>OZ007593.1:248737023-249337023 GCA_963931845.1 Maratus michaelseni
ATGATTCTGAAATTTTGCATCGCAGAATGGGCCATCCAAGTGACAAAGTGTTGAAGGAAATGAAACTTCCAATACCACTTTCTTTTTGTGATGTTTGTGTTCGAGCAAAACAGAGTGCAACACCAATGGGAAGAGGACCTAGGAAAAGAGAAAGTACCCCAATGACTGCTATTCATTCTGACATATGTGGCCCTATTGTTCCGAAAACTTTTTCTGGTGAATGCTATTTTATGACTATCATAGATGAATTTTCACGATTTGCTGAAGTTCGATTATTGAAGCATAAAAGTGAAGCTTCAGAAGAATTGAAAGTTTTCTTAAAAACTAATCCTACAGTAAAGAAAATCAGATGCGATAACGGAAAGGAATATTTAAGTAATGATTTAGTGAATTTTACTCGAGATCTTGGTATAGTGATTGATCCCGCTCCTCCATACACTCCAGCTTTGAATGAAGTTGCTGAAAGATGCAATAGATCGCTCCTGGATATAGGAAGGGCTTTAATTGCTGAATCACATTTACCTAAGACTTTTTGGGGTCAAGCTATTCTTACAGCAGCTTACTTGAAAAATCGAATGCCAAGCAGCTCCACTGAGAACTTAACGCCGTATTTCTTAAAATTTGGAGAAGATCCCGATTAGAAGCACATACGTGTTTTTGGATGCAGTGCCTACATGCTAGTTCCTTCCGTTCATCGTAAGAAGCTTGATGATAGGTCTAAACATATGATCTTCATAGGTTATTCTTCAATGGGATATCGATTGCTAGATCCTGAGACGAAACGCATAACTATTTCAAGAAATGTCAAATTTGATGAAGAGAAGAAGCATACCATAAACTCAAAACAACACATAGTGGAAAATTCAGAATTGACTGATTGTGAAATTAAGCCAGATTCTCAAGAAAGAACTAGTGAAGAATCAGAGGATTCTGAAGAGAAAGAAGATAAAATGAGAAAATCCGAGAGATCAAGAAAACAACCTACTCGGTATCCAGCTCCTGAGGTGTATGAAGCATTACTTTGCCAACAAGAAACTTTATCTTTTGATGAGATCAAATTTCTCTCTGTTGATGAACAACGTTTATGGAAG
The DNA here is from genome assembly GCA_963931845.1 of Maratus michaelseni. NCBI lineage: Eukaryota > Metazoa > Arthropoda > Arachnida > Araneae > Salticidae > Maratus > Maratus michaelseni. The sequence goes on from OZ007593.1 coordinate 248,738,115, forward strand.
GAAGCTATGGATGCAGAGATAGAAAGCATGAAAATCAACAACGTCTGGGATCTCGAAAAATTACCACCTGACAAACGAGCTATTTCCTGCAAATGGGTGTATACCATCAAAAGAGATGGACGTTATAAGGCTCGACTTGTAGCCCTTGGATTTATGCAAAAAGAAGGACTAGACTATAGTGAAACTTTCGCCCCTGTAATAAGTATGCCAGCTTTACGTTTAGTGCTTTTTGTGATTTTAAATGAAGACTTACATGCATTTGTTTTGGATGTAAAAACAGCTTTCCTGAATGGTAAGTTAAATGAACTTGTTTTTATGGATCAGCCGCAAGGCTATGATGACGAAAGTGGGTTAAAATGTAAACTCAAACGGAGTTTATATGGCCTGAAACAGGCCCCACGACAATGGTTTGAAAGGTTTCTTGAATTTGTTTCAAAATTAAAATTTAAATCTCTTGATAATGAACCTTGTATTTTTATTCGTTATAGTAATGGTCATAAAATAATTATTGCTCTGTATGTTGATGATATGCTTATAGCAGGTTCAGATTTAAATGAAACTAATGTAGTTAGTTCTTTACTCTCTAAAGAGTTTCATATGTCAAAATCAGAATGTGTTTCAGAATTTCTGGGTATTCAAATGAAATTTAAATCTGATAGTTTAATAATGGATCAAGAGTCTTATATAATTAAATTGTTAAGTAAATTTAATATGCTAGAATGTAAACCTAGTGATATTCCTATTTCTCCTAAATCCACTCCATCTGATTTCAAAAATGGAAAACCATTTAATGGTCCATACCTTGAACTTATAGGTTGTTTATTGTACTTAGCATATATTTCACGACCTGATATTTTATATAGTGTTAATTGTTTGAGTCAAATGCAGGAAAATCCTACTGAAGTTGCATGTATTGCACTAAAGAAAATCTTAAGATATTTGAAAGGAACTTTGTCCTTAAAACTTGTGTATAAAAAGCAAAAATCTGATCCTAAATTATCTATGTATGTTGATTCTGATTGGGGTGCAAACACAAATGATAGAAAATCAGTATCAGGTTACATTTTAATGTTTTGTAACATGCCTGTTCTCTGGTGTTGTAATAAACAAAAATCAGTTGCATTATCGTCAACTGAAGCTGAAGTTATTGCTTTAACTAAAAGTTTGCAAGACCTGTTGTGGTTCAAAAATATTGCTTGTGAAATTGTAAGTATTAAGGATTTAGTTATTTTAGAGGATAATCAGTTTTGCATAAAATGTATCAGTAATGAAAGTAGCTATGGTAGAATGAAACATATAGATATAAAACTAAAATTTGCTCGTAATGTTGTAAAAGAAAATAATATCAAAATTGAATATATTCCTACAGATATGCAAATTGCTGATATGTTTACAAAGGCATTGCCTAAAGTTAAATTTTGTGAATTGTTGGTTCTTTGCTGTTTGTATAAGTAATGTTTTAACTCTGTCATACTTTTAATGTTTGTTTATTGTAATTTTTTATTCTGTGTTTTCTAATGTAATGCTAGATTATGGGGGGGGGGGGGGGTGTTAGTATATCATATCGTAATTGTAATCGTAGCATTACATCTTAAATTTTATTGGATGATATTTTTGTGTAAGCTTTCTTGCACGTCCGGGAAACATGACTGCAGCATCCCAGACGAATTTATAAATAAAAGTGATGTTTAATTTTCTGTTCAGTTACTATGTTTTTGTCATTGTGTAATGTTCTTTCGTAACTCAATATATATATTCGATCCAAGGCCTCGCCTGTTTATTTGCTTTGTTATTTCATCAATATGCTGTACTATTTCTCTATTTAAGGTGGTTCTCAACTGACATGCTCAACAACGCGAAACTTTCTAATACATTTTCTGACCCATTTTTAAACGCAAAGGCATACAATTGGCAGGCCTGAGTATGGAAGCGATTTCGAATCGAAATGATTTTTCCATTTTTACTTTCTTCTATCTATAATAGAAGAAAGTATTGTAATCGAAATTTTTTTCGACTTCCGGTTTTCGACGGATTTACACGTTTTAGAGGTCAGAGATTCCGAAAAACATGTTTTTGCAAAATGTCTGTCTGTCCGTCTGTCCGTCTGCGTGTCTTCATTGTACCATCTAAAAGTGTATGATGTTATGCTTCAAATTGAACCAAATTTTTTTTCTATGTTTTTGGCTATGGCAAGCAGGTTCTATCAGAATTTGGGGATATTTCGACGAAAGGGGGCGCTGTAATCGATATTTTTGTTCCATTTTCACTATTGTACCATCTAAAAGTGTATGATGTTATGCTTCAAATTGAACCAATTTTTTTTCTATATTTTTGGTTATGGCAAGCAGGTTCTATTAGAATTTGGGGATATTTCGACGAAAGGGGGCGCTGTGATAGCCATTTAAAGATTTAAAATTCAAAAAAATGTGCAAATAAAAAAAATTAGAAATCCTAAAACTTTTTTTCTTTAAATGTTCGGCCTTGATCCGGAGAATCCGGAGCAATTTTTGTTTTGCTTCTATCTTAAAAAATGGCTGAGATAGAGTGATTTGAAATTTTAGGGTGGCTGACATTTTCAAACAAGACAGCAGAATTCATCCATAAACGGATTTAATTTATGAGTTTTAGTTAACATGCTTTCGGCAAATTTTCTTTCATTGTTGTAACCATTAATCCTATTATATGCTTATCACTATATATTTATATTCGCCAACGTCAAATTCTCGCCAAACTTGGCGACAGTTGGCGGAATATCGCCAAATTTGGCGACCAAAATAAGTTGCCATAAATGAAGCGAACTTGGCTGTAGAGGACTAATTTGGCGATATTCTCATTCAAATTCAATGTTGACGAGAACTGGGACTGAATCTTTTTTATTTAGGTTCCACGATTTTACCTTCGTGTTTTCCAGTAAAATTAGCTGAAATCGTAAAACCAAGGAATAGGGAGGCTATCTGTTTCTGTCGGTTCAGGCCAGAAGGACTTTTCGTAGTTTAGTATACATCAGTTGATCGCATCCCGGTAACCCGACGATTCGCAGGCAGCTGACGTACAACAGAATGACGAAAAATATTGATTTTATTGGCGATGTGATAGCGAATTTTGAAGTATTAACATGACTGAGAGAGAAGAAAGTTTTGGGATTGGCACATCCGACTAGTTTGAGAAATAGATTACTTGTTCAGTTATAAGCGATTCGTGTCATGTGACGATGCGTTTTTCCGCTTTAGCATGGTGCGGCGTCGTAAATTCGGTTCAAAACGCAATGTCATAAGTAGCCAGTTTGGATTTAAGAACAGCCTTAATACCAAGGATTAAACTCTAAACAGGCAAAAGGAAGAGGTGCGTAACCATTTTTTTTTTCAACAAATCGACTTGATATACAGTAGGGCTGGATTATTTATCAATATATCGGTCAAATATTGATATTTTTAAATATCGCAATAATGACTCAGCCGGTATATCCCAATAAAAATAATATTGTTTTACGATCACCGCAATTTCGAATCCTGAAAAAAGCGGCGAATATCCCGTACCAGCAAGTATTCCAATTCTTCTTTCATCCGATCTGTCTATTTATTCACTGCCCTGCTTCATCTAAAACAGAAAATCGATCTCCGCTGATTATCTCTCTATTATATTTCAAAGTAAAGAATATCCCAATATATCCGAATACATCCAATCTGTGCAAACCACAAATTCTACTGTTCGTTAGAGATAAATAATGAATTACACTTTTGCTACTGAATAACACTAATCGCTCGTTCTTTGTTTGGCTGCTGTGATTGGTACAGACATATTGCGATATCTCTCAGCTTGAATATGTGTTGGTTATTGCGTAATGTTGGTATTGCGTAGTGTTGGTATTGCTTGCTAGAGTGCGGTTTCTCGGATTCGAAAGGAATTTATATCTGAGCTTAAAATGAGTGTCCTGAATTGGGTAGATTCGGTCTTTTTTTGGTTACCCCGTTCATAGGAAAGGTACTTTAAATACATGGAAAAATTTTACGGTGAATTTCACTAGGTTATCGAAATTTAACTCATCGCTTATTCTAGTGGATTTTATTAGAAAATTAAATTTCTGAGCGGGGAAAGGGAAACGTATATCAGTTATTCAGTGAAGAAGACTTTTCTTTTCAATGATAGATACATTAAATATTTTAAACAATGTTAGATCGCAATGTTTAACACAGAAAAATAAAAAAAAATTAAACTACATGGTTGCCATTATTAAATTTTGTAGTAAATCGTAAGCTTCTCAAAGTACGCAATATTTTTGAATTTTTTGAAATTTCTTAAATTCATATTTTTAGTCATTCAAGGTAATCCTTTGCTAAATTAAAAATAAGAAACGATAATGATCATTGACAAAATGAAGTTTTTCAGGATGGAGTGATTTCTTTATGCCAAGATTAAACGAAGGATATATGACGAAAGGACTGTGGTGTACCGGTGGTTTGGCCCGGACCCATTTCGCGTACAGAATAAATGAAATCAGGCTCAGTCTCTCCAAACTCTACTTGAACCAAGTAAAACAACGTTTGATATTTTTAACCAATATTAACCAATAATTAAATTCCATGAAAAGAAATTTGTATACATTTTTATGAGGACAATTTTGAATTTCATTTTATTAAATGTGTTTATTCATATCATAGTTGTAAAAATGAGACTTAAAAGAAAAAGATTAATAGAATAAAATGAGAAAAATAGGGAAATACTACCTTTAAGGAAAATCTCTATGAAAGTAATAGTGTAAATGCAAATAGTTATTAAACAATTAGTTTATTTTCTTTTAAATATTTTGTTTTAAAAAACATAAAAATTAAAAACTATGTTCTATGAGCAAATAGATATAAAAATTTTAATTCATTACATTCATTTTAGTTTTGCGTTTTAAAATGTTGATACTATATCATTTATCTTTAAAAAACATCAAATGCTCTTACTCTCCCCCTCCCCTTTAAATTAGTATCGCTATATATCAGCCATATCAATATTAACTTGTGATACATTGCGATATTACATTTCTGATATTGTCCAGCCCTAAATACAGTGAGATATCACAAGCTGGTACACAGTGAAACTGTGTGTATTAGAGGTAATGCCGGTTTAACCCAAACCCGTGAGCCCAAGCCCGATTCCATGCCCGAAACGGGCTTGGGCGCGATTTTTCTATCAGTGGGCTCGGACTTAAATTGATAAATTTTATTTATCCACAAATTGGAAAAAGGAACAAAAAACTTGCTATTTGAGAAACAGATATGTATTCTAAATTTCTTAAAGTGTTTTGCAATCCTTAAAAGAAAAGAAAAAACAGTTTGAAAGGGAATTGAATTTTTATTGATGGGGTATGAGGAGAAATATTCTATCTGATTGTAAAAACCTTACACAGTCTATTGTTAGCAACGCAAAGAAGACGTGAGACATCCCTTGTCTGTTCTCGCTTTTTGTTGGAAGTCCTTTTCTAGAATTACTGGGAAACAGAACCCATGTCTTTATGCCATAGTTGTAGAATGGTATAGTATATGTATGGTATAGTATATATAATGAAAAAGTATTTAAAAAGAATGAAAATTGGGACTTTGGCAAGTTTTTACCAATAATTGGGTATAAATAACAAAATTATTATTTTCAACAGATTTACAGGGACATGAAAATCACGAAGCGTCGTCCAAAAAGAATATTTGCGATTAATATTTATTTATATGTAAGAAGATATTTTAAATGATAAAATTATTCCTGAAACAATTTTAAAATGTTATTAAGAATTTTCTTTTGCGTACTTTCGGTACTGATAACACAAAATGTTTCAGGCTCGAATTTCAAGTTGTCTGGCTCGTGCTTCGAAAAAAGAGCTCGAATTCCTCTCTAGTATGCGTATCATTACAGTTATATTTATTCTATAATGAATAATAGGAATTATATACTACATAAATATTATTTTACGTCTATGAAACATGAACGCCCGTAGAGAGGGGGCACTGTTCTCATTTTACTATCACAAAGTAGCTACAAACCTCAGTCCTTCGATTGATTGGTTTTTGGACCCTGTAAAGTGGTTTACAATGTTACCATTGATACATAGATGTTCCGAACGTCAGGCACAGCCGTGGATATATCATACTTCTGAATGTGTTGGTGCAACACATAAAAAATGAGCAATGAGACGATCTCTTAGTATTATTCACTAAGACGAACTCTAGTATTATTTAAAATGATTTATTTTTCTCTTTCTATTCACATGTCGTCCTAATCAGGTTCATAGCCAGTGTTGGCGACGAAATCGCTAAAATAGCTCTAAAATCGCTGAAATGCGTGTTATACTATTTTTTTGTCAGATTTATTTAATGGTATTTTATGCTCCCATATGAAACTGCAAATGAGATATTGTGAAAGGACTTAGAACTTCCGACTCCCAATTTAGCCATTCTTAGTAGTTACATTTCTAAAATCGCTGAAACATATGTTTAACTATTTTTTCGGTAGATTTGTTATGCTGTATTTCACGCTCCTATCTTAAGAAGGTGCTGCTGAGATATGACGAAAAGACCTAAAACTGCCGACCTGCATTTAACCCGCTTTTGTCGTCAATTTTCTAAAATCGTTGAAATACGTGTTTAATTATTTTTTAAGTAGATTGTTTATGCTGAATTGTTCGCTCCTACCTAAAACTGCTACTGAGATACGGTGAAATGCCCTAAAACTTTCGACCCCTTATTTAACACACTTACTTAGTGGTTGAATTGCTAAAATCGCTGAAACATGTGTTTAATTATATTATTTTAGTAGCTTTGTTATGCTGAATTTCATGCTCGTACCTAAAACTGCTACTGAGATATGGTGAAATGACCTAAAACTTTCCATCCCCATTTAATCCCCTTAGGGGTTGAATCTAAAATATGCGTTTAATGATTTTTTAGTGATTTGTTATACTAAATTTTATATTAATACGTAAAACTGATGCTGAGGTATGGCAAAATGACCTAAAATTACGAATCATGGTAATATAGCGTCATTAGTAAAATCTGTATTAACGATATCTCATTAAGCATATTTATATATGCAATAGCTAAAATTTTGATTATCTAACTTTTAATTAATGTTTTCTTTAAAATGTGTCTCAAAGTATCTCTCCCCCATACATGCTACTTAAAATGTTTCTTTTTCAATCTTATAAGGCTTGAAACGAGTCTTAAATATCTTAGAAATATCGATGAAATTTTTAAGAGTATAGAGAAACTTATAAGGAATTAAAAGAGATGCATGTTTTGCATCTTATATGACTTATTAAAAAGTATCGGATTTTATAATTTTTCTAATACGGCTTCCCAAGTAGCATAAATCATTGTGAAAGCCTTGTTATATTTTCGTTTTAACCTTAAGAATTCTTGAGACAAAGTTGTTCTAAGCTTACATAATGCGTGGGTTGTGCACACACACTACGCTCTTTACAGACACTATTAAAAAAATAACCTTAAATCTACCTAAAAAAACTGTCAGCTGAAATGAAAACAAAAAATAATTTCACTTTTTGATAGCAAAAACAGTACTTGACTGTAGAAGGTAGAATGTTCGATAAAACAACAAAATTTTTGTGTAACATAAAAATCTTGTACATAAAGTACTGTTTTCCCAGTCCTATAAGAGTTTTTACAGTTTTCCTGCTGACAGTTTTTCCTGTCAAATTTAAAAGTTTTTTTTAAATATATCTATATATATAATAACAAGACAATGATTACATAGCAAACTGATGAAAGATATTTGAATTTTTAAAATAAAAAACGGATTTTTTTCCCATTTTTTCTGTGAATGGTAGTTTTTTAAAGTTTATAATATTAAGCAAAACATATATGAAATTCTAGCATGACAATTTTGAAGAAGTGAAAAGTATGCAAGAAAAAATTGTTGCAAGAACATGAAGTTGTGAAGTTTAAGCTATAACTGAATTACATTTTAACATTTTTAATTAAATTGAAAGTTGTAATAAAATGGCTTGATACAATTTTTACTACTCCGGGAAAAGAGAGAACTTTGTTTTTTATCATATAAAATAAGTGGCTAACGGAAATCGATAAAACACCCCAACTAAACACAAAATGGACTAGAGATTCAGAGAAAAATCATATTTCATAACTTCATGATAACTCCAAATACATGAAGCATCGATGTGAATAGATGTTGATTTTTTATAATGAATTTTTGGTCCTGTCACGAATGAAATGTGATGGGAGCATCACTATTTTGGGAATATAATGCTTCATTTGTTTTTGAAGTTATCATGTTTTGTAAAAAAATAAATTTTAGTTAATAAATAAGAACACGACAACAAAAAATTGGAAAATATATCATCTTAAGTAACGGTTTTAACGATTCATTTGAAATTTTGTTCTCATAACTAAAAGCGCATCGAAAGTTACTGTTTCTTTCTTCTCGGTTTTAATTGAAACTTTTTTTTTAAACTTAACTTGTGTGTACTAAATAACTTTTGCAATTCAATTTTCTGCAGCTTCCATTTGCTGCATGTTATGTGTGAGTGCCTAATTTTGGCAGTACATATTTACATTTAAGGAAATAGTAATAGAAATGGCATATCCGAGAGAGTGCATGAGTCTTATTTATGGCCGAATTTGGCGTAACATTAACATTTGAAATTGGTGTATTCAAGATGGCAGGCTAAATTTAACATACAAAAATGACATATCGAAGACGACGGATTAATAGTACAGTATCATCAAATCATGTATCTTATCATATGCTGCAAAGATCACCAGGCAATAACGGAGTCATAGTCTTTACTGAGCAATATCACTCATATTTTCCCGTATCTAAGCAGAAAGTGAATGATACGTTTCAATAGTTTATCTAATTAATCGAAATGGCACATACAAGATAGTGTCTGACTCTTATTTGTGGACCAATTCAGCTTAAAATTAACATTTGGAAATATTGGATTCAAATTGGCACGCTAAATTTAACATACCAAAATGACATATGAAAGATGACAGATGACTCTTACAAAATCATCAAATAATGTATCTTATCAGATGCTGCAAAGACCATTAGGAAATAATGGAATTAAAGTGAGCCTCTGCGGAAGTTCAATACCATTCAACATTTCCCGTATCCAAGCAGAAAGTGTATGATGCGTTAGAATAGTTGATTTCAGAAAATTCCCTGTACAACCCCAATCCACATTTCAATGAAAAGGATGTAATCAGAGTCATTGAAGAGCTCAAAGCAAAACACCCAAGTAGCACGGATTGTTGACCCATCGTTGGTGGTTTATGGTAACCGTTGGGAAATTGTAGGATTGATATGCCAACAATAAGCAAGTAGAGCACCTTCTGATGTGGATAATGTACAGTGAGCTGTAAATGAATGTAGTTGAGTGCATCTGAGCAGGATAATGAGCAGCTAACCGTTGGACCACTGTTGGGCTTTTGTTGGGAAATGGTTCGTTAGTCAAGGCAAGGCGGTTGGCAAGGCGTTTGGCAAGGCGGACATTTCTTAATGTGTGCCAATCATGAGACAATATTTTCCAAAGTATTATGTGCTACTAGGCTAAGCTAAAAACAACAAGAAATGCTTATAAGTCTCAAAAAGCACTGTATCAGGAATCTTGTACGCATCCTGGCATCAAATTAGCATTATTCCCAAATTTTTCTGTCAGTCTATGTAGAAACAGGTTGTAAAGCAGTGATTCTGACAAATATCATAAGACTTAAAATGAAAATATTTCTTGTAAATGTTCCTGCAAGAATAGCAAAATGCTCTGATGTTCAGAAAATCTCTTATGCCAATATTGTTTTCACCAGAAATTCGAATCATATTATATCTGATATTACCTTTATGATAACTAGAAATAGAATTTTGAAACACAACCAAATTGAAATTAAATAACTCATGTAATATAAATTCACAAAACACAGTTATATATTTAATGCATTAACTACTGTCTAACTAATTTTAGTGCATCTGGTTTTAAAAAAAATTATATACAAATATTTACCTTGTACAAAATTTTATAATTATTTTGCCTATGTTCATAGAAAACCTTTGAATAGTGAATATTTTCAACATTTACACTAAATTAAGAAGTTGTGTATAGATATCGCCAAATTCAGAGACAGACAGTATGGGATCCCTCGCAAATAATTCCAATAACGTTTTCTTTAATTTGTAATCTCACGAAATGTTACCAAACTCGGTTAGTAAAATTTACATTTAAAGATCAAGACAGAATAAGCATTATGGGTTTAGACCAATCAAATATGAAAATTTTTCCAAAGCGCTTCTGCTGGTAGAGAGTATTTACTTGACAATTAAGATAATACTTGGCGTAATGCAATATAAACAGTTAAACAACCAGTTTTAGCACCAGAACGTTTTATCGTATCGCAAACTAATTTCGGTATCATTTAGTGTACCTTCATCACACAACATAAAGAACACAATATATTCAAAAACAAGAAACTAACAAATCTGGAATTACAAAACACTGCTGGGAGATAAACCACAGATTTTACTTCAACCCAGCTAAAATTATCCCTAAACCCACTTCTATACTTCAACTTAACATTCTTAAAATATTCCAAATCTATAACATTCATAAAAATATTGTCAATTGTGACTTCACAAATCCCCCATTATCAGATTGGAAATATTATGTAAAAACACTCTTTTCTTAATTCTTGCTAGTATTATGTCACACTACCAGTTCCATTATCTATACAATTTTCTTATTGACTGTTCCTTGTAATTTCACGTAATTCTATTGGTCAAGAAACCTATCCGTTGAATTCGCTTCGCTTCCATATATTTAAGCAAAAATCCATCATTCTTTACACTGATGAAGATATGCTAAATGCTACCGAAACTAGTCTGCGATAAGATAAAACGTTCTGGTGCTAAAATATTGTTTTAACTGCTTATAGAGTATTTTCTAATCTGGAGGCACGTCAGTGCCTCCGCCAAATCGAGAGAGCACAGCCGTAAGCATACTTTTCTGGAAGCAACTCAGGGCACTTTTGATCCCCCCATATCTCCGCGCTGGAGTATCCCAAAAATTTGAAACTTCGTTTTTCTAGAGTATTTGGCACACAGGACCAAAATTTAAAATTACAACTTTCTGTCTTTTCTAGTTCAGACGATATATGAACTCAAACATTCGATTTTTTGTCACTCACCCACTCACTCGTTCACGCGTCATCAAAAAGATTAGGTAGATCCCGTAGCCCTAGAAACTTGACATTTGGAGAAAAGGTAGTGTTTAGGATACAAAGAATGGAAAAATTATAAAATGCGGAAAATTAAAAAAAAAAAATTCGAAAATTCAAAAAATTCCATCAAAATTGAAAATTGAAAATAATACGATCTTGTAGTCTTAGAAACTTAAGATTCGGTGTGAAGGTAGTGTTTAGTATCCAGAAAAAGAAAACATCAAAAACACCAAAAAAATCGAAAGCAAAATTGCAAAAATCGAAAAAAATCGAAAAATTTCAAATAATCCGATTTTGCTGCGATAGAAACTTGGATTTCGGAATAAAGGTAGTATTTAGGATGCAAAATAAGGAATAATGAAAAGTTCCGGAAAATTCGAAAAAAAAATTAAAAAATTCGAAAAAAATTAAAAAAATTAAAATATTTTGATTTTTTAGCCTTAGAAACTTAAAATTCACAGTAAAGATAGTGTTTAGGATTTAGAATAAGTTAAAATAAAAAACGCAAAAAAATTCGAAAATAAAATAAAAAATCGAAAAAATCGAAAAAATCGAAAAACAAGGAAAATTTGAAAATAATTCCATTTCATAGCGTTAGAAACTTGAAATTTGGAATAAAGGTAATATTTAAGATACTAAATAAGGAAAAATTCAAAAATATTCATAATTCAAAAAATACTCATAAATTAGTGCAGACGATATATGAACTCAAAGTTTCGATTTTTTTGTCACTCACACACTCACTCACTCTCGTGTCATCAAAAAGATTGGGAAGATCCCGCAGCCACAGAAACTTAAAATTTGGAATAAAGCTAGTGTTTCGGATACAAAGAAAGGAAAAATTATAAAATCCGCAAAATAAAAATAAAAAAAAAAACATTCGAAAATTCAAAAAAATCGAACAAAATTGAAAATAACACGATCTTGTAGTCTTAAAAACTTAAAATTTGGTGTGAAGGTAGTGTTTAGAATTCAGAAAAAGAAAACATCAAAAACAAAAAAAAATTTTTAAATAAAATCGAAAAATCGAGAAAAATCGAAAAATTTCAAATAATCCAATTGCGCTAGAAACTTTGAATTCGGAATAAAGGTAGTATTTAGGATGCAAAATAAGGGAAAATTAAAAAATCCAGAAAATTAAAAAAAAAATAAAAAATTCGAAAAATTCGAAAAAAATTGAAAAAAATTAAAATAATTTGATCTTTTGGCATTAGAAACTTAAAATTCGCGGTAAAGATAGTGTTTAGGATTCAGAATAAGTTAAACTAAAAACGCAATAAAATTCGAAAATAAAATTAAAAAATCGAAAAATAAGGAAATTTTGAAAATAATTCGATTTTATAGCGCTAGAAACTTGAAATTTGGAATAAAGGTAATATTTAAGATACTAAATAAGGAAACATTAAAAAATGTGGATAATTCAAAAAAAAAAAAAAAAAAAATCGAAAATTAAAAAAAAAAAAAAATAGAAAGAAAGAAAGAAAAAAAGAGAAATTGAAAATAATATGATCTCGTAGTCTTAGAAACTATAAAGTTAGTGTTTAGGATTCAGAAAAAGAAAAAAAGAAAAACACAACAAAAATTGAAAAAAAAAAAAAAATCGAAAAAAAAAAAAACGAAAATTTGAAAATAATTCGATTTTGTAAAGCTAGAAACTTAAAATTTGGAATAAAGGTAGCATTTAGGATAGAAAAAAAAGAAAGAAATAAAAAATCTGTAAAATTCGAAAAAGAAAAATCAAAAATTCGATTTCGTAGCTTTAAAACTTAAAATTCGGCGTAAACTTATTGTTTAGGATACAGAAAAAGGAAAAAATAAAACACAATAAATTTGAAAATAGAATAAAAAACTCGAAAAAGATAGGAAATTTCAAAATAATTCGATTTTGTAGCGCTAGAAACTTGAAATTTGTAATAAAGGATACAAAATAAGAAAAAATTAAAAAATCCAGAAAATTATAAAAAAAATTCGAAAAAATCAAAAATTGAAAATAATTTTATCTTGTAGTCTTAGAAACTTAAAACTTGGTGTAAAGGTAGTATTTACTATTCAATAAAAGGAACAATTAAAATATTCGTTAAATTCGAAAATAAAATCGAAAAATCGAAATATCTTTAAGAAATCGAAAATTCGAAAACAATTTGATTTTGTACTGCTAGAAACATTAGTTTTAAGATAATTGTCCTATTAGCTAGTACAACGCGCCTAATTGTTTTATGTTATTCCCCCCGGATTATGGTTTTCTTTTCTTTCGTTTATGAATTTCGTTATAAAAAAGTTCCGCTATAGACTGGCTACGATATAGGCGATTTCTTTATAGACAGGTTTGTTTTATTTCACAGGTTGTACTCTATTTACTTCACATATGAAATATGGATTGTTAAATGATGTTAGCCCCACAAAAATTTTCACAGCTCCCCCTACCCTCCCGACATTACTGGCTGGTTATGGCTTGATAGTCCTTTCTAAATAAAATCATGGTGACTCTAAGATTCACTTGATTTATCTCTAAATTGAACCTAAATGATCCTAAGAAGACGGATCAAACAATTACTATATTGGCATGACAAAAGGTGGAAAATTCGAAAACAATTTGATTTTGTACTGCTAGAAACATTAGTTTACTTAGGTCAGGTTTACTTACATCAGGTAACTTAGAATTAAAATCGAAAAATCAATAAATTTATAAAAAGTCGAAAATTTGAAAATAATTCGATTTTGTAGTCCTAGAAGCTTGACATTTGGCAGAAAGGCAGGGTTTAGTACACAAAGTAAGGGAAAATTAAAAAATCCGTAAATAATAAAAAAAAGACTAAAAAAAAAACGAAAAAAAAAAAAACCCCATCGAAATAAGGAATATAGCTTGATTTATTGGAAATTTCCGGAAATTTTAATTTTGGCTTTCTTTTTATACTAAAAAGTTCTTTTATGTTAAATATCAAGTATCTAGGGCTGCGAGTAACATCTCAGATGAATAGCACCTATCCTGGAAGCAATTGAGAGTACTTTTGACACTCCCCCTCCCATAACTTAGTGCTTGCCTTAGGAACCTGAAATCTCTTTTTATCTACTGTACTTTGCAAACGAAACTAAAGCTTCAAATTTTTGATACCTGTAAATAATAGGGACAGAGTGTGGGCTTAGCGAAAATCAGTGGATGATCTCCAAAAAGAACCCAAAATCAAGAAAAAGAGGTTACTTACAAAAAGAGGTGAAATCTCATGAAAAAGTCACCTGTAAAAAATGCAGCCAAGTCTCGTAACTCATTTACCGTAAAAAGTACTGAGATCGTATAAAGCCAAGTTTAACTATCTTATTAACTCTGAAATTTTCATTCACAAATCACTCCTAGTCTCTACATCTTTAGTTAATTATTATTTTGTGACTTGGCAATTACGCAGCACAGGGAAGTTATTACACCTTACTATGTTATGGGATGGGATGGGATAATTTAATTAAGGCAAATTATATACGCACAGGGAAGTTATTACACTTTAATATGTTATAGTATTATTTGATTAAGACTAACTATGTACATCACATTCTCGTGCTACGTAATTTCCAAGTCACAAAATAATAATTAACTAAAGATGTAGAGACTAGGAGTGATATTTGAATGAAAATTTCAGAGTTAATAAGATAGTTAAACTTGGCTTTATACGATCTCAGTACTTTTTACGGTAAATGAGTTACGAGACTTGGCTGCATTTTTTACAGGTGACTTTTTGATGAGATTTTGTTTTTTCCTGTTAATATCAAGTAAAAAGTTAAATTATTCCTTTTTTTGAAATATTTGATTTGTTTTTAAACTCTTTTATTTAACTTAACTTGGATTTTGTATGTAAAGATGGAATTTTGTAATCGATTTTTCTCTCACTCTCCTATAGGCTACACTGTAAAAAAATTTGGTCAAAAATTACGGTACGTATACTGGCAACTTTGTACTGTAATTTAGCTGGACGGTATATGTACCGTAAAATATTTAAAGTATATGTACCGGCTGTACTCCCCCGCCCCTCAGGCCTGCACGCATTACGTAACAAGAGCAAGAGCGTACTTCAGGGGTTGCAGTACACCGAGGCGGGGCTACCAGCTTTTTCCTTACTGAAAAACAATCATTTTACGGTATAAATACCGTTTATAATCGAAATGGCACATATACGGTTTTTAACGCTTAATATACCTTAGAAGTACGGTACTTATACCGTAAAGAGTGAAAACGGTACAAGTACAGTTAATTTACGGTATATCTACTGAAATTTTACGAAAAAATTTTACAGTGTAGAATTATAATAATTATGTATACAGGTATGTTTCTCATGACAATACAACATTGCAATATTTACAGAACTTAAGTATAAGCCAATAAATGAATTTTAAGGCATTATTTCGTTCAGATGATAATAAAACAAATATTATTTATGGTTATTCTTTATTCCCAAATTTTTCTGTCAGTCTATTTAGAAATATGGTGCAAGACAGCGAATCTGACAAATATCATAAGACTTAAAATGAAAACACTTCTTTTAAATATTCGTGCAATAATGGCAAAATGCTCCGATGTTCAGAATTTTTTTCATGCCAATATTGTTTTCTTCAGAAATTCGGATCATATTATATCATAATCTGGTCAAACAACAGTTATGCGAGTGACAACAACAATGGAGTTGATTATGCGCCAAACTACGCTTGGTAAAATATGCCAACTGGCTGTGAAAATGCAAAAATAAAATAATTGAAACACTAAAAAGTAGCACATAAAAAAATAATATAATAATTTCTCTGCAGAATAATCTTTATATATTTTTTTTTTCTGGTCAAACAACGGGTGTAATGATTAGTAATCTAAAATGTTATTCTTAAAAGCTAGGTTTACTAAATTACGTAAATGTTTAATTAATCTAACACACAACTTTTAATTACTAAAATTTTTTATACCATATAATAATGTGTAATCCTTCTACAGATGTTGATACGAAACCATATAAAAGAGAGGATTGTATAAATTTTCTCTTAATTAAGAAGTTATGTATAATTATCACTAAACTTAGCGACTGAGAGTATGACGTTCATTCACAGATAACGGTAATTACACTTCCTAGAATTTCTAATCTTCCCGAATGCTGTCAAACTGAATTAGTAAAATTTACATCTCGGATTTCAGGAATAAAATATGAAAGACTTTGCAAGGAATGCATTAGATGAATTAAATAAAGATTTCCATTTGCATATTCAGTTTCGTTGGCTTCTAATAATTCATTATTATTCAATATCAGACCCGAATTCTAATTTTCTCTGATAGAAAAAGAAAGACAGAAATTCGTTTTATTAAAATTTATTTTAATGAAAACAGCTGCTGTTAATTTATTTTGACTTTAATTATTTTTTTTCTGATGGAGATTCATTAAAATGAACTTTATTTATAACATCTAGGAATAAAATTTTACTTTTTACTCATAACACTCTTAGGTAAAGCAAAAAAGAATAATTTTAGATAAAGAAATTAATTTGTGAATAACCCAGGAATAAATGTGAATAAACTGTGAATTTTATATTATAAAAGTATCCGATAATGCAAAAATATGAATAATTTCAGATAAAGAAAATAAATCGTTAATAATTTAAACAAGAATGAAAAATCATCCTTGGCATAGATTATGAAACACTTCCCAACAGTAACCGAATATTATTAAGGAACATTTTTCATACGATGAAATGAGCTATCTAAGTAAGCAATTTAAAAAACACATAACTCGAAAAAAAATGCATTTTCAGCAATTACTGTCTGTTTCCGGAAATATGTGCGAATGCTGTCGTGCAGCCCCGCATGTGATCCATAGAATGTATACACACCACGAAATAAACTAAAAATTAAACAATTTTAAAAATGCAAGCGGAAAACACAGTTCTAGCAATTACCGATCATCATCTGTAACCAGAATCTTTTGTACGTCTCTGTAAATGAACGATAAATGCTTTGCTCTCTATGCATCGCAACCGATTTTTCCCCATAGATCATAATGTAATGGAATTATTTTGTGCGGCCCTATAAACGAACTATAAATGATATTTACTCCATATTCCCTAGAAAACACATTGTAACTCTCCCACAGTGATTCATATCAATCTCATTATGTTTAACATAGTGTAACATTAATAAAATGCACCGTAACGGATTTCTACTCATAGATCATAATGTAACTAATTTCTTTGTGTGTTCTTAAAGACTTCATTTTCAATACCGAACATTCTATACTAAACTTCAATAACATATAAAAATTATATGGCAATCCGAGTATAATTACGAGAGTTAGAGTACGGCCAGACAGACAGACAGACAAACTGAATTCATAAACACTTTTAAACTTTGTTACAAAATATTAAAAATGAGGAAGAAGAAATTAGACAAGTACTTCAATTTTACATTCTAGTAGGAGAGACGATTGAGAAAATAAGCCTTATAAAATAATTGCGTATGATTATATAATAAATTTAAAAATATGGATCGTAAATAGCAATAACCTCTTTAGAATATGTGTATATACAATTATAACGTAAAAATAATCCTTACAGTTTTAAAAATGGAATAGAAACCAAATGAAGACAATAATTATAGTTTTTCTTGCAGGACATTAATGTATGAGGTTAGAATTTGTTTTAGTACATTTCTTTGGTCAATATTAAATGTTACACACGAGAGGCGTTGTGGTTTCTGAGCTACCAATCATTGAAATATTTTTGGAAATCGCTTCACATCCTCAATGATCATATGAGGATCGCTTGATCCTCATGCACTGTCCACCATCCATTGCAATCAAATGTCGTTAGTACAAAGTTAGGCATTTGTAACATCACTATGAAATTGGCTTGACATTTATGACGGATGAATCGATTCGGTTTTGCGAGAGTTTTGGGATCATGTTGGCCGACAGCATCTCTCAAATTGCCTGAAAGTAAGAAATCGCAGGAATTAAGATTCGGCGAAAGCAGTGGCTAATCCATAATTTTGCCAGTTGTGTGGATGCAGTGCAAAACAATGACGTAGTAATCAAAGTATTTTTCCATGAAATTGAACACCTCACAAGTCTATTATGTCTAATGAACCAGGCTTTTTTTCAAGTGAATTGTTTAAAGCATTACGATTAGGAAAATAATTCGCGCAAGATATGGAATTCACTGTCTCCCCTGACGAAAATATGAGTCCAATCATATTTCTGGTAGATAAAGTTGTTAATACTAGAATTTTTCATGCAAACAGTAATCGTGGACGCATTCATGAAGGTTTTTCTTTACACAGATTCGGCAATTCTTATTATTGAAAAAGACAGCGATATAAATGTACGAGGGGTGCTGATAAGTTCCTGGCGTTGACTAGAAAGAATATAGCTAGAGTTAAGAAAGTATACGTTTATTCAACATATTCTCCCATGAGACTGATGCACTTGTTACACAGTTCTTGCAGCTTTTCTAATCCTCTCAAATAAAAGTCCTTTGATTGGTTCCGAAACCAGCTCTCAGCAGCCTCTTTCACATCTTCAATGTCTTCGAAATGATGTCTCTTAAGGTGTTTCTTCAAGTTTGGAAATAAATAATAGTCTGAGGGGGCTAGGTCTGGTAAGTAGGTGGTGATTTACCAATTGGAAACCCAGGGTCTCAATTTGGCATCCAGAACGTTGGACGTGTGTGCAGGTGCATTGCCATGCAACAAAAAGATCCCTTTTGTCAAATTCTCTCGTTGGTTATTCTTGATTCCCTCCTTCAACTGATCCAGCAGGTTAGAATAATATTTCCCGGTTATACTACAGCTAGAGTTGCAAAGGGTAGAAAAAACCCGGTTTAAACCTGGGAATAAACTGGATTTTTTGGGAATAAACCGGGTTTTTTGGTAATAAACCAGGTTTTTTGGGAATAAACCTGGGAATAAACCGGGTCTATTGGAAATAAACCGGTTCTTTGCAACTCTAACTATAGCCCTGAGGTAGGTAGTCCACCAGCAGAATACCGTCTTTGTTCCAGAAAATAGATGCTATGGCTTTTTTGGCTGATTTTTGTGTGGGAAACTTCTTCGGTCGTGGAGACCCGCTTTGGCGCCATTCTTTTGACTGTTTCTTGGTTTCCGGATCATAAATATAAAGCCAAGTTTCATCCTCAGTCATTAACCTAGCCAAAACGTCCTGTTCAGTTTCGAAAATACCCAAAACGGCTTTGAATGTTTCAACTCGTTCCTTCCGCTGATCACATTTGGGCACCCACTTCGCTGACAGCTTGCGCATATTTAGGATCGTGGTAATAATATACACTAACGCTCCCTGAAGATGTCCAGTATGTCGGCTATCTTTTTGGCAGATATTCGCTGATCTTCAAGAATTAGCTGATGGACAACATCGCATGTTGCAGTGTCAGTTGCGGTGTGAGACCGCCCACTTCGAGGTTCAACTTCAATGGAGAAATGACCAGTCTTAAAATGAGATATCCAAGTTTTCACAGTGCTATAGGAAGGACGCTTCTGTAGCAGTGTTTGCGACATCTCAGTGTGAATTTACTTTGCTGACTTTCCCTGTAGA
Source organism: Maratus michaelseni (assembly GCA_963931845.1). Classification (NCBI taxonomy): domain Eukaryota; kingdom Metazoa; phylum Arthropoda; class Arachnida; order Araneae; family Salticidae; genus Maratus; species Maratus michaelseni. The sequence continues at coordinate 248,757,901 of OZ007593.1, forward strand.
AACGGAAACTTCATGACGCCTCGCAACTCCAAAGACGTGAAACTTTCTTGTGCCTGTGCCATCTCAGATTTCACCTGCAACAGAAAAACTACTAATTATCAGAAACATCTGATATTGTTAAAGTTACATACTAAGACTTTAATCTTTCAAATCAGCCTAAACTTGTTTTTCTCTTTCAACTATAAGTAATCAAAGCCAGGAACTTATCAGCACCCTTCGTATGTTTCGTTAGAAAAATCATACGCGTTCACTATTCCCAATCAACAGCAACTAAGAAAAAAATACCACTTTCTTTATTAAATTCCTACTATTAGCTCACACTCTCTCTATATATATCTTGTTGGAATTTTCAATCGTTAATAAAATATTTTCTATTCATCCATTCAAGTTCAATTAATTTTTTTAAAACTTGTACTGGATGACAATTGATGTTAATACAGTTTTTTCAAATATTAATTAATTAATTTAATTTAATTAATTATTCTTAATTTTTATATGGGAGAAAAAAATTTCTCTCATTGTTTTCATAAATGAAAGGCAAGATTTATCTCAAATTATTGATTCCAACAAAAAATAAAATACCGCAACGATGATTATAAAATAATGTTCAATAAAGATAACGTGGGACATTAATGCTGCACGGGTTTATTTTATATATTTATGATTAAAAAGTAGGAATTGACTTAAAAAGAAATTTTATATTACTTGTTTTCATATGAAGCTACTGCTGTGTTTGGATTATATAGGAATGTTTTCGTAATTTTGCAAATTTTTACGAATCACAATTTTAATGAGCATATACTTCCATTTTTTGGACTGATCTTTTTAAACTTCGCGTTATCATATTCTTAACGAACTGTATGCTTGGTGTTGATATTTGTGAATCTGGACGTGCCAACTCATCCACAACAATACCGATTCAGGCAAATTTCTTTTACAACTATTTACTGTACTCAGCTATGTTGTTTTTTCTTCCAATTGGTAGTATTTTAGTATTTGTTTCTTCAATGGATACACCATTTTCCCATTTTCCGAATGGGGAACAAATCACCGAATTTCCACTAAATTGTCTATCTGTCCTTCGTCCAGCCATGCATGCAGTGCTATGGTGCTGCAGTGCTATCTTTTGATTAAATTGAGTGCTAAAACAATATGCATACTGAAATAATTACTGACCTCATTCATTAATCTCTAACTGTAATTCTTGTCACCACTTGTTTGATATTCCTTTATATATCCTTTACTGTTAAAATCTCTGAATTATATAGTGTGAATGTAATGAGAATTAAATAGGAATTTTATATTATCTGAGACTGACTTAATGGCAACTAAATATGAAGTTCTGAAATACCAAGAAATTTCTTTTTCTAATTCAAGAAACTGGATAGAATTTAATATGCTTAAAAATGAAAGTCATTAATTTATATAAATGCAGTTGAATTAATTTTAATACGTATCCTTTAAATTAAAACAAACAATTATTCTGTACAAAATTTTATCATTTTCTTACAGATAATAATTCAGACTCATGCAGTAGCAAGTATTGTCAAATTTTTCTCTTAATTAAGAAGTTATATATAATTATCACGAAAGTCTGTGATTGAGATAGTTTCGTTCCCTCCAGTTAACACTAATTACACTTCCTAGAATTTCTTATCTCTTCGAATGCTGTCAAGCTTAATTAGTAAATTTTACATCCCAGCTTCGACGTATAAAATATGAAATATTTTGCAAGTTATGCACGAGATGAATTAAGCAAAGGTTGTCCGTCACATGTTTTTAATGGTTTGTTTGTGATATTTCAATGTAGCTCAATGCAAAACGATATAGCATAAAATACTTAAAAGCTATAGAATTAATATGCATTACATTGTTAAGACAAATTATATCATCCTTGTATTAAAAGATAATTAGTTTCAGGAATTTATAATTATTTAAATTGTTTTCTGATATTAATTATTGATTGGAAAATCAATTTAGTCCAAATTATTATTTGTTTTAAAATTACTTTTATACAATTTTTTAATTATTGAAATGGGAAATAATTTCATTCTATCTGTGCTTTTCAAAAGCTCTATTTATAAATATATCAGGTAACTGGATTTGGATTTCCGAAATAATTACTTAACAGCATACGACTTCTAATTATTCTTTTCTAATTCAGTTAGGGTTTGCTATATGTACAGTCGGATTAGATCATAAAGTATATGCTAGATTAATTTTAACACAATTATTCAAATTGGTAAAGAAATCATATGAGTTGTAATTTTCCAACTGGACGAAAAATGTCCGGGCGGGGATTCGAACCTGGGATATCTTGGCTGAAGCTATCATGCTCTACCAACTGAGCCATCCCGGTCGAATCTAGGGAACCTAATTCATCCAGTTAATCTTATTGATCATAGCTTCTGGTCTGATATCTGAACAGCTCAACAGAATAAATCGCAGGTAATTTGGAACTCCAGTAAACGCTGAATACGTGATTACACTAGATTAATTTTAACTCAATTATTCAAATTGGTAAAGAAATCATATGAGTTGTAATTCTCCATGTTAATAACCATATTTTCCTTAGCATGAGATAAGTTACATAAAAAGATAAGAATTTCATAGCGATCTGTAGCGCGATAAAACGGCGTTACTAAACGACGTATATTATTATAAGTTATTTGATATCCCACCGAACTGGTGCTGTTGCTCTAAGTAAACTGATACAGTTGGGGTACTGATAGTTGTGAAGAGCCACCATGCTAGGAAATAGATGCAATCTGCAGGCACGGCAGTGCCTCCGCCAAGTCGAGAAAGTACGGCCGTAAGCATACTTTTCTGGAAGCAACTCAGGGCACTTTTGACCCCCCCATATCTCCGCGCTGGAGTATCCCAAAAATTCAAAACTTCGTTTATATAGAGTATTTGGCACACAAGACCAAAATTTAAAATTTCAAGTTTTTGTTTTTTCTAATTCAGACGATATATGAACTCAAACATTCGATATTTTGTCACTCACTCCCTCACTCGTTCCGCGTCTTCAAAAAGATTAGGTAGATCCCGTAGCCCTAGAAACTTTACATTTGGAAAAGAGGTAGTGTTTAGGATACAAAGAGAGGAAAAATTATAAAATCCGGAAAATTCGAAAAAAAAAAACATTCGAAAATTCAACAAATTCCATCAAAATTGAGAATTGAAAATAATACGATCTTGTAGTCTTAGAAACTTAAGATTTGGTGTGAAGGTAGTGTTTAGCATCCAGAAAAAGAAAACATCAAAAACACCAAAAAAAATCGAAAGCAAAATTGAAAAAAATCGAAAAAATCGAAAAAAATCGAAAATTTTCAAATAATCCGATTTTGTTGCGCTAGAAACTTGGAATTCGGAATAAAGGTAGTATTTAGGATGCAAAATAAGGAAAAATTAAAAAATCCTGAAAATTCGAAAAAAAAATTCAAAAATTCGAAAAATTCGAAAAAAAATTGAAAAAATTAAAATAATTTTATCTTTTAGCCTTAGAAACTTAAAATTCGCGGTAAAGATAGTGTTTAGGATTCAGAAAATGTTAAAATAAAAAACGCAATAAAATTCGAAAATATAATCGAAAAAAATCGGAAAAATCGAAAAATAATTAAAATTTGAAAATAATTCGATTTTACAGCGCTAGAAACTTGAAATTTGGAATAAAGGTAATATTTAAGATACTAAATAAGGAAAAATTAAAAAATATGGATAATTCAAAAAATACCCATAAATTAGTGCAGACGGTATATGAACTCAAAGTTTCGATTTTTTGTCACTCACACACTCACTCACTCTCGCGTCATAAAAAAGATTGGGTAGATCCCGTAGCCATAGAAACTTAAAATTTGGAATAAAGCTAGTGTTTCGGATACAAAGAAAGAAAAAATATAAAATCCAGAAAATTAAAAAAAAAAAAAAAAAAAAAATCGAAAATTCAACAAATTCGAACAAAATTGAAAATTGAAAATAACACGATCTTGTAGTCTTAAAAACTTAAAATTTGGTGTGAAGGTAGTGTTTAGAATTCAGAAAAAGAAAACATCAAAAACACACACAAAAAAAAATCGAAAATAAAATCGAAAAATCGGAAAAATCCGAAAAAAACGAAAATTTTCTAAAATCCGATTTTGTTGTGCTAGAAACTTGGAATTCGGAATAAAGGTAGTATTTAGGATGCAAAATAAAAAAAAATTCAAAAATCCGGAAAATTCAAAAAAAAAAAAAAATTCAAAAATTCGAAAAAAAATGAAAATATTAAAATAATTTGATCTTTTAGCCTTAGAAACCTAAAATTCGCGGTAAAGATAGTGTTTAGGATTCAGAAAATGTTAAAATAAAAAACGCAATAAAATTCGAAAATAAAATCGAAAATAAAATAAAAAATCGAAAAATAAAGAAAATTTGAAAATAATTCGATTTCATAGCGCTAGAAACTTGTAATTTGGAATAAAGGTAATATTTAAGATACTAAATAAGGAAACATTAAAAAATATGGATAATTCGAAAAAAAAAATTGAAATTTTCAAAAATTAAAAATTAAAAAAAAAAGAAAGAAAGAAAAATTAAAAAAAAAAAGTGAGAAATTGAAAATAATATGATCTCGTAGTCTTAGAAACTGAAAATTTGGTATAAAGGTAGTGTTTAGGATTCAGAAAAAGAAAAAAAAAGAAAAAATCTGTAAAATTCGAAAAAACTTATTGTTTAGGATACAGAAAAAGAAAAAATTAAAACACAATAAATTCGAAAATAGAATAAAAAAAACTCGAAAAAGATCGGAAATTTCAAAATAATTCGATTTTGTAGTGATAGAAACTTGAAATTTGTAATAAAGGATACAAAATAAGAAAAAATTAAAAAATCCAGAAAATTATTTAAAAAAAAAATCGAAAAAATCAAAAATTGAAAATAGTTTTATCTTGCATTCTTAGAAACTTAAAACTTGGTGTAAAGGTAGTATTTACTATTCAATAAAAGGAACAATTAAAAAATTCGTTAAATTCGAAAATAAAATCGAAATATCTTTAAAAAATCGAAAATTCGAAAACAATTTGATTTTGCACTGCTACAAACATTAGTTTTAAGATAATTTTCCTATTAGCAAGTACAACGCCCCTAATTGTTTTATGTTATTTTCCCCGGATTATGGTTTTCTTTTCTTTCGTTTACGAATTTCGTTATAGGAAAGTTCCACTATAGACTGGCTACGTTATAGGCGATTTTTTTATAGACAGGTTTGTTTTCTTTCACAGGTTATACTCTATTTACTTCGCATACGAAATATGGATTGTTAAATGATGTTAGCCCCACAAAAATTTTCACAGTCCCCCCTACCCTCCCGACATTACTGGCTGGTTATGGTTTGATAGTTCTTTCTAAATAAAATCATGGCGACTCTAACATTCACTTGATTTACCTCTAAATTGAACCTAAATGATCCTAAGAAGACGGATCAAAAAATTACTATATTGGCATGACAATCAGGTAACTTAGAAGTAAAATCAAAAAATCAATAAATTTATAAAAAGTCAAAAATTTGAAAATAATCCGATTTTGTAGTCCTAGAAGCTTGACATTTGGCAGAAAGGTAGGGTTTAGTATCCAAAGTAAGAAAAAATTAAAAAATCCGTAAATGTACAAAAAAAAAAACGAAAAAAAAAAACGAAAAAAAACGAAAAAAAAAAATAAAAAACATCGAAAAAATGAATATAGTTTAATTTTTTAAAAATTTCCGGAAATTTTAATTTTGGCTTTCTTTTTATACTAAAAAGTTCTTTTATGCTAAATATCAGGTATCTAGGACTGCGAGTAACATCTCAGATGGATAGCGCCTATCCTGGAAGCAATTGAGGGTACTTTTGACACTCCCCCTCCGATAACTTATTGCTGGCCTAGGAACCTGAAATCTCTTTTTATCTACAGTACTTTGCAAACGAAACTAAAGCTTCAAATTTTTGATACCTGTAAATAATAGGGACAGAGTGTGGGCTTAGCGAAAATCAGTGGATGATCTCCAAAAAGAACCTAAAATCAAGAAAAGGAGGATTACTTACAAAAGGAAGTGAAATCTCATCAAAAACGTCACCTGTAAAAAATGCAGCGAAGTCTCGTGACTCTTTTTCCGTAAAAAGTTCTGAGATCGTGTAAAGCCAAGTTTAGCTATCTTATTAACTCTGAAATTTTCATTCACAAATCACTCCTAGTCTCTACATCTTTAGATAAATATTATTTTGTGACTTGACAATAACGTAGCACGATAATGTGATGTATATAATTAGTCTTAATCAAATAGTACCATGCCATCCCATAACGTATTAAGGTGTAATAACTTTCCTGTGCTGCGTAATTGCCAAGTCACAAAATAATATTTATCTAAAGATGTAGAGACTAGGAGTGATTTGTGAATGAAAATTTCTGAGTTAATAAGATAGCTAAACTTGGCTTTACACGATCTCAGAACTTTTTACGGAAAAAGAGTCACGAGACTTGGCTGCATTTTTTACAGGTGACGTTTTTGATGAGATAAAAGTTTCCTTAAAGTTCCAGCCGTTTAGAATCAAAGTAGGTAGATCGGACTTTCCTGTGTATGATTTACAGAAGTTCGCTCTCACCAATCATCCGGATTAAATGGTGTAGTTTACCATTTGTGACTCGAACTGGACCAGAGATTTCACGGAGTAGCAATTACCAGTAATTAACCAGAGCCAATTGATGTACAAAAAGCTAGATAAGTCCATAAAGTAAGTTGATTATTGAAGTGAGTGGCTGTTAGAAAATTATATTGAAAAACTGCTGTTGTTCGTTATGTCACCTGGCAGGCCGAGATGTCAGTCTTCGTCTCGAAGGCACTGGGCAAGGGATACAGCTTCTATTTAACCATTTAGCGGGCGGTGGTCACAAAAAAGGACACCTAATTTTAATTCCAAAACTGACAAACGGCACCAAGAATATTTAATTAAAATTTTCCTTTTATAAAATAGGGGAAAATCAGCAAGTTATTCTTTTCAAAGAAATCGTTTGTAAAATCTGGTGTCAGTCCATTATTTCATTATTTTACAAACAGATTTATTCCGTGCCGGAAAGGGTTAACCACGCACTACTGGGAGAAAAACTGATTTTTGGTCACAAGGTTTCCCCATAAATTTGATCATAAACGGGAGGGGAAGGAGAAATCTTCAGCTGAATATCTCCACAGGCCTACCAATTTCCTAGTAAGGGGACTGTCCTCAGCACTGGTAAATGGCATACACATGGAAGCTAACTGCATCGGAAAGTCTCCAGATATTTACCCATCCAACTACTAACCTCGCTCCATGCTGCTTCGTTTAAGGGGGAACAAGTGCCTAACAGCATGGACCTTTGAAGTATATTGGAGATAATCTGTTCTCCACCTATCAGCTTCTTAGTGAGAGGACACTAGTGCCTCGTGGCTGACATCACGTGACCAGACTTAGATTCCTGCCTTCAGATTCCAGATTTGCCTACTTATTCTAATGTTTAGTTGCTGTACGGCTGTGTGCTTGGTGGTTGAGTGGTTAGAGCAATTCGTTTGAGTCTAGATAACAGGAGTTCGAATCCAACGTCTTCTTTTTATTCTCCACTTTTCTTCTACATTTTTATTTAAAAATGTTTTATCGGTTCAAATATTCTATTTCAGGTTTTTTTTTTACAGTTTTATTTATAAATGTTTTACCTGTAACATATTCTATTTCAGTTCCATTTTCAACTTTTTTATTTAAAAATATTTTATAGGTTGCTTTATATTTTTCATGATAAATGGAACATTTTTAATAAAAGTAAATTTGGATGTTCATAACAATTATTTATTTTTATTTTTAGAATAAAATACTTGCCTAAATATTCTATTTCAGAATTATTTTCTACTTTTTGATTTTAAAATACTATGCATAGAATATTTTAATAAATGTTAATTTCGATATTAATAACAATTAGATATATTTCTATTAATGAAATAAAATTTTATTTAAATACGTTAAAATGTGCTTAAAATTTTACATTAAAGCGTCTTTTAATATTTAATGTTTCATTTCAGTGCAATATTATCGCACACTTTTCTTTTTAAGCAAAGCATATTTAAAGATAGAAAAGGGCAAGAATCTAACAAGGAGAGGTTCTGAAGTCGGCGTCACAGACTGCGGTGAACCTTTGTGTATCGATAGAGTATAGTTAGTAGGTAAATATATGAAAGCCATAAAGTGCAATACCCAATTGGTTTTGAGAAAAAAGGTCTCAAAGTTTACATCACAGTTTGTAATCAGATAAATATCATCCTCTGCTAAGCGTCTTCGTAACCTGGTCGGTATGTCGCTGGATTCGAGATTTTTGTGTCTGGGTTTAAATCCCTAGCTTGACTTACTTTTCACAGCGAAAATTTTTATCAATTACTTTTGAACTACAATTGAAAAAATATGTATAATCATTGAAATTTATGAAAAATATAAATTAATATATATTTATATATTTTTTTAAATATATATATTGTATCATATAACCCTTTTAGTGCGGGAGTCGACTAACGTCGACATCTAGGAGTTGGGTGCTGTAGACTACATTAAGCGAAGACAAAAGTCGCCTAGGCCTTCACGGCGTGTATTGTGCTCACTGTAGTGCGTCATGGGCTTAGCAGTGATGACGTATTGCGCCTGCGTAGTGCAGTAATTTGGCTATAGCCAAAACAAGTAGCGTGCTTTTCGTATGACCATAACATATGATTTTTAGTTTTGTATTGGGTCGTTCGGAAAGTCGTGTCCCTTTGGGAAAATCAATTCGTACCGGAAAATTCTGCCCGGTAATCAGATAAATAATGTCGCTTTTTTGGTCAAAATATTCCACACAGGGCATTAACCCCCCCCCCCCCCCAAAAAAAAAAAAAAAAAAAAAAATCCGCACTGAAAGGGTTAAATACAGTTTTAACTATGAAATTCTGCATGTTTAGCCCCTTAATCGTTGCGCCCGATAAGCGTAGGCTAATTTAAAAAAATTCAGATTGCTTCATTGCCACCAATTTTTTTTAATTAGAAATATTCGGATTTTTTTAATGACAGATAAAATAATGCGAGCATAAAGCCAATTACACTATTTTAAAAAAACTGGTGGGAATCAAACAATCTGAATTTTAAAAAAGTAGCCTACACTGCTCGTGAATGTATCAGGCGCGATTAAGGGGTTAAACATTCAACGGAAAGTTTAAAGAAAAAAAAAATAGAAAATTTGTATTTATGTAGAGCAGAAATTTTATCTGTTATTGTGGTTTATTTACAGTTATTTAAATGAATAATCTACCATTTTTCATAATAAAATAAATTAAATTACGTGATATAAATCCATAATATTTTATTTTAATTTTGTTTTATTATACAAATGTTTAAAAAATATATTCAGACTTATTAAAAATATGCTTTTATATTTTTAATAGGATTTTTTTTTAATTTCAGATTTTTTATTTTGTAATTGAAATGATTGTCTACGGAATAATTATTTTTAGCAATTCAAATTATTTTTTGTTGTTTAATGTGTTTTTCTAATACAGTTTACTTATATAGATACAATTTAAACTATGGAATTTTGTATGTTTACATATTTATTGAAAAGTAAAATTAAAATAAATAAATGAATAAACAAAAATTAGGCAATTGGTATTCCTATAGATCACAAAATTTTGCTCGTTTTAAAATTTATGTTCTATTATTTTCATAAATAAACTACTATTTTTCCCAGTGAAATAAATTAAAATACGTTACATAAAATTATAACACGCTGCTTTAATTAACATTGTTCTGTTAGTAATAATAGCATTTCAATCAATAGTATTTCAAAATATATCGTATTTTAAACAACCAATTTTTTTAATTTTGAATGTTTTAAATCTTGTATTATTGTATTTATAATTAGAATAACTATCCAAGTACATAAAAATAAGTTCTAAAAAGATATTGAATTACTAAAAACAGTTATTACGTAGGCAGTAAAGACAAAACCAAGAATCCGAGATTTTTAAAAATCATATTAAAAATTTAAAAGAGTATGTTTTTAAAAAATCACGAAACATTTTAAAATATTTGTATAATAAATTAAAATTAAAATAATATATTATATCACTTACTTTAATTTATTTATCTGTGAAAAATAGTAAATTATTTATTTTTTTAAATAACTGTAAATAATTCAGAAAAACCAGAAAAAATTTCTGGTCTATAGATATATAAATTGTCTATTTTTTTTTCTATTAAACATTTAAGCATGCAGAATTTCATAGTTAAAACTGTATTTATATGATACAAAACATATAATTATTTAATTTATTTTTTTCGTAAATTTCAATGATTATAGATATTTTTTCAATTGTAGTTCAAAAGTAATTGATAAAAATTTTCTCTCTGAAAAATAAGTTAAGCTGGGGATTTGAACCCAGACACAGAAATCTCGGATCCAGCTACACACCGACCAGGTTACGAAGACGGGGAGTGTGTTTCTCCCTTGGCAAAGGGAGAAATTTACCCCATTATAAACTGTGGTGTAAACTTTGATACCTTTTTTCTCAAGACCCCCTGGGTATTGCATGGCTTTCATATATTTATATACTAACTATACTCTATCGATACACAAAGGTTCACTGCATTCTGTGACGCAGACCCTGGAACCTCTCCTTGTAAGTATGGTTACGTGATTTCTGCCGTCAGACACTTGTGTGAGAGGACCCTTCACAACACTGATTTTACATGAAACTATATGTGAACCACAGCAGCACAATGTCCCCACGTGGTCACTCGTCCAAAATTACAGTGACCTCTCACTTATACGACTTTCAGGTGACCGTTGAAGAAAGTCGTATAAGTGAGAGACCGTCTTATTATACAAGTTTCAAACTTTATATGCACTAATTATTTTACCTATATTAAAAACGATAAGTTTTAAGTACTAAGAACAGATCTTAACAAAATTTATAAAATAATATTAAAAAATAAAACAAAATATATTTTTAAAAGTTCACTCACCACTATGTTTATTTTGAAGCTTAACAGATCAGATTTTCTCAAAAAAGGAAGTGATATTAGTTTGTCGCTGTCGTCGACGAAAAGAGAAAAGTCTTCTCCTAAGTCTAATAAAGCTTTTCAGCTATTTTGGGAATAATAATTTTGGTGGACATAATTCTTTAATCTATTTTAAGCGGTACTTGCTTCTGAAAAATTTACAACAGCAGGAACATTGTTCTCATCTTCGTCATCCTCCTCGCTCAGGTCTACATTATTGATATCCTCAAAGATTTCTCATTAGAGGATTCCCATACGCTTTCAAAATCGTGTTCATTTGTTGACCTAGCAGTTTAGTCTTGTGAAAAACCACATTTCCTAAAACAATTCTTATCTGTCTGCGATGTCACATTTTCCCATGCAGATGCTGTAAGATGCATATCATCTAAAATGGAAATTGCTTTAGCTTCCTTTTGGTTTTCCCGATCAAAAATAAAACGACAAATCAAACTCCTTCTGTAGTTTACTTGAAATTCTTTATAATCCCTAAATCTAATAGCTTTAATCTGTTTGTAAGATTTTCTGGCAAAAATCGAACTTTAATTTGTTGCAGAAATGGTAGATCTTTTATATCTGGATGTGATGGACATTGATCCAGGAGAGTGCATTTTGCAATAACCCTGATTTGTCACTCAGTACTATACAGAGACGTGATCTGCATGTGGTCTTTTGGCTTTTGTTAATCGGTTTTGGTTAATAGCAGGCACAAGAAATTTTCATACAACCACTTTTCCGCCATAGATTTCATCCTTAATAACACACCAAGGTAGATAAGAAATGTTATTCATTATTGATAAACACTTTAACAATAGTCAAAAGAAGATAAAGGTAAGAAACATTAATGATTTCTGTACTTTAATGATTATGAAATGAATTCTTGAGTGAGAAATGTAAAATTGCCTGAACCGTTTAAAGCGTCGTATAAGTGAGAGAAGCAGTTGTATAACTGAGAGAAGTTTAGCATTATTTCCCATAAAGCGTGGACGGGACCAAGAGAATTCGGCGTATAACCGAGAGAGTCGTATAACTAAGAGTCTTACAAGTGAGAGGTCACTGTAATCTCAATCCACGCTGCTTCACTTTGATAATCGGATGGAAACCTATGCTTTATGACATGGTTGGCCGATTGAGCTAACGTTGAAAAGTAGATGGACCCTACGCCGTAAAAACGTAAAATTTTACTTTATGGGTAAAATTTGATTTAAATCTCAGTTGTGAGGAAGTATAATTTGATTTTCTTATTCTTTTCTCTTAGAGTAAATGTTAAAAGTTAGCAGGAAAATTATCCTTTTAATTAAAACTTGTACGTTTATAATGTATTAATAATATATCTAACAGAATAATTGAACATTTAGCAATGTGCGAAAAGCTTTGTCTTAAATTAACAGCTTTACCAGATTGTCGTAATTTGGATAGTGATGAAAGCATCTTATTGAATGAAATTTATACGCCATAAGAGATAGTGTTCTAATGTAAGATTGGGATTCGAAAAAAAAAAGCTGTTGGGTTGTTCATTGGATTGTGGTTCACTTAAGTCCATTTTTGGGTGGATAGTCAATTCTATCTAAAAGCTGGATAGATGATTTCAGTTTTAGAAATTTTATTTTAAAATTTTAAATATTTTTTAAAGTATGAAATACTAAAGTTACTAAAAATTACCAAAGTTAATTTTTTTTATAATTAAAAAACATCGAAAAAGAGGAAAATAATCAAGAGTTTAAAGAATATTATGTTTATTGCAATGTCGAATATATATTAATTTTTCTAAAACTGAATACTGTAAAGAGAGAAATCATACAACCTAGAAGTTTGAAAATTAAATTCGTACGTCTTTGTAAATTTTAAAAAGAGAGGTTGGTCTCTTGATTAGTAACTATTTAATTTTGTTAACAAATGTGTTTCTTAATTCACAAATTAGTGTGGGAAGCATAGAATTTTATGGAAACACCTATTGGACTTGATTCATTATGCAAAATTATTCTAGATCTATAAAGATTTTGCTCAGCTAAAGAATAAATTGTTATATATTTTCATTTTTCATATAATTAATGATGTAATTAATTCTCATTTTACACTTATTGAAGTTTTTTTTAAAAAGTTTTTGGTGATCACAAGTAAAGGGACAATAGTCATTGGCGGCGAATTTAGATTTTTCATTTTCTTTCGATAAGTGTGATTGAGCTTAGTAATTGGATTGGTTATTGAGTTTTAATAATGACAGGAGGCCCAGTCAAAGTTCGAAATTTTGTTTCTTGAAGTAAAAGTTGCCGTCATAGCAATAAACATGATATAAGTTTAAACAAAGTATTTGCACTGCCATACATTGATGATATTAAACTTCTGACACAATGAGCAATTTATACCAGCATAATGAGCAAAGGGTTCTTGTTAAGCTCAGCCATCTCAATGATGAACTAAAAACAGGTCTTTTTTTTTAAATCTTAAAACATTAGCCTGTAGAGGTGACGTAATTTTTGTCTTAATCACTTTAACCTTCTTTGATAAATCAATTCTTGAACTTAACTTATGCCAACTGATAGTTTGCCAATTTCTAGTCATGATGGAAATATTCAATTCGTTAACTAAAATATAGTCTTGAATAAATCGGAAAAAGACTTGTAGAACGGAAACACATCAAATCCAGCGGTTCGATGGGACTCGTTTGCAGGTATACACATCAGCTTTATTTCGTCTTGAACTTGGAAAAAAGCAGGATTAAAAAAAAGAGCTGTCGCATCATGCATGAGAATGGCCTTTTTACTTTCTCGTCTCATTTCTGGCACAAAGACATTGTTGTACCACTCTTTCAACACAGGAGTAGTTAATTTTATTGACGATTAGCAGACGATGTAGCAGTTGTTAATCTTCAAAAGAAGAAGAGGAGGTTTAGTATGAAATTCTTTTCGTTCTTGAAGACACAGATAAGGAGAATGGTAAATAGCATAGCATTCACTGAAACTGTAGGGTTAATGCTGTATGAATGAGTCCTGGCACCTTTGGATTAAATCAAAACAGACATATTGAAAGTCAGAGTTTTCCGGAATGCATTTCGTCATTGAAAAAAGACTGATCACTGTTATAGACACAAGGAGAAGAAAAGCCTTCAAATGATGCCTTGACATTTATGACGTAATTTGCACATTCTCCCTAAAGACTGGGCTCGTTTTTTGAAATTAATGCTAGTTGTTACACTAGTGATCTTGGGACACCGTTCGATTAATGGTTTTAAACTTTCGAATCAACTTTCTAGATGCTTTGAAGGTCGGTTCTTCGACAGCACGATTAGTTCAAAGAGCCCAAAGGAGAAAGTTGATGTCGTGAATTCGTTTATTTTCAAAAAGAGCTGTTTTGAACTCCTTCTTGACCATATATTGAATACGATGATCCTTTCTTGTTAGTAAGATGCAATCGACGAAGCTTTCCTTATACAGTTTCTTTTGTCATGCATGCTGGTGTCGAAAAAGAAGTACAAATAGATATGCGCTATGCGCTATGTACTACAACTTTTATTTCAACTTTCAGAACACCCTTTCCTTTTTTTTTTAAAAAAAATTGTAAACAGAACGCAACGGAACGTTGCTTTAGAATATAATGATTTTGCTGTGATTGAATGCTATGACGTTTTATCGTCATTATTAAATATGAAAGTGGAACATTGAGTCTCCCGATATTTTGATTTAAAAACTTGTATCTATGTAATACAGTAGCTGTAAATATTTTTGCTTTCATTAAAATGTTTCATCAAAAGAATAATCAGGACCAAGAATCATTGACTTTTGATTTTCATATCATGATGCCTATTTACTCATTCTTCAGGTTATGTTTAAATAATATGTTTTTTAATTCATGATTCGAATACTCAAAGTGTGATATGATATTATGAAGTTTACGGCTCTTGATCTTGATTTTTTTCATGCTGGAAAGATGCGTTTGAGTCGATGCTTGAGATCTGACTCCTTCTTCCATTTACTAGTGGATTTACTTGCATAGTCTGGAAATTTCATCATTTCTTCGTTTGAAGTGTAGTCGAGACAACTTAACCTTGACTCAAAAACTTTGATGAGATTGTTGGCCATAATCTTGTCCCTCACAGTGACTGTGACTTTCGGCTCATACTGAAACTTCTCAAACAGAAGTCGAGAGATGTTATTCCAGTTGAATATGATGTTGCCGTAGATGTCGAATTCCAAAACTTTTTTTTCCAGCTTCAAGGTATTAATAACTCAAAAAAACTTGATACTATCCTGAAAAAAAAAAGTGAAAATTGAGTTCTAAATTGAATAGCATAGCAACAGTCCATCTTCAGTTACAATATCTTAAAACAACCGTAAAAAAGTAATTATAGAATAGATACCACCCATGTTATGGCAATATAAGAATAATAAGTAAACTTACATCGTATTAATTTTTTTGACGGCAAATGTTTTTTCAATTAACAGATATTTGAAATTCGAATTTCCTCTCATTATTAAAACTCAACAGATGGTATGCGTGGTACCAAATTACTAAGTTAAATGAGACGAAAGGAATGGCTATAAAAATCTAAATTCACCGCCAAGGACACTTGCCCCTTTACTTGTCCGGGATTCTCAAGTATTTTCTGTATATCAATCATGATTTGGAAACCAAATTTAATTTCGCTAATTATTAAAAAATAATGACTTAATCGAAATATTAATGAAAGTTTTGATTTAAATTTGTTTAATTAATTTAAAAAAAGACTTGAGTTGAGGGCTAGAACAGTATGGGATTAATATGATTTTATTTACTGAACAATAAACTATTGCTAGTTATTAGTAAATATTGGTGTATATTTAAGTCTGAATTTTCAGAATGTTCTTGGAATTCTCTAGTTGACTAATAAAATATTAATTGAAAGTGTAATGAGAGAGGTAGTGAGGAATTTTAGTTTAAATAAGTAATACTTGGATACTTGTAATATCAGTAATTGGCAGCCGGTTTTGAGTGATTTTAGTAGAGACTAAAGGGTAATTTTTATATATATATTTATTTTCAGAAATCTCTAGAAATTTAGAGCAACAATAATTCATCCTGGCAAAAATGATCACAAATCATTAAGGCGGTTCTCAAAAAACTATTTTTCCCATCTCAACAACTTACAACTTTATGGCAAATTCACGGACTTTGTTTTAAACGTAAACGTATTACACTTACAGACATGATTATTGACGTAATTCGTGATCGAATGGCCTTTTCTATTTTTCGATAAATGAATTACATCTTGAGTTATAAGCGACTGCTATCGCATGACGGAATATTTTTCATTCCCCGTGCTGTCACGTCCAGAAATATGATTTAAAACGCCCATTTTGACAGCATTTTCTAAAATATCCGTTGCTTTTACCGAAAAAAGGAAAAATTGTTCATTTACATAGTCTGTTAAAACGAGCACCTGCCAATTCCATCTGTTTGCGAACAAAAATTAAACAAGAAAATGTATCAGAATGTAACCAGTTTGGGGTTTCAGAACTGCCTTAAAGCGGTAGATTCTCAAAAACAAAAAGTTTAACAACTCGAAACTTGGTCACATGTGGTCAGCATGAAACTGATAGGCATGACTACTGACGTGATTTAATCGAAAGACCCTTTTAATTTTTCGATAATTGCATTACGTCTTGAGTTATAAGCGATTGCTTTTGACGACCTTCCATAAATTATCGTTTTCGGAAAAAGTGTTCAAAACAACTGTGACAACATTTTCTAAATGATTCTTTGTCTTTAACAAAAATTCGATTTCATAGTTAGGGGTTGTCCATTAATTATGTCCCACTTCCAGAGGAGAGGGGGGGGGGGGCACAAAGTGTGACATCGCTTAAGATGGAGAGGGGAGGAAGTTACCATTGCCCCATTGTGATGTTACGTCTAAAATATGAAACCAATTAGGTACGCATTATTTGCCAGCAGCATAATAAAATTCATACTCAAGGTGCATTTTTATTCAAGGGATCTCTCTGCCCCCTTTTCTTTGAGTTGCAATAACTTGAAGTAAAGGAACACAAGATTTAAACGTTTTTTTCTGTATTTATATCATTAGATAATAGCTAGTATATAATTTTTTATTTTTCTGCGTAAAATACTCTTTAAATTAATAATTTCAAAAATGTGACGTCACAGAAGGGGGAAAGTATCATTCGAGTGTGACAGCCTGTGACAAACGGGGCGTAAAAGTTAAAAAAAAAAAAACACAAAATTTACGTGATGTAATTAATTAATGGTCCCTTAGCGAATAAGAAAACATGTACATTTTATGCGTCTAACGCCCGTATTTACCACCTATCTCAAATGCCGGTTAAGCAGGAAACCTCGGTCGAACACTCAAATTAAATTCACGATTAACCTGACTGGACTTGATCGTGGCCGCAATCCAATCAGATTAATTGTCTGAGTGCAACGAAGACTCATACACAGCGCAGTATTACTTTGCCCCATATATAGCTACGATGGATATTAAAACCTTTCGTCAAGCATAACTCAAAAAATATTTAACGGATTTCGTTCAAATTTTTACAGCAGGTACCTATAAAGGTGACAACGACGTCTATTTATTACCAAGAATAAATGTCAAACCGTTTGGAAATTATATTAAAAAAATAGATAAAAAAGCACAATTAAAGCACATACGTCACGAAAATTTTGTGCGTACGTCATTTTCACCGGCGAGAGATTTTCGTAGACAATCGGAATTGAAAAGTTCATGGAGCAAAAAAATATGCACGCACTAATATTCAGCACAATCCTATCCTAATAATATTATAAATCTGATTGTGTGCAAATGTTAGGCTGAAGCCAGTGTCAAACTGGAGCATTTAATGATCTTGTACCTTTGCACATAGGTTGATTATAACCCTCATCTGAACATAGGCTGGTTTTTGTTTATTTTATTCAAATATTTTTCTTAATAATTCAAAATTTCGTTATTTTCATAGATAATAAATGGACATTTTTTCGTATAATATTTTAAAATGGTTAAATTTACTTTACCGTTGCTAATATTTTATCGTTGCCAAAACTAAATCAAAGCCCGTAATAATAATTTTTACTCGACAATTAATTTTCAATTGAAAGATTTTCACGCGAAAAATGAAAATTCAAAAGAGGAGGAATTTCCGTGATATTTGAAACAAAAATATGGAGTATTTGTTATTATGCATGAAGTATGAATATTGGTTACGTTGAGAAGATATTTTCTGTCAAAAACTGCGTTATAATTAGAAGGAAAACTGAACAATAATCATATTATTAAGAAAAGATTTTGCTTGGACCATGGAACTATGAAAAGGATCCTCTTTGGCTTGAACAAATATGACGTCATAAATAAAACATGTATTTTCAAATATTCGTAACATTACAAGGAGCATGAATATCAGCGTATAATAAAAGTATATACATAATGGACGTCAGATTTAAGATGAATAATTGAAATATGTTTTTTGATACTGATTAATAATAAGCTTGAAAATCAGTTACATACAGATGTGAGTTTTCTGATAAAATTCCCGTCATGATTGCCAGGAAAAGAAAATTAACAAGAATTATATCGTTGAAAAGAGATTTCTATGGAATCAAAGTGACGTCATATTTCAAATAAAACGGGATTTTTCAAATTTGTTTCAAATGTTGCGTGAATCAATTTCATACATTAATAATTACAGAGTACAGTGAAAGAATAGAGAGGCAGCGAACCGTCAAATCGGCTTGCAATATGAAGCCGGTTATCGCTCAAATTGCTAGGCCCAAGGGCTGACTTCATTGGACGGGGAGAGGTTTTCAAAGCAAGCCGCCAGTTGTTTAAGCCAACTGTAGGGTTGCATTTTCAGCATCACGCCAAACATAAACATTTCAAATATATTTATTCTCTGATCTCTGCGATTAATAATACAAGCATCAGTAAGATTATTAGGAAAAGAAAATTGAACACAAGTCTATTATTTTAAAATCTGACTGTCTGTTTGTATTTCGCAACTACTACTCTTAATGCAATGCGATTTACTTAACACCATCATTGATCTAAGGATGTCATATAAATTCTGAGAATTTAAAATTTTGAATTAGATTCCAAGATATTATTATTATTTATTTATTTATTTTTTTTTTTTTTTTTTGTAAATTTTACCGAAAATTCTCTAAAAACGGTAATTTAATTACTCCATTTTTGTGGATAAAAAAGAAGAAATAAAACGGATTAATGCATTTTTATACCATTTTCTCATTAAAACTGAAAAAAGAATTTATTTTCAATTTGAATAGTTGGTGGAAAAAAAAAAAATCTTGATTACAGTAGAATTTCCGAAAATTAAAAACATATTTCCACATATTCAAACTTTATGAATTAATTTATTCTGCAGAACAAAAATCGTCTGTCAGCATATTGTCAAGAAATCAAGAGTTGTTTCAGCTATAGATTAAATTAAGGAGGCAAATTTGCTGTTACATGCAAACGTAACACTTTCATTTGCAAAGATTTTCGCAACCCCAAATTACATACAAACGTAACATTTACATGTAATTTGCACCCAGATTAATTTTAATTTGAAGCCTTATAAATGTTAATTTGCACTGAAAATTACATGCAAAAGTAATGTTTACATATAATTTTGGGTTGCAAAAAGCTTTGCAATTGCAAGTGTTACGTTTGCATGCAACTGTTACTGTTACATGCAAACGTAACAGGAAAAGAAAATTAACAAGAATTATATCATTGAAAAGAGATTTCTCTGGAATCAAAGTGACGTGATATTTCAAATAAAACGGGATTTTTCAAATATGTTTCAAATGGTGCGTGAATCAATTTCATACATTAATAATTACAGAGTACAGTGTAAGAATAGAGAAGCAGTGAACCCTCAAATCGGCTTGCAATATGAAGCCGGTTTGCAATATGAAGCCGGTTATCGCTCAAATTGTTAGGCCCAAGGGCTGACTTCATTGGACGGAGAGAGGTTTTCAAAGCAAGCAGCCAAACGTAACACATGTGAAAACGTAACACATGTAAATGTTACGTTTGCATGCAATTTTGGGTTGCAAAAAGCTTTGCAATTGAAGCTCCTTGCATTTAGGTGTAGAGTTATTCCTCCATATTCACAAGAATTGAATTTAAACAAAAAACATATACTATTTATTTCCAGTCAATTATTTTTAAATGATGACTGTTGTTAAAACGTTTTTCAAAGTCGTTAAAAGTAAAATGGTTTATCAGGTAAAACTGATATTTGTTTTTTGACAAATTGTACTTTTTTAAAACTGGGCTATGTCAACGCCCCTATAACCAAGAAATACCGTATTTTCTCCTATGAAATATGTTAAAGAGTTAGTTAATTATTTACGTTTTTAATTATCGGGGGTGAAATATTTTGCTTGATTAATGCATTTATTTTTCTTTTAATGTTACGTGAACGAAGTCACGGGTAACAGCTAGTAAAATATATTTCAATTTAGTAGAAATCGAAAATTAATCTGGATTTTTTTCAGTTTGAAACAAAAACCCCGCAATAACTTATTAGACTTGGTATTAGAGATTTGGCGCAAATCTCAGCAATAGAAGCTTTTTTTATTTCGCGTGTGTAAATTTAAAAAAAAATTATTTGTTGTTTAAATAAAAGGTTTCGATTTATGGCATTATTTCATTTTTTTTTCTCTTTTTAGCATTTTAAATGGGATTATTGAAAGGCATGTATTTTAAATTAAATGAGTGAAAGGTTTATATTTAAATGAAATGAATTCAATATGAAAATGTTATAGGGACAATATTTGGCGATTTATCAACTGCGCCAGGATAACATAAAAGTACCAATATATCAAACGGTATGTAGTATTGTGAAATGAAACAATTATACTATAATCACCCATCGTACAAGAAAAAAAACTAATATTCTGCATTCAGAGGGAAAAACTCATCTCCTGTGCCGTAAGATTTGGCGAGTTCTTTTTTGGTGATAAGTTTTTCGATGTGATTGTTGGGATCTGCAGGATTTGGCTTACTTTTTCTAAATCTTATTTTTTGGTAGATGTAGTATTATGTAAATATATTTTTTTGCAGATATTTTTCTATTTTGTATATTTGGCATTCTATTTTGTATATTTTCTATTTGGCATTTGGAAAAGAGATTTTTACCTTTTTATCTGTGCCTTCGGAAATATTAAAAAATAAAAAAAAATTACATATATCAAGCGTTTAATTTTTATACGGGCCACTTCTCCATTTTTAGATTTTAAATGCTATTTATTATTTAGTAGCCGTTTATTAATTGTTTACAATTTACCCCCTGACAATAACAATTATTTATCACAAAAATGCCTCTTAGGTTTGTTAAATAAGTTCGTTTATGTATTTTCATTACTTATTAAAATATCGAATATGGCGATAAAATTTTATTTTGCATCGTACTTAAATTTTTAAGATGCTTTAATAAACATGCTTTAATAAAAACATGCTTTAATAAACGTATGTTTGTAAATATTTCAAAAACATGTTTTACCGCTCTCTTGAAAAATTTTGTAAGATGCTAAAACTACCTTTTGGCACCATTTTTAATTTTTTTTCGCCAACCGACATAGAATGCGAAACTTTTCCCCATTCAGATACACGGGCAAGGCTGGTCTCAAACAAGAGTAAAGCTAGCAACAATATTGTTTTAACTCTATAAGAGTTACAATAATGATATTAAATGCTCCAATTGGCTTTGGGCCCAATTACGAAAGTTTCTCCTAAAAAAAAACTGTAGAAGAAGTCCTGAAGAAGAACTGAAGAAGAACATTTGTTTCAAATGAAGCTCGGTCTACAAGGTATTAGTTAATAATACAAACAACACTAATGGCATGGAGGCAAAAGTTTTAATTTAAATGTATATATTTAAAACCCTACCGCCCCCCCCCTCAAAAAAAGTTACAGTAATGAATTTAAAATGGCGTTAAGCCACGCTTTCTGACATCAGCAATTGGCTGCAAACGCGATAACGAAACTTTCACTTAATTTAATAACATGTAGCTAATATAGCCCTCAGGATACTTTGCCGTTATACAGACCTTGTGGTTTTTTTAAAAAAAGCATGAGACAATTCAGGTTTAAGAAGTTGAGATTTACTGTCAAATGATATAAACAACTATGAACACAAAACTGATGAATTATTATTCAGGTTTATGTATGTATTTTAAAAAAAGGGCATCTGATTACACTTATTAGATAAATTACTTCTGTTTGCATTTAATAACTGATAAACGGCTTCTGTATATTAAATAAATTGTTTAAATATTGGGAAGAAGTGGCGAGAGGTAGAAAGACGAGTAAACAAAGGGGTAGACAGACGGGTAGTAAGATGGGTAGAGAGGAGTAGCGACATAGGGAGGCTGATGGGTAGCGAAACGAATAGACAGACGGCTAGAGAGAAAGGTAAAAAGAGGGTTGACAGAGGGGTAGCGAGATGGGTCACGAGACGGGTAGCGAGAAAGGTTGCGAGACGCGTAGCGTGGTAGATAAAGAGACGAATAGAGAGATGAGTACAGAGACGAGTTGACTGATGGGTAGTGATATTGGTAGCGAGACGGGTAAAGAGTCGGGTACAAAAAGAGACGGATAGTGAGATGGGTATACAGACGAGTAGAGAGACAGTAGATGGGTACGGAGATGGGTAAGAAGATGGGTGGAGGGCGTATAGCCAGACGGGTAGAGAGACAGATAGACAAGTTGTGAGACAGATAGACAAATGGGTAGCGAAGTGGATAGAGACATGGCTAGACATACAAGTAGTTAGACGGATAGACAGACGGTTAGAGAAATATATTGGCGGGTAGCGAGACCGGTAGAGAAATATAGAGACAGGTAGCGAGACGTGCAGAGAGATAGACAATCGGTTAGAGAGACGGGCAGAAGAACGGATAGGGAAACAGACAGATTGTGGAGAGACAGACAGACAGGCAAAAGAAAAGTCTGTGGATTGGCGCAGTAAATTCGCAGGGGGCAGAGCCTCCTACAGAATAATCAAGAAGTATCTGTTAAGCTTAACTTTGAAATATATATAATTTTTCAATTTTGCCGATATGGAGATTTAATGTAAAAGTTATTTTACAGAAGTCATCGAAAGATTTTTTGTATACTTTAATAGTATTTTAGACTATAGTTTTGCAATCTGTTTTGTAGCAAAGCATGCTATCAATGTGGTTTGAAGTGTAAGAGTGTCTATAAACAGTTATACGAATAATAGCTATATAATCAAGGGAGAAAAATTTTAAATTCACTCACAAACAAAGGTGCAACAATGAAGTTAAATTTGCGTTAAGCCACGCTTGATAGAATAATCTATTGGCTGCAAATCCAATTACGTAACTTTAAAAAGCTTGGCGTTTTAAGAGATTCAGCGTTTTTTTGTTTTGTTTTTCAAGTTTTGCGCAATACGCGCTTAAGAAAATGAGATTCTTTGCCACATGTTAAAAAAAATTATGACAACACATCTGATGAACGGTACTTCTTTTCTATTTTTTTTAACAGTGTATATGAATTTATATATGATATTTTGTAATTCTATCATTTAATTTGCTCTTTTTCTTTATATTGTAATTGTTAACCCTATGTTCTCAGCAATATCACTCAGACTAATCCCTTCGAGGGAAGTCCTAGTTTAGAATTTTAATGTTATGTTAGCTAGAGTATTGTTTTTATAATCTTGGAATTTTAAGTAAAATGATCACAATATCATATATAGAGAGCAGACACGAAAAGAAACTGCAATATATAAAATGTTAGTACGCAATAATGCTTCCTGTGTATCAATCGAACTCTACACTAAACATTAAAACACCTGCTGCAATTACTCGCCAAATGTTACACCCTCTCCTTATATTAGCAGATAACTTTCAGTAGGGAAAATAACCCTAGTTGCAGCGTGAAAGTGTAAAGCGAGAGGCAATAGCATATACTTCATATCGTATGGTCGTCCATGTGATAACAGCTTTAGGCTTCTTTGAATTTCTAATCTCTCTTATGCTGCCAAGTTTAATTAGCGAAATTTACATCACGACTTCGGTGAATAAAATACGACAGATTTTGCAAGGAATGCAAGAGGTGAATTAAGTACTGTCATTTACATATTCAGTACCGGTAGGAAGTTCATTATTATTCAACGCAATATATTAAATCATATATAAAACTACAGTTTTAGTTATTTTAATATATTTAATTTAAATATATGGAATTATTTATCCTGCACTATAAATAACGATTATCGTATATGGATGCTAATATGGAACAATAGAAAGCGTTGCTCAATTTTTCTTTTAATTTAGAAATTATGCATAGTTGTCACCAAACTCAGTTACTGAGACAGTGACGTTCCCTCCAAATACTAAAACGCTAATTACACTTTCTTTGATTTGTAATCGCTTTGTCTGTTTCCAAGCTGAATTAGCGAAATTTACATCTTAGCTTCGGTGAATAAAATACGACAGATTTTGCAAGGAATGAAAGAGGTGAATTAAATGCTTTCATTTACATATTCAGTATCGTTAGATAGTTCATTATTATTCAATACAACATATTAAATCATATATAAAAAATACAGTTTTGGTAATTTTAATATATTTAGTTTAAATATATGGAATTATTTATCCCGCACTATAAATCACGATTCTCGTATACGTATGCTAAAATGGAACCATATAAAGTATTGCTCATTTTTTTTAAATTTAGAAATTACGCATAATTGTTGCCAAACTCAGTTATTGAGACAGTGACGTTCCCTCCCAGATACTATATCGCAAATTACACTTTCTTTAATTTCTAATCTTTTTAAATGTTCGCAAGATGAATTACCGAACTATTTCAATCACCCTCGGTTTTTTCCATATATTATAAGGAGTTTAACATTACCATTTTTAGGCCTTATGCTGACAATATATGATGAAATAACAATCTTCACTATGAATTGTGGATACGAGGTTCCTCTGACGATTCCGTATCACATTCATAGTTTTTTACTTTTGTATTTTCACTCTCTCGTTTAATTAATTTTTTAATATTTTATTTCTATATTTATTTTTATATACATGATTATATATATATATATATATATATATATATATATATATATATATAATAGATTGGTTTGTGTTTGGCTTTACTGTACAATAATAATCCTTGGTCAATCATTTTTTAAAACTTATTTTGGCAACATGTACCGATTTTCTCCAATTCATTGCCTGAGTTATGTGTTGACTTCTGTTTGGATCATGTATTCTATCTGGTAACTGTTGTTTTCTTTTCCCTATATCCTTTTTAATCTTGTTGTATTTTGAACTTTATGGTTATATTTCACAGTTTTTTTCTCTTTTTTATTGGTAAGGTTTCTTCCCTTTTTAATATTGTTTTTATTTTTTGAACTTTATGATTTTTTCACAGTTTATTTCTCTATTTTGGTGTGGTAGTCCCAAAATCATATTCTTTAGCAATGTTATGGCTAATATGATGATGAAACCTCACATTTTATTTGTGGTAATTTAGGCATTTGGGACCTGAAGATTCTGTCTAAATTCCACAAATTTCCTTTTTTCAATTTTATAATTTAATTTCTTCTTCTTCTTTTTTTTTTTTATTTATATTTATTTTTTTTACTATGTATATGGAATCTATATTCAGAGTGTTGGTGGAACACTATTGTTGTCAATTAATTACTACATTCTAATTCATAATTTCATAGTTTTTGTTGGTGTTTCGGTAATGTCTCATTAATGGTTATATATATATATATATATATATATATATATATATATATATATATATATATATATATTATTCCGCGCAATATATCATAGCTCTCTTACAAATGTTAATATTTAACTACTAAAAGTAATACTCAAACTTTCTTTTAATTAAGAAAATGCATAACTATGTATAATTATCACCAAACTGTGCCGCTGAGATAGTGATGTTCTCTTCCAGATAAGACTAATTACATTTCCTTTAATTTCTAATCTCTTCGAATGCTGCCAAGCTGAATTAGCAAAATTTTCAACCCTACTTCGACGAATAAAATATGACAGATTTTTCAAGGGATGCAACAGATGAATTAAATATTTTCATTTACATATTTAGTATCGTTACTTATTTCATTACACAGATGAACAACAACAACAACAAAAAAAAAATATGCGGCATTACATCTCTTTGGTGGTTTTAATACATACAAATGTTTATAATTATGGAATATAAAGTTGTTACTTGGAATGGAACTGGTTCTTGTAAAATTTCGACAGATTAGAGCTAATGTGAGCATTAAGTTGCACTTTTCACACAATTATTTAGACAGATTTCTTGGAATCTTGGGTGATTACAGTGAAGAGCAGGATTGACGGTTCTACCAAGATATCAAAATAATGGAGTAAAGATAGCAGGACGTTGGGATAGCCTCGTGATGGCTGACTACTTTGGACTTTAAAAATAGATTGTCCTGAAGAGAAACATTCTTGAAAGTCGTACAAGAAACGATTTTAATTGTAATATTAAATCTATATTTCTGTTTTGCAATAGCTGTCTCACTCAAAAAATAATGTTACAAAATATGTAAAATAAAAAAAAAGTCTTTTGTTTCTAAATCTTTTGTTAATAATTCTTATGTTACTTATTGTACTTGCTCCATTATCGGATTGTTGGCTTCATTGCAAAAACAGGAGCCAATCAAAAAAATGTGCTATTATTTTCGTATTCAGCAGGCCAAAATTACTTGAAATCCGTGTCGTAAAATCACTGTTCCCTGGTGTTATTATTCAATACCAGATATTACAGTATATAATTTCTTGTAACTATGTGCAAATAACACAGTTTCACAAATATTTAATAACACAAGACAACTAAGTTTTAAAAAAATGAAAGTTTTTTTAATTAGCGTTTTTGTGATGAACATTCCTGAATATAAGTTCAATAGCATGTTTAAATTAAATTTAAAAAAAAGCTAAATAAGAAAATGGACGTTTTTATTTTTAAATTTTAATTAGCGTTTCTGTGATGAAAATTTGTGAAAATAAATTTAATAGCATATTTAAATTAAATAAAAAAGCTAAATAAAATACAGTTTTATTCATTTTAATATGCCTAGTTTGAATATATACATATATGTCATTATGTACGATAAATCATAATGCTCATACAGATATGAATATTTAACCACTGAAAGCTTTGTCCAAATTTCCTTTTAATTATGAAGTTATCTATAATTATCATGACACTCTGCCGCTGAAATAGTGACATTCCATCCCAGGTAGCACTAATTAAACTTCCTTGAATTTCTAATTTATCCAAATGCTATCGAGCTAAATTACCGAAATTTACATGACGCTTTAGTCGAATAAATTACGAGAGATTTTGCAAAGGCGGATTTTGCACAAGATGAAATAAATGTTTCCATTTACATAATTCGTTATCACTAGTTTGCTCATGATTACTACAATATCAAAATTTAAGATTTTAAATCAGTTATTCTATGCATAATGATGCTAAAATAAAATAAATGTCGTTAACATGTATAGCATATTTTAAAATTAAAATCAAAAACCTATATAAAATATACAGTTGTAGTCCTTTAAATTTGCCTGGTATATATTATCCTGTCTCGTACGAATCATAGTTCTCGTACAGATATTAATATTTAACCACTGAAAGCATTGTCCAAATTTCCTTTTAATTATGAAGTTATCTGTAATTATCATTATACTCTGCCACAAAGATAGTGACGTTCCATCCCAGGTAGCATTAATCGAATTTCCTTGAATTTCTATTCTATCCGAATGCTACCAAGCTAAATTATCAAACATGATGGTTTAGTCGAATAAATTACGACAGATTTTGCAAAGGTGGATTTTGTACAAGATGAAATAAGTATTTCATTTACATAATTCGTTATCACTAGTTTGCTCATGATTACGACGATATTAAAATTTAGGATTTTAAATCAGTTATGATTCTATGCATAATACTATGCTAAAATAAACTAAATATAGTTAACATATATAGCATATTGTAAAACTATATAAAAATATACAGTTGCAGTCATTTTAATACACCTGGTTTAATTATATATAATAAACAACAATTTTATATAGATGTTAATATAGAACCTCAGAATAGCAAGTTTTGTAAATATTTTTATTTAATTAAGAAGTATAGGGTATAATTTACCACCAAACACTGCCATTGAGACAGTGATGTTCCCTCCCAGATAACACTAATTCCGCTTTCTTGAATTTCAAATCTCTCCAAATGCTGCCAAACTGAATTAGCAAAGTTTGTATCACGGCTTCGTCGAATTAAATTATGAAAAGTATTCCTTGGAATGCATGATATGAATTAAATATTTTCATTTACATATTCAGTATTGTTAACTAATTTATTATTACTCAATACTAGATGTTAAATTATGAAACCTCTTGCTACTGTGTGCTCATAACACCGTTTCAAAAATATTTAATATTGCAAAAATCACTAAGGTGAAAATATAAATTTTCTGTGTGAATTTTTGTTTAACTTTAATTAGCGTTTTTGCAGAGGGAAATTTGTGATAATAATTATCTACCCTATATATATATATAGAATAATTATTAAACGATTTAATGAAATGAATTTCTGTAGTGATTTTATGAAGCGATTTTATGAAACGAATATATGAAACGAACATATGAGTCAAATATATGAAACGAATATATGAAACGAACATATGAATCAAATATATGAAACTAATTTATGAAACGCTTAAATTCGCAGTTTGTAGTATAAATTAGGTAGATAGATAAATAGATAAATAGAGAGACAGACAGATAAGTAGAGAAACAGACAAACAGATAAACAGACAGACAGAGAGATAGAGAGGCATATAAATAGACATACAGATAAACAGATAGACAGACAGATATATACCCAGGTAGAAAATGTTTGCACTTTTTTTGCAAAAAATGTATCGATAGTACAGAATTTGTGCATTATTTTTTTAATATTTCAAAAAGTGTACATTTTGTGTGCAAATTATATGCACTTTTTATGCACACAAAAAAGTGCATATTTTTTGTTTTCAAAAACTGTGCACATTTTTTGCTTAAAATAACGGCATTTACGTGTTCGCAAAAAATGTGCATTTTTTATGCACAAAAAAGTCTTATTTTTTATGGATGTAAAAAGTTGTATATTCCAAGTTTTGATTATTTCTATGCATAATGGTGCCAATTCAAAATCTGTAATTTTTTTCAAAAGTGCATGTATTTTCCTATGACAATACAATGTTCCATAAAAGGTGCATTTCTACGTCACAGATTGTACCCCCTTCCATCAATATGTTTTGACTTCGCCCTAGAGTTGTGTGAAGGGGTATAAAAATATTTTACACTTTCTGTTGTTCTATGACCTGAAATTTAACTGTAATAATATAAGATTACATTTTTTCCACATTATTTAATAATAATTAATAACCAAATGTACAGGTTCTTAAAATTTAAATAAAGACGAAATGCAAAATTAGAGAGATGTATAGATATATAGATCATTGATGAGATACAGACAGACAGATAGATCGATAGTCAGACAGACAGACAGCTAGATTTAGATATATACAGATAAACATATATGGAGACAGATAGACAGATATATATATATAGATAGATAAATAAAGAGAGACAGACAGGCAGATAGAGATACATACAGATAAATAGATAGATAGATAGATAAACCGACATATAGAGAGACAAACAGACATACAGCCAGATAGATATACGGACAGACCGACAGACAGAGAGACAGATAGAGAAAGAGAAAACCCGGAGCAACAGGTTCTCATTCCTCCGGGGGTTGGCGCACAAAAGGCGCAGGGGGCAGAGTACTCTAGTAATGCTAGTAGTCATTTTAATATACCTAGTTAAAATATATGAAATTTTTTAGCCTTTACAATAAATCATAATACACGTGTAGATGTAGAACCACAGAAAACACTATCCAAATATTCTTCTATTAAAATTTTCTAGATAATTAAGAAGCTGTCTATAATTATCACCTAATTATTATCACCTATTAACTCTGCCACTGAGATAGTGACATCTCACAGATATCACTTAGTACACGTCGTTGAATCTCTAATCTCTCCAAATGCTATCAAGATGAATTAGTGAAATTTACATTTCAGTTTCGACGAATAAAATATCAGATTTTGCATGGGAGGAAATTAAATGTATATTACAGTAGAACCCCGCTAATCCGAACTATTTGGGACCGGTGCCTGCTCGGATTACAAAAAAATTCGGATTGCTCGAAATTACGATAAAAATAGAAAAGAAAAATATGTGTGCTAAAAAAATGTAAGTTATAAGTACTCAGTAGTACTATTATGTCTTGAATTATTTTATTCAAAACAATAGAAACCGAATATGTCTCCCCTTTTCATTAGAATAATGATGTGTTCCTGTATGAAATGACCTTATCTTACGGCGAACTGCATATTCGCCGTTCCCAACCGATATGGCGGAGATAGAAAATTGCGCATACGCAAGAACCTGGTTTGTCAGGTTGCTATGTATCAAGTTGGAGATTACCTTTTGACTTGGCTTTCGGAAATCTTTTAGGCATATGTTGTTCCAAATATTGCGAACACGTGCAAGTCAGTCGGTGGTACAGTATATAGTTTATGTAATAATGAATTTATCTGAACAATATACGTATATTTCTTTCAAAAATGACGAAAATAATACAATTTATCGAGTTAAAGAACATACAAGTGGATATGCAGCAGAAGTAAGTTTATTTAATTAGATATAGTTTCTGAAGATTGTAAAGTAGATATAGATATTTTTCTTAATATCTTCTCAGTTTTGATTCTTTTTCTTTTATGATCAACTTTAATGTGATTTACAAATAAATAATAATATTACCTATATTAGATAATAAATTCATTAGATTAGTGGCACCAACGTAAAATATATCCTAAGTTGGAGCAGGGATTGTCATCAAACATTTGCCACTATAACTTTTTCAAAGGGTTCGGTAGTTCCAGAGATTCCATAGAAATTGTAATTTAGAATGTTTTTAGAATGCTTTTCGCTCATCTCACCCTTTTAAATTTCGAATTTTTTTAGAATTTGTTCTTAGAGAGCATTTACATCTTATAAGTAACTACCATGCCAAATTTCATGTTTCTAGCACATTCAGTATAAAAAAATCGAAATTTTAGAACGGTTTTCGCTCTTGCACCCCCCTGAGATTAATAGCACCGACATAAAATATAGCCTATGTTAGAGCAGGGACTGTCACCATCAATTTGCCACTATCACTTCTGAATATGGTTCTGTAGTTCCAGAGATTCCATAGAAATTGTAATTTAGAATGTTTTTAGAACCCTTTTCGGTCATCTCACCCTTTTAACACGTAAAACTTTACGTGTTGGAACGTCTATGCTTGATATATAATTTTCCATTCTTGTTTTATTTATTTATTTATTTATTTATATTTTTTGAGCCAAAATGTGATTTTTTTCACGATTATTGTTTCTCGAGCACTCTTAACTATGATTAATGATTTGCTGTAATGAATATAAGAATGAATGAATACAACCCAAACCTTACCTTAACCTGTTTTTATAAAACTCAGAACTGATGTTCAACTCTGAATATTTTATATTTCATCGAACAGGTGGAGTTGCTGGGAAAATATGTTCTGAGATAGAGAAAGAGGGAAAAAAGACCAGATGGTTTTGTCAGTTTCCCTCTAAACGCAATGCCGCCAACACAAATGAGATTAAAAATGTTAAACTCTTAATTTTTCATCTAGACTTTTTTGTAGTGTAGAAATATTTTTAAAATGTGTATGTAGTGCTTTAAATACGCTCCTGTAATTAATTATTACTCCTTTTTTTCTCATCATGATAATATTTTATTAAATGCTTAATTAAAATTTTAATAGTTTCTACCCGGTGCTTTCAGTCATTGAGTGAATTTCATTTGTATTATAAAAAACAGGAAAGGGTTCCGTACCATTATGTAATATTACTGTAAAGTTTATTAAGTATCTAATTTCTTTACAAATATACAAAAAAAATCCGTTTATGGAGGAATTTAACATTAGTCCCGAGTATAGAAATTCACGAGGTTATTGCGTAATAAATATACATAGAATTACAAATTAATAATTTTCGAATTCTTCCCGTTACATGTGCTATAAGACCTTCCTTTGTGCCAAATTTCAAGATTCTCGGTCATAGGAAAGTATTCTATAGGGTTTGCTCTCAAAACCAAAGCGAGACTATAAGGGTTCTACAGTTCCGTTTTGCCATTTTGACGTACGGAACACTAAAATCATCGTTGCTTCGCGTATAATCTTCTTATATTATGCTGAATCAATGTTCGTAACTGAAGTGCAGCAGTTAACTTGTGTCTGTGAAGTTCAGAGAACTTATCATATCACATGTGAAAGTAACATCGGCATAACAGTTAATACAGCGGTAACCGAGGTAGCTTCGACCTTATATTTTACTTTAAGTGGTGTTTACAGGAGGATGTGAGGACCGACCGACGCTTATACATAGCGTCAACGCCTAGCCCGTTTGCCGTAGATTGTTCCAAATAGGGTTTCCATTAAAACTTTGACCTTTAATTGCTTATACCACAGATCGAATTTTAAAAAATCGGGTCACTTTATTACCTCTATCTTAGTGAGATAAAGAAAACTTTTAATAAAGAAAACTTTTTAAAAAATCACAACACTTTGATAAAACGATTTCTTAATGCTACAGAGCATTAACATTACGTCCTGCTAACTAATATCCAATAATATTACTAAGGTATGACTATAATTTTAAAAATATGGAAAAATTGAGTTACATTGTACTTAATCAAGTCACTGCCGAGAAATCATGTTCGTTTCAGTGTCAAATTGGAGTGGATACAGAGGAAGCTTCGTTCACCTTCGGCTCTCTGCGCTTCAATAAACACGTCAAAAAATTTAATGCATCGTGGTCTTCTGCATGTAAAAATGAACGATATTGGTAACAATGAAATTTAAAGTGAATGTGGATTACAATAAAGGGTTATTTAAAAAAAACCACTCTTTAGGGCCAAACCATTCTCACCAAGATACGCCAATTGACATGCAATAAATAGTTATCGGTGCAATAAGGTAAGAAACAATCCCTTGAAGTCAGTTTTATATTTTTCATAAAAATTACTTGTTTAAAATAAATATAATGTTTCAAATTTTTTCATTCAGATTCAACTTACTCAGACAAAATTCTGTATAGAGTTTAGAATCTGTCTAATGCAACAATGCATCAACTACAATATAAATATACGTTTGCATGTTTGTTACATGAAGTGTGATATACCTTAAGAAAATTACGGTCCATTCTTTCACTCTTTCTTTCTTTCGCAGAAAATGCAAAGCTGATTATGACATTTTGTATTTGAACACGAGATAATCAATACTCGTTGAAGATTTCAACATTATATTTTCTACTCATTATACTTAGTAAAACAGAAAGAGGTTGATTTTTCTTTTACCTTTCACTGAATATAAAGTGGATAAATGCGTCTGATTTTAATGCTGTACACAAATCTAAAGTGGCTAATTACTAATGCATTCACGAAATTTGTTTTAATTTTATGCACAAGAAATCTGCTGGGGCTTTTATTCCGAATTTATAAAATCAAATGAGGTAGGTGTACCAAAGGTTGCCATATTTAAGCTATAATTTTCTGTTTGTGTGTATGTGGCTGCATTTTTGTTTGTAAAATTTTACACTTATTTCAAACACATATCAAGTATGCTTTTCCTTATAAAAGCTACTTATCTTTGTAAAATAAATTTAATTACTTTTATAGTACAATTTCAAAATTGTAGCTTCTGGGCCACCTTTGGCGCATTGTGTTCCAAAGGTGGCCCCTGTATTGGAATCACTTTTAAAAAGTGAAAAAATACTTGGCAAACAATTTTGGTTACAATTATGCTATGATGATCTTTTCTTTCTTTTGATATCTTTCGAGTTTTTCTTCTTAATTTTCTTATCTTACGACACGAAATGACCTTGAAGCACTTTTTGTGCACGGTAGTTTAGGGATTTTCTTCTGGGAGTTACTGACTTCTTTTGAGCGATCTCTGGTGTAAACAATAAATGGTAATACTTTTTTCAGATAATTATGTAGAAATTTTGAAAATTACCCTTACTACACTGATTTCCATATTTGTTTTCTAAGGTGGCCACACACCTCGGGAACATGCGTATGATCTCCATTTGCACGACTTAAAAGTATTAATCTGTTAAAGTTCTTTTGAAGTAAATGAGGTTAAAGAGAAATAAATAAGCTTTCAGGAAACGTATCATAAGTCAATATTCTAAGAATTTAAACACGTGTAAATTAAAATATATTCTTACCTGGAAATTAGAACGACTACTCCTCAAAAGTGAAATCACGGCATAAAATATCGGAGGATCAAGGTGGTCTCTTTAAATTCAGCCACGTGCACTGCAGATACATAATTGCCTATGCATTAGCACCATTTTGTGATTAAAAATTAAATTAATTCTACTTGTGAGGGAGGGTGGGGGGTCTACCTCAGGAACACTGGCCACATTTGGTTCACCCACCTTAGCATTTTATATTTATCGACGATTCTGTCAAACTTTATGTTTTGAACCGAATTTCGAAAACGACAACCAGATTATAATGAGACAGAACTTAATTTTGACTCAAGATGTAGTACATTTAACGAAAACGAAAAACAGTATTAAATTCTTCCTAAATAACTTCAAAGCGGTTCTGCAAAAAAAAAAAAAAAAAAAAAAAAAAAAAAAAAAAGAAAAAAACAGAGCTCAACAATGCGAAACTTTCTGACACATTTTCTGACTCAATTTTAAACATAAAAGCAAGATACTTGCAGTCAGAAAGTAGCCATTTTGGATTTAGGAACATCCCAAAATGGCGATGCATCAATTTTTATATTTTTCCGTTTGAAAATGAACTCGTGAATGTATCAGAAATTTTCGTGTTGTTGTGCGGGGAAAATATTTATTTTAAAATATTAGGAGCATTTTATGATCATTCTCACACTATTTAATATGCTTGTATTTTTAAATTATTTCAGCGTTGATCACAAATTTGACAATTAATTGCAAAAACAGTGCTTTGGTGACAGAGAAATTACACTCTGCAGTCAAAAGTTAATATGAAGTTAAAATACTCCGATACAAATACTGGTTCTAATAGCAAAGATACATATACTGGACAAATATTCTTTTAGTTTGGCTGTATCTTGGTCAGTTTTAGCAATATTGGCAATGCAGTACTGCCATTAGGGTGTTCAACATTGCACCAATAAAGGCAAGAAATATTTTGTTATTTCAGTGCCAATATTTCTAATGTAAAGCCAATGTTTCTCCAAAACTCGCATTTCATTGCAAATATTTCCAGTATTACAGTCAGTATTCCTGTAATAATGACGTTTCTTTGCAAATAGTTCAAATGTGAAACTGATATTTAATAACATTAAAAGTTGTAAAGATTACAATATTATCACTTATTTATTTTATCATACGTCATATTCTGAACCTTCTTAATTATAAGAATTTTGTTTTAATTATAAGTATGTTTTAAAATATTTTTTTAATTGTTGTGATTGTTAGAATTTTATTCTAATGACATATACAGGGTGGTCGTAAAATATATGTCAAAAATGTAAAGGTAGGTAGAGGGGACCTATATAAGATTTCGTATCGGAATATGGGTTCGGAAATGCGGCGTTGAGGCAGTAGAGGGCGCTGTTGAATTCATCGGATTAAAGCGCTTCGTTAGCTTGAATCGTCATTCCCCGGACGGATTTCGAGCAAATTGCATCGTTACACCAATACGGAGCTTGCCGACATGTGTTTCATGCATGGGGCTGCGCAAGAAAATTAAGCAGCTGCTCAAAGGATGTACATGGAACGATTCCCGAGTATAGGAATCTGCCGGATCGCCGAACATTTGAGCGTCTTAATGGGGAGTTGTGCACGAATGGACCGTTTCATGCTTTCAGGCGTGATACGGGCAGGGCAAGATATAGCAGAATTCCTGCAGCGGAAGAAGCAGTAATTCGAACAGTAGAGGATAGTCCTTCAACAAGCTCGAGAGCTTTAAGGCGTGCATTCGGCTTGAAGCATTTCCTTGCACAGCCCCATACATGAAATGCATATCGGTACGCTTCGTATTGATGTAACGATGCATTTTACTCGAAATCCGTGCGGGGAGTGACTATTCGAGCCTGCGAAGCACTTTCAACCGCCGAAATCAACAGCGCCCACTACTGCCTTAACGCTGCATTTCCGCACCCATATTCCTATACGAAATCTTCTTATCTAGGTCCACTTTACCTACCTATACATTTTTGACATATATTTTAGGACCACCCTGTGTTTAATACATTCCCTATTTTATTTTATTTATTAAATATTGACACTGTTTAAGAACTGGCAAAACTCCAATGTTTCTCTCATGCTGGTGTCCCAGTTTTTGTTTAATTATCTTATTTTGACTATTTTCTAAATATTATATTCTTGATTGTTTATTCAGTTTCTGCTTTTAAACTTTAAAATATATCAGTTAACGAATTATACAAATGGGTGAGAATAACTATTAAATCATTACTTGACTGTAATAATTGTCTCAGGCAATATATTTCAAATTTTCATAAATGTTTTTTTAAGTTTCATGAATGTTGATTATCACCCTCTAAAAATGGGTATTTTGTCCTTGTTTATTATGAAGTTATACATATTATACGATCCCCATTTTGTAGTGTTTTAATTTTTTATTTGTAAACCTTACCTTCTAATAAATTTAATTCATATTTGATGCAAGTTTTATCTCTACTTATTTAAGTAATTTTATTCATTTATTTATTTATTATTTCTTCTTAAAAGATGCTTAACTTAATCTTAAAAAATATTTACGTCAAAAAGTTGATCTTTTTAGGGTTTCGTTCATCTCACGAAACCCTATTGCTCCCGCTCCGTTGTCTGTCTGTCACAGAGCCATTCTCGAAAACTATGTAACTTACAGAGTTGAAACTTTGTGTATAAATCAGAATATCAGTTGTGAAGAGCTGAAAATATTAAAATTTGAAAAATTCCTATTATTTTAATAAATAAAGATAAAAAACCAAAATTCTAACAGCCTTTTCCTATTAAATTTAAACATTTTTTATTATACCCGATGCTAAAAATTAAAAATCCACGATGAAATTCTTTCTACAATAATTAATTTTCTATCAGACGATTTCCACGTGAAAAATTAAATAAAAAGTTTCACCCATTGAAATAAAGATTAACTAGATGAAACCCGTCAAAACTTGACGGAAAAAAATTACTATAACAATATCAGTAAAATAAGCTTCTTTATAACAAAAGATGTATGAAACAGTCTTTCAAATATTTTATTTTAAAAGTTTTCCCCCCAGTGAAATACAGTACTATTTCCGATGCAAACTCCAAACAAACAATCTATAAACAACTGTGTAAAGCAAATCAGTTTGACATTATACTGCCATATTCCCCACGGCAAGAAAGAAAATTTCATGTATCTATGATGTATCATACAAATAGTATATCCCTACTTTCATCTCATATTCAGTAAATAAAAGAACATATTAAATAAAGCACACATCCCCCTCCCTCTGTGATAATTTAACCGAATGAGCTCCTATGCGCATGTGCATTGCATCTGCCCAAAGACACCGTTGAAATTCGACGTTAAAAAAAGTTTTAAAATGTTTAAATTAAAAGTTTTAAAATGTCCTCTTTAATAACTGTTCGTTTCAAATCCATATCTTCTAAAACGCATCCATTTTTTTAAGCTAATTAATTTTTATGTAAAAAGGAAGAAATATTTTTACAATAATAAATCAATCTCCAGATGACGGAGATTTTTAATGTTTTCAAGTGTAATTTATTTGTATGGTTTCTTCGGTTCCTTTATATAATCAGGATGATTATTCCTTTTCCATAACAGTCGGGGATCTTTTCCCTCTTATGCAGTTAAACATCCAATGGATCTTTAAAAAAATAATAAAATACAGTTCTTAGCATGTTCTTATGAAATATATACATCAACGAATTCAACATATCAATTTTATGTTAATTATAAGCTGAATATATATATATATTTGACAGATTTTAGTTTAGCGCCAAAATGGTCTATCTTATGGATAATCTGATCTTATGATTTATCAGATTTTTAAATAATATTTTTTTTTTCACTTTTCATGAGGGTTAGAGAAATATATTTTCAATTGTGGCAACTTTCCCAGGAGCTAACATTATTAAATCAAACTGATGGTCATTGTTCAGATAGAATTGAAAAATGTTTCATGCTTGAAAATAATTTATAAAGTCGTTAAATTAAGCGGCAGTTTTCCAATAAATTTCAATGGAAAGCTAATTTTTTTTTCTAATTGATGATGTAAAAATTGAAATTCTAAAATGTAGGAAAAAATTGAGATTTGTAGTATTTAGAAGTGATGTAAGCGCGACGAAATCTAAAGCGATAGCGCCGTTTGTTGTCACAACCGTTATACATTTCTAAAAATTGCCACTGTGTTTTGGCTGGCGTCCAAAAGTAGACTACCATTTTTTGACATCGAAAGAGAAGTGAAATAGTTCTTTGCCGCTAATAAGGAACTGTTAAATGAACTTATAATAAACCTACCAAAATAATTCCTATAGAATGTTAGCCTTACATTGTTTATCTACTATACATATAAAACACAAATGGAAATTTCGTTCCGTTCCTTTATAACTCGAGTTCCACTGAATGGATTTTGATGGAACTTGCGTTGTTCGATAGATAATTTTTCAGGGAAGGTTTTAGTATATATCATATTGTTCTACGTGCATTAGTTACAGAATTATGATAGAAAGTTCTGTTATTTTGGCCGAAAAGGTTACCATTGCTAATTTTTGGCGACCATTATTGTTGCAGAAAGAAATGAAAAGGCTATACATTTCGAAAAATAAAAGAAAAACTCTTTCTAATTTTATTTTTAAAAAAAAGAAAAAGAGTTTTGATGAGAGATAATATTATAAAACGAAAATATTTAATTTAAATATGATGATAATTTTATTTTTTT
This sequence comes from Maratus michaelseni, assembly GCA_963931845.1. Lineage (NCBI taxonomy): Eukaryota > Metazoa > Arthropoda > Arachnida > Araneae > Salticidae > Maratus > Maratus michaelseni. The sequence goes on from OZ007593.1 coordinate 248,797,087, forward strand.
TAAAAAGAAAAAGAGTTTTGATGAGAGATAATATTATAAAACTAAAATATTTAATTTAAACATGATTAGGAATGTTCGTAATGCTTAACAAATTATTCAAGGGGCAAGATTGCTATCGAAACAAAATTTGGCGATTTATCTTTTGTTTTTGGCGATTTTGATTTTACTTTTGACTCCAAACAATTTTATTTTAAGCCAAAAGGTGTTTTTTTTTTTTTTGTTGTTGTTGCAGAAAGAATTGAAATGGCTATACCTCTGTAAAAATAAAAGAAAAAAAACTGTTACTAATTTTATTTAAAAAAAGAATGGAAAAAAAAAAGAAAAACAGTTTTGATGAGAGATTTTAAGCCAAAAGGTGTTTTTTCAAGTGTATGACACTATTTTTTTTTGGTACTTTTCGGTTAGCCGGGCGCCAGTGATAGATATATACACACACACACATATATACACATATATCTACACAAATACATATATATATACATACATATATATACAGTTATATGTATGAATATATACATATATATTTTTATATATACATATATCACTGGCGCCCAGCTAACCGAAAAGTACCTTTTTTTTATTCAAATGCAAACTATATTAATGACAATATTACTATTTACTTCTACATATATGAAATTTCGTTCCGGCTGCTTATAACTCGAGTTCTGCTGAATGGATTTTCGTAGTACTTAAACTGTAAGATAATTTTTCATGGAAGATTTTGTTGTTTAACATATCGCTTTACGTATAGCTTAGTTATAGAATTATTATGGGAAGTTCTACAATCAGATCAATCCGATTATGAAAGATTAGCCTTTTTAAAAGATTTTTCCGAATGGATTTCGGTGGAACCTACACTGTTAGATAATTTTCTAGGGAAAGTTTTATTATATAACATATCATTCTACGTTGCTTGGTTCTAGAATTATAGGGGGAAATTCGAAAAATCGGTTGACCATTTTTTTAAATCAAATATTAGCCTTTTCAATATTTGATTCCGATTATGAAAGATTAGCCTTCTGAAAAAGTTCTACTGGACGGATTTTGATGAGAATTGTATTGTTAGTAAGTTAGATGCTATTTCAGGAATGTTTATAGTGTACTACATATTGTTCTACTTTGCTTAGTCAAACAGTTATGTGTGAAGATTATATAGGCAGGTGAACCCGATTCTGAAAGATTAGCCTTTTTGAAAGTTTTTACTGGGCGTATTTTTTGCGACTTGCATTGTTAAGTAGATAATTTGTAAGGAAGGTTTTAATATATTTCATATCGTTCTGTTAGTTTTAGAATTGTATGGAAAAGTTCTATAATCAGATGAACCCGATAATCAAGGATTAGTCTTTATAAAAACTTCTACTGAATGGATTTTGTTAGTTAATTTGTCTGCATTGTTAGTTCGATAATTTTTAGTAATGGTTCTAGTATATTGCATATAGTTTTATCATTCTTTAGCAAACCCTAACTGTAAATGGCCAAATAAAAGAGTTAGTCCTTACCAGCTAAAATTTTGACTGTACATTAGAAAACATAATATCGGAATGACGTCATTTTTCAGTAATGTGGAAGGATATTCCAGGTAAATATACAGATTGCTTTCAAATGCAAGGTCAAATTAAACGATATATTTCGTTTGATTCAAGGTTCATTTGTAGAAACCGACCAGCGCAGCGGGCGTAGCTTGCTAGTTCTAGATGAAAATACAATCATTATTATTATTATTATTATTTATTTTTATTTTTTAACCATTGGGAAAGTGGTTATTGCAATCGGTCGAGAATGCAGGTTCGCATTTTACTACCGTTTTTAACGAAATTCTGTAATTTAGAAGAATTTATTTTTGAATACACTGTTAAAACTACAGGTGACACATGGCACCCAAAAGGGGTGAAAGGCTTGTCTCACTGGTGACACCCCTAGGGGAGCCAAAATGGCACCCTTAACTAGGGTGAAAGGATGGCACCCCTAATACAGGGTGCCCCAAGGGGTGAAAGGATGGCACCCAGGGGAGAATAGTGGCACCTCTACTCTAAGGTGCCCAGCGGCACTCCACAAATGAAAGCATCTCCCCCCCCCCGCCCTTGTCTAGCAATTATATTGAAAAGAGTTTGTAAATTCTCATACTTAAAAAAGAAAAGAAAAAGCTAAACATATATAATTATAATGCAATGTTTAACTTTAGCTGCAATAAACTGATCAATACTTCATTTTCTCTGTTGAAATTTATACAAAGTTAAAAGTTGATCATCTCCTGTCAAGGGTCGATCCCGGCAAAATTTGGGGCCTATTCAGAGCTCCTTCACAAAAATCTATTTAATAAAACAAGCTCCTTCACAAAAATCAATTTTATAAAATGGCCCCCTTCAGAAAAATCAATTTGATAAAATGACACCTTCCACAAAATTTCTTTTAATAAAACAAATCCCTTCACAAAATTCCTTTTAATAAAATAGGTCTTTTCACAAAATTCTATTCCATAAAAACATACTATTTTTATTAATTATTTATTATTTTGTTATGTTTTAAAATGTGCAATTTGTAAACAATCAAGTTCACCAGAAAGGAAAACAAATAGGACTTTAAAAAGTTTTTGTTATGTTAATAAATGTTTGGTTCGAAAGATTGTTTTCAAATTACACATTTTAAAACATATCAAAATAATGAATAATTAATAAAAATAGTAAGTTTCTATGGAATAGAATTTTGTGAAAGGGCCTATTTTATTAAAAGGAATTTTCTCAAGATACCTGTTTTATTAAAAGGAATTTTGTGAAGGGATCAGTTTATGAAATAGATGTTACTGAAGGGGCCCAATTTATTAAATTGATTTTTGTGAAGGAGCCTGTTTTATTAAATAGATCTTTGTGAAGGAGCTCTGAAAAGGCCCAAAATTTTGCCTGGATCGACCCTTGACATGAGATGATCAACTTTTAACTTTGTATAAATTTCAGCAGAGAAAATGAAGTATTGATCATTTTATTGCTGAAAAGTTAAACATTGCATTATAATTATATATGTATAGCCTTTTTTTTTTCTTTTTTAAGTATAAGAATTTTCAAATTCTTTTCAATACAATTGCTAGACAAGGGGGGGGGGGGGGGGAAGGAGGCATTTTGTGAAAAATATAATAAATTTCACAAAATGCCCCCCCCCCCACACACACACAAAAAACTTGCATCGACCCCTGCATGTGCAGGTTAATATCTATGAGAAATGTATTATATACATCATCAGGTCATTTTTGTTACCTTCAAAACCGGTTAGTATTTATTACCATATATATTAGTATTTATTACCATTTTAAGTTAGATGTAGTAGTACAGAGATATTTATTTATCATTATTATTTTAAGAGGGGAAAAAAATCTTCTAGCTATGCGAGTTAAATATATTTACATAAATCACTCAATCATCTAAGCCATTCTTACATCCAGCCACACTACTGTGAAATGTTCCAGTGTTTTATTATTATTAATATGTTATAGTACAAGAGACTCACAAAACATCTTTCAAGAAGACACATGTATAAATGTCAAATATCAATTCAGGAATTACGATTTATTTATTTTGTTAATAATTTATAATATGTAATGAGGTATATTTTTAGTTCATTTCATCATCAAACACAAGCTCTAAAAATTTCGATAGTAAAAAGTATTTGATTAGTAAAAACATCTGCAGAAATTTATATTTTATCAAGTTTACTATTTCTTATGTTACAAAGTTTACTATTTCTTATGTTACAAAATTTATTATTTCTTATGTTACAAAGTTTACTATTTCATATTATCAAATCAACTAATTTAAAATTGTCAAATATTCAAATTAATACGTTTCAAGTTAGTAAAAATCAATTCCCTTTAAAACTTGTAAATTCTTTAATTGTTTACAAATTGTTTGTTTATATATCAGAAAAATAAGAAATTAAACTATTTTTTTTAAATATAACAACTTATGTTTCTCTCTCTATATTTTTTATTACTATAATAATGCATCATTAAATTTATTTCTAGATTGTAAACAACAAATCTGTGCGAGAAAATTCATTAGATAAAAATATGAATAAAATGAAATTATTATAAGCTCTGCATAAATAATAATTTAAAAAACAAGCAAATAGGTGAGGCTACATCATTCTACTTTCACGAGATACAAATTTCAACTTTCCACATCAAGATTATAACTTAAAATGTCTGCTTGAAAATAATGTGTGGAGCCACTTGTAATACAACATAATATAAAATCTTTTTATAATAATAAAACATAATATACAAACAACACTGAAACATTTCACATACCTGTATATAAAGAGTGATTCTTTTTATTGACTCCCCTGGTTTATTTATTCTAAATAAATGTCGTTATTTAGTTATTATATTAATAACTATGCGGCAACGATTACGCAGCAGCGATGCACTGAAATTCAAAGTCAGCCATCTTGTTCGATCTCCCCTATGACTTGCGAAAAATGAGAGGAAACAAGTCAACAGCTCATGAAGAGGAAACGAATCAGCGCATGCGCAAGATACCAGTCGAATGGCGGGGTGAAAAAGTTCGAGCAATATGCATTGTACGGCACCCTAATTAGCTTCAATCACCCAGTGCGTGACCAAATGGCACCCTAATCACATTTTCAAGCCTGTACGGCACCCTAGCGTTTCAAACGGCACCAGAATTTCACCCCAGGTTCCCAAAAGGCACCGAATTGTCACCTGTAGTTTTAACAGTGTAGGCAATAGAAATGCATAAAAGCGTTACAAAAATATTAAAGTTACAAAAAGAAGAGATGCAAATTATCAGATATGAAAAATAAAGTAGAAATTTGGTACTTTCGTGTTATAGCGGCCCCCAAGGATGAAATATTTTTGTTTCTGTTTTCATTAATATATTGTAAATTTGGTACTTTTGTGTGATAGCGGCATCCAAGGATGAATCGCCAAGCGACCAAGATTTGTCGCCAAATTATAAAGCATGTATAACATTATACTAATATAGGATATATATATATATATATATATATATAACATTTCTTGACGTATGTGGCCAAGTTATAGTCATATAGGATGCATATATGATGCATATATATGACATGTGTATGTGATGTATAATCGACATATAAGACGTAAATTATCTGTGTATAATGACGTATATGGCACATATAGGAGTTATATATGCGTATATAGAATGCATATATAAGCTTTGCGATGATCTTGGCGAAATCATAACTACAGCCTACATAATCATAAATGTGGAAGCCGCTATAAAGCAAAAGTACGGTATTTTTTTTATTTACTTATTTTTTTTTAACCATAACATTATTTTTAATAATTTTAATTTTTCTGAAATCCTTTACTTTTGTGAATTTTTTTTCTTAAAAAATCAAATCTACTAACCTATAATTTAAAAAAAGTAATCGGTAGCATGTAATTAAGGAATGCAATCTCGATGAAGCAACCTATAAAGGCTCCAGTTCTAATCTTTAAAATTAAAAATTGAAAAATCAATTAAAATTACGCCATGTTGACACAATCATATACTTTTTTCTTTTTAGCATTATCAATGTTACAATGCATTTCAATCTAAGCATAACGTCATTTTTACCGGCGCAAACTTTTCACACTTACTTTATATATGTTACTTTTATGCATAAATACCATGTATACAAATAAAAATATATTTGTATTTAATTGTAATGAAAAATGGCATCAACAAAGTTGTAATGTATAATAATAAAATAAACCCAATGAACAATATTCCCGTGACGTCACAATAAATATGAATTTTTATTCGCTTATAAAATACGCGGATAAATATTTTTATCGAAATTTAACTTGCAAATTAAAAAATTCGGTCTAAAAGCCACGTGCTTTTAATATTATTTATCTTTTATCCTCTCAACCATAGAGTTCAGAGAATAAACTATGTACCTCGCAACAGTGGGCGTTAATCCGATTGCTGACTTTATGACGTCATAAGCAGATGAAAAAGTTTAATTGAAAATTACGGCTAATTAATTAAATTTTTGAACAAACGAATGCACGATAACAAATCTGTGTCCGAATATCTTTCATTTAAAAAAAGAATGATGTAATTTGATGCAGTAATTTGTTCTCACGGATTGTCGAAAGAAATCACTTAGCGTTTTAAATATATAGATAGCTTCTATTATTTAAAAAAAGGAAATAAAAGTAAATAACTGATAGTTTGATATAAATAAATATTGATATACATAATAAAAACAATTTATAGAATTAAAATAAAAATAAAAGTAAATAAACAGCAATATAAACAAAATAACCGGGTTACAATGTGAAGCATAAAATTGCCATTTTGTTGCAATCGCGCCAATGTGGTGCGTATATCACATCTGTGCCCAATATTTTTGCTTGTTTTTAATAAATTTTGCTCCATTTCCATGCACCTTTTGCCTCTAATGAAAAAATGTGTCGAAAATTTCAAAAATTCCCAACAAATCTGTACAGGTAATTTTGGCACATATGTCATATACGCACCACATTGGCGTTATTGCAACAAAATGGCAATTTTATGCCTCACATGGTAACCCGGTTATTCTGTTTATATTACTGTTTATTTACTTTTATTTTTTATTTTAATTCTACAAATTGCTTTTATTATGTATATCAATATTTATTTATATCAAACTATCATTTATTTATTTTTAATCCCTTTTTTAAAATAATAGAAGCTATTTCATTTATTACGTTATTTTATTTTTATATTGAAATAAAAAATCGCGTGCCATTATTGCATGCTATTTGTAACTAATATTCAAAAACAAAGTTTTCGCCAAATTGGCGGGGGAAAAAATCGCGCCAAGGTGGTGCGTATATGACATCTGTGTCCAATAATCATGGATTTAATTAATTTTGTAATATGCGGTGCAACCAAAACAATTGTGATTAAATCGGTACAAATATCGCAGACGCACCGGGGTTAATATTTGGCGCCTAAATGACGATTTTTGCTTTCTATGGCAACCTGGTGTTTTATAATAAAATTGAATATGTGTGTAAATAAATAAAATAAAATAGGTACTTTTATGTTAGCTGGGCGTCAGGGATAACTCTCCAAATCTTGTTTCAATTGGAATAATTTAAATTGCAACATTTTACGTGTGATTTGTTATTCATATTGATATGTATGTTTAGATATTTTATTATGATTATATTTTAGCTAATTTTAAGTAAGTTTTTTAAGATTTTATATTACAATGTTAAAATATTACCTAGTTGATATTAGCTAATGTCAAAAGATTGGCGAACCACAGAGTTTAGAGAATAAACTCTATGCTTTGCAACAGTGGGAGTTGCCGACTTTATGACGTCATAAGCAGAAGTAAAACTTTAATTGAAAATTACTGCTAATTAATTAAATTTTCGAACAAACGAATGTACGATAACAAATCTGTGTCCAAATATCTTTCATTAAAAAAAAGAATGGTGTAATTTGATGCAGTAGTTTGTTCTCACGGATTGTCGAAAGAAAAAGCTTAGCGTTTTAAATATATAGATATGAAATAAAATTGATTGACGTCATAGTGGTAATCCTCTTTAATAAAAAGGTACGTGTTGCTGACGACTGGGATTTTCGGAATCGTTGCCACAGATTAATCTCGGAAAATGAAACATTTGAAGTTACTGAAAAAGTTAATAGCTCGAAAAGTATTTGTCAGAAAATTGTTAGACAAACTGCGTTAAAAAGTTAAAAAATTGTATTTTTCTTGATATAAATTTCAAATCTAATGATTGTACCGTTTTTCAAATATTGAATTTCAAAAATTACCAAATTTTACAATGGAGTACCATAACGAAACCTTCACGCGTAAAAAGATAATGATAACGGCATCCTGTACACTGGCTATAGCACGAGTCACAAATTATAGTAGCTTTATCATTCTGTTAAAATATAAAAGTGAATTATGATATCACGAGTGCAGAATGTTTATTCAATTATCGACAAATAGGATATTTTAGTCCATTTAGTTCTCTCCACCTCAGTGAGGTGGACTAAAATATGTAATTTCATTGTAACTTCATTAAAATCCCACGGAAATGATTTTTCAGTATCGTTTTCAGAAATGCGAAAGGACATTCCAAGTAAAGGTCCGTACAATTTTAAAACACAGGGTCAATTTCAAGGTCAATATTTCGTTTGATTAAAGGTTCTTTAAGAGAAACTGACCAGCGTAGCGGGCGTAGCTTGCTAGTAAAACATAAAACGGAAAGATTTCTCAATAATACAAGGAGTATGAGTATGTGTATGTGCACAAAACAAATTAATATCACGTCATTAGAGAATCAAAAAGAAAATTTGACGTCATATCGGAAGTTTAACGGTTTTTTCAAATGTTTCAGAATACAAAGCGAGTATCGATATGAGTAATAGAGAATAGTAAATACAAAATGAGTTTGATGAAAAAATAAAAAATGAGTTTGAGGAATAACGTATTGAATCATGATAAAAACCTGATTATGGAAATATTCGCATATTTTAACATTTTGAAGGTGTGCAACATGTTTAGTTTTGAAATTATTTTTTTTTAAGTATCGCATTTAGTCCACATGACAGATATTATTATGACAGAATATAATAGCGGGCTTCGCCCGTTATCGGGCTGGTTTACATATTCGAAAATACTTGAAAAATAGACCGGCAAATTTTTACTTTATAAAAAACAAGATTTTTTTTTTTTTTGGTTGCTAAATGAAATTTATTTGAATTTATTAAAAAAGGATAAAGTGTTTTGAAAGGAATATTAAAAGAAACCCTTTGAGCGATCTTCGATCACACTTACCGACTTGTTTAAGTTCCAATTCGGTCAAATTTCAAGTGCGCGTACTCTTTTGCATTTTTATTTTAGTGTTTGGTATCGGGTATTTATTTCAATTTTTGACTGAATAATTTCGTTCCTGCCTGGTGGATAGCTATTTTATACCTGTTCACAGCGTTAAGTTTGGATAATTCTGTTTACTTGCACTACCACAAGTATTCTATATTTTCTCAGCTCACGCCTAGGGTGATGTTTACGAAGCGACAGTAATGCATTTTTCTTCTCAATAGAAGTGTCTTTGATAAATAATCCACATAATTAATACTGATTCACTGCTGGGTGGTTATTGTGAATATCTGATTTCAAAATGCTGTGTTCAAAGAGGAAAATTATTATTGTCAATTTTAAGAAAAGGATAAACTTGGTAACACGCTCTTTAAGTTGTATCAACATTTTTCGATTTATATGCTATATGTATTTATGAGAGTTTAAATTTGGTCAACTAATTGTTATTATAACTTGCAGTTAAAGTATTGTTTCTGTCGCTCAATTTTCCCCAAAAATTAAAAAAATGAAGAAAAATACATTAGTATAATAACTAAATTTATTTCACTAACACATATTGAAAAATGCACAATTGTCTTAATGTTTAATGCTTACTATATTTTATCACATGAAAAAGTTTCATTAGATTTCATTTCATCAGTCATCACTTGACGCCAAATAGGAATGCTGGCGAGAAACATAAATGGAGACAGAAATTACTGAATATGTATAAAAGTAAGTTTTTTTCTATCTGTAAAACAAATTCTATAGTATTTACTCGAAATGAAGACGCATCCTACTCTTTCAAAATCGATTTCATTTAATTATGTGCATCTTACAACTCAGTACAACTCATAATACTGTAAAATCAGATGTACAGCTAATTTAGAGATATGATTTGGGACTCATTTTTCTGAGCCCGAATCCTACTATTTGAAATCTGAGCTCGAAAGCTTTTGTGTTATCAGAGCCCAATCCCGATACCAAAAGCACGCAAAATTTTTAAAATAACATAAAATTTTTTTTCAAGATGAATTTTTTTTATTTAAAAACTAAGGGCTCTACCACCTGCGCCCTTCGGGTACAACCCCCAGACTTTTTGGGCCTGCATGTCTCTATCTGGCTCTCTCTGTCTGTCTTGTATATGTCTACCATCTTTCGGCTGTCTGTTTATTGTCGGTATGTTTCCTGTCTGCTGATTTTGTGACAGCCAACACTCTCTCGTCTGCCCCTATGCTGTCTGTCTGTCTTCTGCCTGCTGTATGGCTGTTGTCTGTCTGTCTACACTCTGTTGGCTGTTTGTATGCTATCTGTCTATCATCTGTTTGTCTGCCTGCTCTCTCTGCTATTTGTCTGCCTGTTGTATGTCAATCTGCTGTTTGTCAGTCTTCTGTCTCATTGCTAACTATCTGAAATATGTTGTATGTCTGTCTCCTAGCTGTCTACAGTCTGTCGTCTATTTGTCTGCTATTTATCTGTCGGTTAGTTCTCTCTGCCCTCTGTCTGTCTGCTAACTGTCTATTGTCTTCTGCTATCCGATGCTTATCAGTCGTTATCTGCTGCCTGTCTGTCTGCTATGTTCTCTCTGTATGTCTGCTGTCGGTCTATACACTATCGATTGTCTGTCTACAATATGCTGTATGTCTGTTTGATGTATGTTTGTCAGCCGTACGTCTGTCTACTGCCGGTCTATACATAATCGATTGTTTGTATGCTATCTGTCTATCCGCCTGCTATCTGTTGTATGTCTGTCAGCTTTATGTCTGTCTTCTGTCTACTGTCTACATTTTGCTTTGTCGGCTGTTTTTATGCTGTCTGTTTGCTCCCTGTCTTCTTTTTGTCTGTTTGCTGTCTATTTGCTGTCTATCTGTCTGATGCCTGTCTGTGTACCATCTGCTGTCTACTCTACACTCTGTCGGCTTTATATCTAATATCTGCTGTATGTCTATCTGTTGTCTCACTGAATGCTGTACTTCTGTCTGCTGTCTGCTATCTACTGTCTGCTAACACTTTGTCGGCTGTTTTTCTGCTGTCTGCCGTATGTTATCCGTTGTCTGTCTGTCTGCTGATTGTTTGCTGTCTGTCGCTGTATCTTCTGTCTGCTGTCTATCGATCTGGTGTCTGTCTTTCTGAAATTTGTTTGCTCTACACTCTTCCGGCTATTTCTATGATGTCTGTCTGTCTTTCTGCTATGGGCTGTATGTCTCTCTGCTGTGTGTCTGTCTTTTGCATGTCTGTCTGTCTGCTATCTAATGTCTGATGTTTGTCGGTCTGCTACCTGATGTATGTCTATGTGCTGTCTGTCTGTCTTCTACATACTGTCTGTCTGTCTGCTGTATATCTGATGTATGTATGATGCCTGCTGTATGTCTCCACTCTGCTGGCTTATCTGTCTGCTAGAGGCTGTCTGCCTGTCTACTATTTGCTCTGTCTACATTCTGTCTATGTCTGTCTATTTACTATTTGCTGTATGTCTGATATTTGCTGTCTATCTGTTTGCTGCCTGATGTCTGTCTGCCTGCTCACTGTCTGCCATCTCTCCTTGCTGTCTGTCTGTCTACTCACTCTCTGACAGTTCCCCCTGCTGTCTATCCTCTTCCTGTCAGAGTGTTAACTGTCTTTTGTCTGTCTCTCTGCAATCTACTGCATGTCTGTCTGACCGTAACAATATACTAAAAATACGCTACTGTCAGCGGTCAACAAAACACGCATTTAACATATGCCCGTTTTATTTTGTGCGACCTTGTAAAATAACTATAAATGCTATATACGTCCTCTTCGAGAAAAAAACATGCTGTAGGTGACTGTAATAACAGATTAAAATTACATTACCGTCAGCATTCTACAAATCCCACATTTAACATACATTCGTTTCATATATACACCTTCTTCGGGAAAAAGCTTGTCTGTCTGCTGCCTGATTGCTAACTATCTGCAGTTTGTTGTATATCTGTCTGCTATCTGCTTTTTGTCTACATCCTGTCAGCTATCTGTATGCTGCCCGTCTGTCTGCTGTTTGTCTATCTGCTCTCTTTCTGAAAGCTCTCCTTGCCCGCTGTCTGTTTTCTGTCTGTCTGCTAACTGCCTCCAGGATTGCACTTAAACTCAAACACAAATGTCGGGTTTCCTGAGGTGGTCATCCCGGTCATCCCTGTCTACTAACTGTCTGCTGTCTGTCCGCCTGCTGTCTGCTGTCTGACTCTCTACTGTCTGCTGTATGTCTGTCTGCTGTGTACTGTTCTATCTACCGTTTGTCTACATTTTGCTTTGTGGGCTGTTTTTACGCTGACTGTATGCTCTCGGTCTGCGTTTTGTCTGTCTGCAGCGAGCTTCCTGTCTATCTGTTTGCTGTTTGTCTGTCTGTTATCTTTTGTTTGTTCTACACTCTGTCAGCTGTCTCTATGTTGTATGTGTGTCTGTCTGCTATCTGCTGTATGTCTGTCTGCTATCTCCCTGCCTGTTGTCTGTTGTCTCCCTGTCTGCTGTCTGTCCACAATTTGTCGGCTTTTTTATGCTATATGCTGTATGTTATCCGTTGTTTGTCTGTCTGTCGACTGTCTGTTTGCTGTGTGTCTGCTTGCTCTCTCTGCTGTCGACTGTCTATCTGTCTGATGTCATTCTGTCTGCTCTACACTCTGTCATCTATGATGTTTGTCTGTCTTTCTGCTTTGTGCTGTATGTCTCTCTGCTGTATGTCTGTCTGTTGTATGTCTGTCTGCTTGCTATCTGCCTACACTCTGTATGTCTGTTTGCTATATGTCTACACTCTGTTTATATATCTGTCTGCTCTCTGCTGTCTATCTGTTTGCTATCTGTCGACACTCTGTTTGTATGTCTGTCTGCTCTCTGCTGTCTTTCTGTCTGTTGTTTGTTGTTTACTGTCTGTCTGTTGGCTATCTGCTGTTTGTCTGTCTGTTACTTGTCTACACTCTGTCTGTCTGTCTGCTCACTGTTATGTTATGTAAATATATATATATATATATTATACTAGCAAAACCCGCGGCTTTGCTCGCGTAATTGTTGAAAAATGCCAAGTAGTATTCGTGGGCCTATTTACATTAGAGGAAATTTTACTGCCACAGATAATTCAAAAATTACTACAGTAAACTCCCGACTATCCGGCCTAATGTGGCGGAAGGGTAGGCCGGATAACAAAAAAAGCCGGATAGGCCGAAGTTCCATAAATATTTACTCACTTCCTGCTTTCCCCCTCCATAATATTAAAAACACATGTTACACATTTTAAGATACATTTTATATATACAGTACATACAGTTTCAAAATAAGCAAAACATTAAAGTGAAACGTAAGCCTAATTCGGAAAAAAATGAGTAAATCTTATTTTACTGTTTATTGATAAATGATTGCACAAATATGAAAAGTTATGCATAAGATAAAAGAGTCAAAACTTACAGTTTTTAGTTTTTGAAAAAGTCTGATAGATGACCGCTTGCTCCTTCCTGTCGTGAGTCAGCACATCCCACGGACGTGAACCTGCCTGTATCGGTCACCCGCAGCATTCCTCATTTTTTTTACTAGGCCGGATAGTCGGGAGTTTACTGTAATTAAAATTTCGATTTTTCAAAATGTAATTGTTTGATATTTATATAATAACATTTAATAACATATTTATTTAAAATATAGAAAAATTATTAATTAAGGCATATTTTGAGTAACCTTCATTCTTATATTGCACTAGCAAGCTATGTCCGCTACGCTGGTCAATTTCTCTTAACGCACCTTTAATCAAGTGAAATATGGACTTTGAATGTGACATTGTATTTTAAAACCCAATGGATGGATCTTTACTTGGAATGTCCTTCTTCATTTCTGAAAACGATACGAACGCTATTGCGTTATTACACTTTTAATGTGTCAGACAAAATTTGGGCTGTTAAGGACAAATTAGGCTAATCCTCTGTAGACTTTATTATGGAATAGGTCAGCATTAAAAAAATTAACAATTGTGTTAAATTTTGGTGTCTATGGTGTTTACATTATGGTGTGTCTATGTGGAAAAATCATTTCCGTTAGATTAAAATCGGATTTGAATGAAGTTACAATTTACAATACTTCAAATATAATGAAATTGATATGCCTCACTGAGGTGTACAAAAATATGCTACTCGTCGAGAATTAAATAAAAATCATGCACTCACGACACCATAATTCACTTTTATATTTTAGCAGAATAATACGGCTACTATTGCAGCGCCTAGAATACATGCGACTGTATTCTAGGAACAACTTATTAAGAACAGTAAAATCTTCGGTACCAGTATTTTCTTATAGATAATCTCTTATTAAATAAGGTGAAATTTCGCACGTTTGAAGTTGATGTATTTTATAAGAAAAATATACTGGTATTTCACCTGGAAAATAACGGTACCCGTACGAACCCTGAACAGAAATTCTTTTTTTAGAAAATTTTTTGTTCCGGCACACATTAACATTTCAAAATTTTTGAAACTGTTCTGTGGATGAATTTGTGTCTCTAACATAACATCCATGTAAATTTTCAAGTTTCTATCGCTAACAATTTCAGATAAATCATAGTTTAGAAAGTTTTTAGAACTTTTCAAACTCATTTCACTCTTTTAAATTTAGAATTTTTTTAGAAACCGTTCTTAGCAAGCACTGAAATTTTAAAAATAGTCACCATGCCAAATTTCGACATTTTAGACCAACAGCATCACTAAAATCACAATTTTAGAAAGTTGTTTGATTCTGCACCTTTTTAAATTTCGAATTTTGTAAAAATGGTTCTGTAGAAGCATTTACGTCTAAAAATAACAGGTTGTACCGTAAAATTTCTAAACTAACAGTAATCTTAATTACTAATGGAGAACTAAGAGTTCTTTTCTAATCACTTTTATTTTACAATACATACAAACACACACAAACACACACAACAAATAGTTACATGGAAATTTCGTGGAGTTTCTGGGAGCATGGCACTCCACACACTTTTCCGGTGTTAAACTTTAAGCGACCGAACTCTCTCGTCTCAAATGGGGCTGCTTCGATTCATGTTCTCTGAGTTTTTTAATTGGATGACCACGTGGTATATCTGGGGTCTTATTAACAAGATTTAGTTCTGAACTGTCACCAATCCACTTTGGCATGTAATTTTGATACTTTGCCACTTTGATAAGTATCTCGTTAAAATTGTTTATATCGTCCAGCTGGATTTTGTGAGATTTCAAGAGGCCATCTGGGCCTCTGGGCAAATGCAAAAATGTTAATTAGCACTTAAGAAGCCATCTGTTTTAAGAACGTTACAGCTTCTCTGCGCCCCAAGGAAAAATTTTCTTACAGGGAAAATTTTTCTAACTATGGTGCAAAACATAATTAATCCAGGAGTCAATGTTTATTCAAACAAAGCAACCTAATCAAATTTTAAAAATTCTTCCAAAAAATCAAAAAACATTTATATCTGAAAGTACTCCAATACTATGGGAGGGATTCAGCATTTACAAAATAAACACAATACAATTTTAACAATAATTATATAATAATATGATATATGCATTTCAATAAAATGACAATCCAGTAATTTCGTTAAAGGACTTCCTTTTAATATAATCAGTATTAAAAGTAAACATCACAAGTATTTTAAATAAGAGTTCTATTTCACACATTTACATGTTTTAACAACAACAATTTCTATTTAAGGATACTTAATTTAAAGAATTTTGACACTATAATAAAACAAATACTTAAATTATTCCTAATGT
The DNA here is from genome assembly GCA_963931845.1 of Maratus michaelseni. NCBI lineage: Eukaryota > Metazoa > Arthropoda > Arachnida > Araneae > Salticidae > Maratus > Maratus michaelseni. The sequence goes on from OZ007593.1 coordinate 248,812,659, forward strand.
CATGAAAATTATAATCCTAAATCTTTCGACCAACTAAATAGAAATATACTGTTTCACTTCAAGTTTCCAGATTCCTTGAATACAATAACTTTTACAATTATAATAAAATCTTTACTCTTAATAACCTTTTTTTTTAAAAAAACCAAAACATATATTTTTATCAACATTTAACATGCAAACAGAGATAGGATTCTTTTATCTCTAACATTTTCTTCACATTTCACGTAAGACTACAAAAAAAAAAAAAAAAAAAAAAAAAAAAAGAAATATATTAGTTCTCCTCTTTCAAATCTCATGCTTATGATAAGATTTCCTCAGTTTGTTTTCGGCGAGAGGGAGAACAACGAATTATCATTAACAGGTAAATTACACAATGTATAATGTTAGCTAATGAAACCCTTTTCCCTCTGAATAAGCATTCATTTCTCTAATTTTCTCAACCTCCTTAGATAAAGTCACCATTTTAGAGATATTTTTTTCTAAACCCGATCCGGGTAGCTTATCTCCTGGATATATTTCTCTGTTATTTTCCGATTTAACTAACTCATTTTCTGATACGTTACATATATTTTCTGCTCCAGAAAAGGTAACTTTATCTTTATCCGTTTTCTCTGTTACAGTTTGCCCACAATTTTCAATTTCTTCTAAACGTAACTCAGTTTTAACCTTATCCAAACTCTTAACTCTTTTTTTCCTGTACGATTCCGGTACAATTTTACCCTTGCTAACACGTCATTCTTTAACCGAGTTCAATCTCTGAATCCTTTTAACTTCGCGATTGTTTTCTGCACATGAGTTTGATGTGCGCAACTTTTCCGGGGAATTTCTCCAATTCGCACCTCCATAATCTACTGTCGTCAGGTTATTCAATCGTTTGCACACGGATGGTGTAACTAGCGCATCACTGTTTAGATTACTGACTACTGCGGCCGTAATATGTAACTTTGGAGGATTTAAAAGGAAAGTCTTTTCGCTCCATAGAGAAATTGGTAATTTAACAAGATCCGCTTTCGTTATGTTACCCATGGCCGGAATTAATTCTATCTGTTCTCCCGTTTTATATTTACTTGGAACAAACTTAGTATGGAAAATCGATAATTCCGTTCCAGAATCTTTAATGCACTGGACTTTTGTTCCTAAAACATTTAAATTAACTATGGGTAATTTATCTTTACTGAATTTACTTTGGGTTGAGTTGAGTTGATTATTGACGGCCAATTATCTACACATGGGATATAGGCCCGGGGGGAGTGCCCTTCGTGGGGGTCTTTCTAAGGGAACCTAACCCGTATTTACGCATGGATAAATCCACGACTCGAAGAAAACCACGAAAACTCCGGACGATTAGGCCGACGGGCGCGAATGGGATTGAACCCAGCACCTCCCGTCTACCAGCTTCGAGAGCACAACATCTCAGCCACTGGTGGGGCGAATTTACTTTGATTAGTATGCAAATTTTTATTAGTTAGCCTTCCCGTCTTAACATGACTAGCCCTACCTTTTACAAACGTTTCCTCACTTTCTATTTGATTCACTGCATCTCTAGAATTACGATTTTGACGTAATTCTGGGCAAGAATTTCGTAAATGCGTTTGCGAGTTACAATGAAAACAACGAGGGTTTACCCTACGTTCGAATGCTTTAGCTTGATTTTTCGCATTGTACGGAGATGAAACATTGGAGTTAAACCACGGATTTCTTTCCGAATTTTGTACTGGGTCCGGTAATTTACTCTTATCTTCCCCACACTCGTACTTATTCTCCTTAAATTTTTTTATTCCTGCTCTGACACTTTCATATCCATCTAATAGGTCAACTATCTCGGCTTCCGTTTTCAACAGCGGCCATTTATCTATAAAGTGCTCGCATACTTCAAACTTTGCTCGCCTTTTAATTTGGTCGACTACCAACAGATCTTTTAATTGCTCGAAAGTCGTTATGGATAGGCCCACCAACCATTCCTGTAGATAATTTCTTATTTCAAAGGCAAAGTCCTGCCAGTTTAAAGACGGTAATTTCTGATGATTCACAAATTTCTGACGAAAGCTTTCTGGATTTAATTTAATTTTTTTAAGTAAAATACCTTTTATATTATCATAATCCTCGGATTCAGTTTCTGGTTGTCTGGCAATGATTGAAATGATATCCACTGGTAAAAGGCCGATTAAATGTGAGACCCAATTTTCCTTCGGTATCCCAACTCGTTTCGCTTGGCGTTCAAACAAAACCAAGTACAGACTAATGTCGGTTTTTTGGGGTTAAATTCCGGTATTAATTTCTTTAAATTGTGATCAGGGGAACGCGAATTAACATTTGTTGAACTTGCCGCAGCCTGGGGCTGTAACTTCCTCGATTCTGAGTTTTTCAAGATCAAAATTTAACTAAAACTCTTTTTCCTTTAATTCCTTCTCTTGAAGAAATTTCTCTCTGCGAACGGCTTCCTCAACTTCTTGTGTCTGTTTACGTAACGCGTCCTCGCGTGCTATGGCCGCTAACCGTGCTTGTGCACTTTCCTGTCTCTCTAATTCTTCCTGCGCGCCTAACAATATGGTCTCATAGACCGTTTGCACGTACGCCTCGTCGTAATCTTCGAATTCCAAAATTAAATGTTTCAGCTGGCTTCGAGTTTCGTTCCCTGTACGAACAATTTCCAACTCGTCTACCAGCTGTACCAAATTTTCCTTTTTTCCTTTCCCGAGGAATGCCATTCTAAGCCGTTTTTTTTCTCTACCAGAAAAAAAATTTCTTTATATGAAATATAAATATATTACATATATATATATATACTAAAAAAAATATCACAGACAATATAATTGCTGACTCACTCCCAAATACCAATAGTACTTTCCAAAATTCTGAATTTAAACCAAAAAAATCAGCAACCTGTAATTTTCCCAAAATTACAGAATTAAAAAAAAAACACTCCTAGATCAATTTAAAGTTTTGACTTACCCCTTCTGATGAGTGCTAAATCCACTGGCACATCAATCTTCAGCCTTTTCACGACTCACAAACCAACACGCAATCTACCCTTTCGGCTCACAAAACACATTTGGCAAATTAATTGCCCACCACAATTTTCGCACTATACGTAACACTAAACGGATGATCCACTCTCCTTTCTTCTTCTTCTTCTTAGAACCAGGTAGCAAACCTTCCGTTCCTCTCTCTCCTCCGTCAACGAGGGGTCGACATTTCTTTCTTCTGCAAGACACTTCGAAACCAAAACTTCTACTTCCTTTCCACTTCGTGTTGGGGGGAAAACATCTCAGGATCCGTATCCTCCATCACTTCGGCTCACGTCGGAACTTCTGGTTTTTCTTCTTCTAAGAGAAAATGTCCAAACACAATCTCGGCAGATTCTTTTCTTTCCTTCTGGATTCAGGAATGTCCACGACAATTCTTTTTTTCTTCAAACAAATGCTTCATCCAGCACTTTTCTCAAAAAAAAAAACATATCTTGTTTTTTTCTTCGTGGGTCTTCTTAACTAATGATTAGCTAATTTCTTCGCTGGCGCGATTATACTTCACTCATAAAACGAATGCTCGCTTCGCTGCTTTCAGTTCCATGTGTGTGTGTGTATTTTTCTCAAAAACTTTCTTAAACACACTCACTCGAATCCCAACTGCGGACACCAACTGTACCGTAAAATTTCTAAACTAACAGTAATCTTAATTACTAATGGAGAACTAAGAGTTCTTTTCTAATCACTTTTATTTTACAATGCGTACAAACACACACAAACACACACAACAAATAGTTACATGGAAATTTCGTGGAGTTTCTGGGAGCATGGCACTCCACACACTTTTCCGGTGCTAAACTTTAAGTGATCGAACTCTCTTGTCTCAAAAGCACATCTCAAACGGGGCTGCTTCCATTCATGTTCTCTGAGTTTTTTAATTGGATGACCACGTGGTATATCTGGGGTCTTATTAACAAGATTTAGTTCTGAACTGTCATCAATCCACTTTGGCACGGAAAATAAGTATCTCGTTAAAATTGTTTATATCGTCCAGCTGGATTTTGTGAGATTTCAAGAGGCCATCCGGGCCTCTGGGCAGATGCAAAAATGTTAACTAGCACTTAAGAAGCCATCTGTTTTAAGAACGTTACAAGGTATGCTAAATTTTAAAATTCTGTCACTAGCAATTTAGAAAAAAGACGTTTTTAGAACGCTTTTCGCGCTTTCACACTTTTAAATTTCAATAAAAAAAATTCTGTGTGACCAGTTACGTTTTAAAAGCAACAGCCATGTCAAACTTCAAGATTCTATCATTAACAATTCCATAGAAATCTCAATTTAGAAAGTTTTTAGAGTGCTTTTCGCGCATTTCACTCTTTTAAATTTTGATTTTTTTATTTCAAATTGTTCTGTGCGACCATTTATATCTTAAAAACAACAGTCATTCCACATTTCTTATTTCTAACCCTAGCAATTCCATCAAGATCGTAATTTAGAAAGCTTTTAAAACGCTTTCCACTCATTTGACCCTTTGAAATTTTGAATTTCCTCGTGAACCATTGTTAGTAAGCATTTGTATCTTAAATGTAACCAACCATGCGAAACATGAAATTTCTAATCCTGTCAGTATTAAAAAAAATCGTAATTTAGAACGTTTTTCCCCCTCCACCCATTTAATTTTAGATTTGTTTAATAAAACTGTTCCGTGTGCACCTGCGTCTTAAAAAGTCTCATCTATGTCAAATTTCAAGATTCTGTCTTTACCAATTCAATAGAAATTGTAATTTAGAACGTTTTTAAAACACTTTTCCCTCATATTAACCTTTTAAATTTCAAATTATTTATAAACTGTTATAAGAGAGTATATATATTTTATAAGTAACTATTTTGCCTAATTTCAAGTTTCTAATCCCTCAGTATCACAAAAATTGAAATTTTAGAACGTTTTTTACTGCTGCAAAACTTTGACGGTAGTGGCACTCACATAAAATATAGCCTATGTTAGAGCAGAGACTGTCACCATCAATTTGCCACTATCACTTTCGGTTCTGTAGTTCCAGAGATTCCACAGAAATTGTAATTTAGAATGCTTTTATAACGCTTTTCGCTGATTTCACCCTCTTAAATTTCAATTTTTTTTCATTTGTTCTTATAAAGCATTTACATCTTATAAGTAACTACATTGCCAAATTTCAAATTTCTAGCTCTTCCAGTACCGAAAAAGTCGCAATTTTAGAATGTTTTTCGCTCCTGCAGCCCCCTGGAGCTAGTGGCACCGACATAAAATATAGGCTATGTTGGAGCAGGGATTGTCACCATCAATTTGCCATCATCTCTTTTGAAATCGGTTCTGTAGTTCTATAAATTCCGTAGAAATTGTAATTTAGAATTTTTTTAGAACGCTTTTCGCTCATTTTACCCTTTTAAATTTCGATTTTTTTTAAATTTGTTCTTAGAGAGCATTTATATCTTATAAGTAACTACAATGCCAAATTTCAAATTTCTAGCTCTTTCAGTACAGAAAAAGTCTCACTTTTAGATTGTTTTTCATTCCTGCACCCCCTTGAAGTTAGTGACACCGGCATAAAATATAGTCTATGTTGGAGCAGGGAGTGTCTCCATCAATTTGCCACCATCACTTTTGAAATATGTTCTGTAGTTCCAAAGATTCCGCGGAGATTGTAATTTAGAATGTTTTTAGACCGCTTTTCGCTCATTTAACCCTTTTAAACTTCGATTTTTTTTAAACTTTGTTCTTAGAGAGCATTTACATCTTATAAGTAATTACAATGCCAAATTGCCAATTTCTATCTCTTTCAGAATTAAAAAAATCGCAATTTTAGAACGTTTTTCGCTTCTCCACCTCCCTGGGGTTCGTGGCACTGACATAAAATATAGCCTATGTTGGAGTACGGATTGTCACCATCAATTTGGCACCATCACCTTTGAAATCGGTTCGGTAGTTCCAGAGATTACTCCCTACAAACAATAAAACAAACAAAAAAACAATCGTTACTACTTTATAATATTAGTATAGATATATACCTTTTATATAAAACATTTTATTATATCTTAGTCTCTTTTCCCAAACATGTTCCTTTAGTTGTTACAAATTCTTCATTAAATTTCGAAACTACTCATGGAAAAGGACACAATACATATCTTACAACAATACAACACATACAATATGTGATGCATGGCATCTTAAGAAAATTACTGCTCACGTCATCTCTCCCTCTTCCTTCCCCACAAATGCAAGATTTTACGCTTGTCTTGCTACGAAGCTGATTATGACATTTTGTATTTGAACACGAGGATAATCAATACACGCTGCAGCTCTCGACATTATTAGTCCTCTTTTTGTTTCCCCTTTCTGCCTTTAGTATTGATTCAAATGCTATGCTATTGATTCAGGTTGTAATTAATCAATAAATTATTATTCTCTCTATCCAATTGTTAAAGGTTGTTTAGAGGAGTGTATATTTTTGTGAATTTCATAAAGGTAGTATGTGTTGTTTAAAACAAAGAAAGTTCAATATTATACCCTGTTTTATGCTCCAAATAATGAGATATCTTTCTCTGATGTATTAATGAACATGAAATGATAAATGCTCTTAAATTTATATTCACAGAGTCTATCAGAAATGCATATGTTAATAAAAACGTAAAGATTTATATATAAACTTTGTTAATCCCTTTTTCTCAGATCAAAACTATTTCCTGACACAATACTAAAATAAATTTTATCTCTACACGCATAGAATTTCAGACATTTTTAATAGGTTCTATTCAGATTAAAAACATAAAATTCTCTATGTATAGTTTTAATTCAAGGGAGTACAACAATTTACTTTGTTTTATGCTCCAGATAACGAGATATACATCACTGACATATTAATGAACTCGAAATGATAAATGTTCTGGAATTTGTATTCTAAGAATCTGTCGGATTATATCTATCAGAAATGCATCCAAGTTAATAACAACATTCGAAGACTTAGATGTAATGTTATTTAAGCCTGTTTTCAAATCAAAACTTGCTGCTTTCAGATACAATTATTAAATAATTTTCATCTCTAAATGCATAAACGTTTCTGACATTTAGATTGCAAAATGATAAATATTTTTAAATTTCTATTATCAAAGCCTTTCAGATTACATGTATCAGAAATGTATAACATCTTATTTAGATTTAGTTATAGACTTTGTTTAGGTTTGCTCTATGAGTAAAATGTATTACTTTCCGACGCAAATACGAAATTATTTTCATGGCTACATGCGTGCGATTTTCAGATATTTGGAAAAAAATGTTTCTTTCGTATTAAAGAAAAGCCTCCATTAGAAAGATACAAATGTCTGAAATCGACTTGGCAATTGCGAAGAAAGGTCATCCTTAAACATTCAATTGCAGTAAAGGTTGGTTTATAACGAAGCAGAAGGGATCGAGTGGAAAATATTCCTTGTATATATATTGCATTATAACACATTTCTTTACAACAGTATTAATTTTATTTGGAAATTTAGGCAGGGGAGTCTACAGCAGCTGTCTTAACTACATCCCTTAGCGTCCCCTAGCAGTGTGCCATCGGCTTTTGAAGTGAGTTAATCTCTGTGTGGGTGCAGTGCTATTGGGAAGAAATTCACCTCAAAAGTTTTAAAGTTTGTCGTCTTTTCTGCTTTTTAAATAAATCTAGCTTGACGGATCAATTTAGGTAAGTAAACCACAGTTTTCTATAGCCTTCACACGATATTTTGATGCCAAGTAGCAGTGTGTACATCCAGCTATTCAAGAGTTGTGTGCGACCATTTTGGATTTTTAGTAGCCTGTTGGGCAAAACAGGGTACCCATTGTTTTGCATTGAATTCTGCAATGAATTGTTTCTTCAATGAACAGGTGGTGAAGGATGGATACTATGTTCAATTTGAAAAGAGTGGGCGCACGATGAATGCAGAGAATACCAGAAGAAGAAGCTGAGAAAGCCATTACAGGACAACATTAAAATTACCTTGGAAACTTGAAAAAAAGCTACTGACCTTAAAAAATGTATGTATGTTTTAAAGTTTGATTAAAAATTTATTACAATAAAACTCTTTGTTACTGGATGTGTAAAAATTTAATTTCTGATTAGGACCCGGTTTTATCCTACCACGAAAATTCAGAGCTGTTTCAGATGGCCCTAGAAAACATCTTTTTCCAAGTAGAAAATAATTTTTCTGTGGCAAAAGGTGTATTTTTTTAATACCTCTAATACCCCCAAACACTTTTGTGGGGTGTTCCGATTTTTCCGTCCTTCTAGACTTTTGCCAATAAAGGGAAACCTCTAGTACCCAGTTTTACCCTACTTTCCCCTACATTTTTACTAATGGGTCATTAGTTGTACATGCAGTGTTAAGAATAATATATATATATATATATATATATTTGTCTTACGTGGCGCCGAAATTGGGCTGAATTTCTACCTTATCGTTGGCAACAACCGTACTTTCCAGAGCTCAGACCAATGAACAGACAAGATTGTGTTAGCTCCGCCTCCAATATGGCGGTCATTGTCAGAGCAGTGAGAATCAGGCTTGCAATTATTAAAAATAAAATAATATGAACGTAATCCAAAGCGTCTGAGATGATTCCTCATTTTAATTATGAGTAATATTGTTAATTTCAAATGAATTCTCAACTCTTATTTAGAATTTATTTACGAATTTCACTCACATGAAAAATCGGAGATAATAAAATATAAACTTTCTAGAATGCCCCTGCTGTCATCTGTTGCTGTTTTATTGAAGTAAAAATAATTTCTTTTGCAGAAATCTATAATCAATTGGAATAGTAAAATGTCGAACGAAATTTAAACAATCATTGATGATAAACTATCTTCCTACCACGTAGTGTTTTTTTTAAATTAATTTAAGCCGTGCTGTACAATATTATAGGTGCAATAAGTTTTAAACTAATTATGTTTCCAAGATCCTTTTTTCATAGTATTTAAATGATTTATATGTCCATTAGTAGCATCAACTAAATGTTTTTTTAGTTGGCGAGCGTTAGCGAGTAGGGGACTGAGCCCCCTAGTGTATAATAAATTTATAATAAAACAACGCCTTAATTTCCATAATGAATATGAATCTTGAAATAGATTTCTTTAATTATGTGTGTATGATAGGTTTTCTGTTAACAGAGAAGTACCGAATCGTAATTTAATGTGAATTACCAGTTTATTAATATATATTTTTTAAAGATTGTTTAATTTGTATTTAATTTACATTTATCTCTTGAGAAAAGCTACTACATCTTTGAATCTTAAATAGTTTTGAAGAATGGCTAAAGTTGTTACTTTATTTATTTCTGCAGTCAAATGTAGAAAATTTCCATCCTCTTTGAGAGAAAAGGAGAGATTTAGCTTAGGAATTAATGGGAACTAAGTTACGCAAAATATACAATTAAGTAATCAAATAAGATTAAAAAAATACCAACTTCATCAGCAAAGTTTGTATTTCTGCTTACTATAAATATATCATCATCATCATCATCACCATCAACCGTTCTTAATCCACTGCAGGATATCCTGCATAGTGATTTGGTCATCCAATTAACATCTTCCACTGTTCTGATTTCATCGCTCCATCATACCTAAGGTCGTCTTCTTGGTCGTTTTACATATCTAGTATACTACTGTAGGTTATTTGTACTCCATTTATTGTCTCGTCTTCTTGCACTGCGCCCAGCCCATTTCTATTTTAACCGTTAAATTCTCTAGATGATGTCAAAAACTTCGTTTGACATCCTGTACAGGTTATTCTTTTTATGTTTGTATCATCCGTTTTGTTAGAGTTCATGTTTTCACTCCGTAAGTTAGTGCAGGCAAAACACATCGGTTAAACACTTTTATTTTCAAGTAAAGACACATGTTACTCTTCATAATAATACTATTCTTCCCAAAAGCACCCCATTCATTTCTTATACTTCTAGTGATTTCATTCATGACGTTGTTGTCCGTTGTTATTTCCTGTCCAAGTTCGCATAACTTTGCACTTCTTTAATCTCAGTCTTGTTGTAGGCTACCATCTTTTTAGGTGGAACTAAATTGAACATCAGCTTAGTCATATTTTAATCCCACATTAATGCTAGTTTCTGCCAAATCTTTTAACATATCTTCCAATTCTTCAGGGCTGTTACCGAAAATTAACATGTCATCAGCAAACCTGAGATGACTTACGTGTTCTCCTTTTATTTTAATACCTTTAATTTCCCAATCCAGCTTCTTGAAAATATTTTCTAAGAAATTTGTAAAAAGTTTAGACCAAATAGTGTCTGCTTGTCTAACTCCTCTTCAAAGCCTGATCTTCACTTTTCCTCAGTCCAAATGGGTGGTTGCTGTTGCTTTCTTGTAAATCTTCTTTTTAATATTGATATAATTTTACTTGTTCTATAGGTTGAGCTGAGTCTAGACGTGATTCAAGTATTTTCGTTAAAACTTTGGTGAAAACTTTATAAATCACTGGCAGCAAGCTGATCGGACGGTTGTTGTTTAATGTTTTCCTTCTCCCCTTTCTTGTAAAGTAGCAACATCACAGCATTATTCCAGTCTTCTGGGACATATGACTTCTCTAGACATTTGGAAAATAGTATGGCTAGCATTTTTGCAAATTCTTCTCTGCTTCTTTGATAAGGTCGATTGTGATTCCTTATTCACCTGGGCATTTACTTGTTTTCATACATCTAATGGCTTGTAAAACTTCCTCTATCACCACTGGGATTATCTCTGCAATTTCTGTTATGTTTTTTCTCGAATAAGCTAGGTAGCTTTCTCTTTGATCGTCACACTTATCTAGATTGTTATAGATTTTTTTAATAATATTTACGATTTAATTATTGATTTTTGTGATTGCTCTACGTAGCCTCTTCAGATGAAAAATACTTTTTCTTCCGACACACAATTTGCGCTTTGCTGATATTAAACTTTTGATATCTTCTAGAACTTTCTTGACAAGATCCTATTTAAATTTTTTGATATCTTCTCTAACACACATTCTTTGCGTTTTACATAATTCTGTATATTTAATTCTTGATTTGGGATAATTTTCTTCGTTTTAAATTCTGAGTGTTTCTTCATGAACCTTTTTACTTCTTCTGTTATTTTCTTTGTCTGTTTTACTTGTGCTTCACCGGCTATCTCCTTTGCAATTTCCTGTAGAACATTGGTTAGTTTCTTGTTCACTACTGTAACATTTTGCTTCTCTTCCAAAATTGACTGCAACTCTTTGAAACGGTTTTTAATTTCCAAATGAAATTCTTCTGTATGTTTCTGGAGACTTATAATACCGACTGATTTTTTGGAGTATTGGATAAGCTTCATTCTTTCCACTTTAGTGTTTAAAAACAGTTTGCATCTAACAAACCTGTGATCGCTCTTGTATTGAAGGTATTAAGAAAACTGTAATCCTGAATAAGATGCTTTCTGTTTGTCATGATGTAGTTGATTTCGCTTGTTGCTCCATTTACAATTCTCCATCTCTATTTTCTTTGTGGTTTTTTCTTGAAAAATGAATTCAAGATATACATACACTCCCATTATGCAAACTCAATCAGTCTTTTTCCTCTTTCATTTTGCATCCCATATCCATTCTTTCCTATTGAGACCTCATCTTCCTTTTTTCTCCAATTCTAGCATTCCGGCCTCCCATTATCAATTTGATATAGCGTTTTCCCTTCTGATTTATTAAAGCTACTTCACTGTAGAAACACTCAACTTCTTCCTCAGTATAACTTATTGTTAGTGCATTAAATTGGATAATTTGCATCTTGTAACTTCCCGATACTTGTGTAACTAACCTTGCAACTTTATGTGATGCATTAGCATATTAAATGGTGGGATTCGTCCATCTTTTATGAATCAAAAATCCTACACTACTTGTTTTTCCATGTTCTGTGCCTCTGTAGTGTAGTACATGTCCACTGGCAAGATAAATCTTCTCTTTATGTTTACTTTTTACTTCACATAATCCTGGGATGTCCCACTCGATTCATTCTAATTTTTCTTCAAGTTCCTGTAAACGATTTTACGAAGATAGGAAACGTCCGTTATATGTAGCCAAGGTCATTAACTGATGGCAGCCAAGTCAAGACCGGCGATACTTATTAGTACCCTGTCTTTCTGATCACAACTGTAACCAGGGACCGCTGGTGATTGAGGATATTGATTTGTTTTTTGAATTCATGGTAAATAAAGAGAAGGTAGCCAAATTCCTCCACACTGCCCAAACGGGTTGTAGAAAGCCCATTTGCGTTCGTTCGCCATGCACTGGGCAAGGATACTAACAGGTTGCGCAAGCGGAAGATACCGATTGAATATTAAGTCTTTGCTCCCAGTAGATTTCTTAAAGACCTCTTCGAAAGAAATTAAAGGGTCTTTTCCTAGATAACAAGTAGAGGGTATTAAACAAAGCAGTCTTTCTGAAAAACACAGATGGTAACTAAGATACTAAGTAACTGGTACAATAAGAATAATAAAGTATCTATTTTGCGTACCGTTATAAGAAAACACAGATACATCATATGCAAATGAAGGAATAAAATTCGTAAATTTTGATATCAGTAACATGACCTTAATACACAATGCTTTTAAAATACACACAATCGAAAATAAAAATAAATTAGATCAGAAGATCACGTATTCTCGCTCTGCAGATAGCATAGCTCGAGCATTTAAACATGGTCTTGTATAAAGTAAACGCGATCGAAAAGCAGTCCGTTTCCAAATGATGAGAATTCTCTGAAGCTTTCATTTTATTTTCATGATTACTTCTCTCGGAATTATGTGAATATATTCGTTTTTCTTTAAAAACAGTGCCGAAATCTCCTCTGGAGGTGACTTTTGGTACTATTTTTTTTCTCTACATATCGAAACCGCATGTTTCACCGGGCCTTTATACCCATTTTATTTAAATTTCGCCCAATAAATTTTCAATAAGCTCAAAATACCTCATATTAATTTATGAATACCTCGTACATATTATATTCAAATCTGAGTGTCGGTTTGTATTTCACAACTCGTCCCCCTAGAATAAAGAATGCAGTGCAATGAAATTAACATCAGTTATCCGCATGTATCCGAGAATGTCATATATGCTCTCAGAATTTAAAAATGAGAATTAGTTTCCAAGGTATTAATTTTTTGTACTTTTTAACGAAATTTCTGAAATAATGGCAACTAAATTACTTTCTTTGGAGAAATAAGAAAGAAAAGGGGAAAAAGGGAAAAAATGAAATATCGTCTATTATCCAAATTAGTGAACAAGTATATTTGTTTTTGCTATGTTTTTTGTATAAGTCGATTTAATGACTTTTAGTTTAAAATCATGATTTTTAGTTGAAATTATCTTTTTAATAAAATGTAATGTAAAGAATATTCATGTGAATTACTTCCACACTTATTATAATTTTTAAGTAAAAGCTGAAATATTCAATATTATACATCAGTAACTTAAATACTAATTTCTGATTTAGTTTAAAATGTAGATAAATGGATTCTGATAGAACATGGAGTTTTGAGCATGGAGTCGGAACATACGCAAAGGGTAGAGTACCTCAATGAGAGAGGCACACAGGGTACAAGGTCAGATCAAAATTTTGTTAAAACTATGGCAACCCCTATTCCAAAACTAGGCAATACTCTCTTGGTCGAGTTTTTATAAGACGAGTGAGGCACCAGCAAACATTAGCTTGGCCATACTGGCAGGATCGCTAAAAGGCTTGGTGGTTCGTTTCGCCCAAAATTGCCTCGATCAATCAAATTTTATTGTCAGTATGCCGCCACTCTCATATAGAGGCACCTTATCACAGGGCCTATGCCCAATTTAGATATTTTTACCTAAACCACAGCAACCTATACTGCATAACTTAACGATGCCTCCGAATAAGGTAGACAATTAAAAAAACTTGAGCTTGGCGATAGCGGCTAACTCGCCAAAATTTTATCAGCAACGCTCTCGACTAATCAAATGTAATGGACCGTATGTCCTCATTCTCTCATGAAGTCATTTTACTGGATCAAAATCACATAATTTACAAAAAGTACACTGAAAAAAAATGTTGATATTATAGTATAATACTAGCATCCCAGCTGCCAGTATTATACCATAAAATTAACAGTAATAAACAGTAAAATAAGCAGTAATACACTGCCGCTACTGCAAGCAGTAATGTACTGGCAGCTGGGATTCCAGTATTATACTGTAAAATGAACATTTTTTTTTTCAGGGTACTTTATGTTATTTTCAAGTGCTTTAAATTGTAAATATGATACATTTTTTATAATAAGAAATTTAATAAAATTAATACTATAAATATTTTTTCAATGTAGAATAAAATTAGATTTCTCAACCCCTCCCCTCCCCCCCCCCAAAAAAAAATTGAAAGATCTCATACAATGCAAATACTGGGGCACATTAATTAACATTAATTAGTATGATACTAATGAGAGGATGCTCCCTGTAATTTATGATACTGCCCTTTCTGATCTCAAAATTGGCCACTTCTTCTAACAAGTATGATGACCTTTTTCAAGTTTTGTATTTGCTGTAATTTTAATGAAACACCTTTTTCGTTTTGTTCTTATAAATGTGGTCATAACCATTTGATAACTGGTCATGACAAGTACGTTTTCGTAACTTTTATGTTTTGTAAATTAGTTCAAAACATCAAACTTGACTAAAGCCGATGACAAACGCGTTGTTTTTATAAGAAAGCGAAAAAAAAAACTAGAATTCTTCGGAAATTGAATAAAAGTATCTGCAAAACGTAAGTATGGGAAAAATACACATGATAACGAATTGTGTCAAATAATAGTGCATTTGCGTCAACTAGAATTAAAGGCCTATTGCATAACATGTAAAATATCATGAAATCAAGATAAAGAAAGAGCAATAGGTTTATTCTTTATTCTTATTTCTTTTATTTAGACAAACAATATAAAATTCATAATTAAAAAAATACTGTTTTCTTACTTGTTCATTATAGCTAATATGTTTCTTTTTCAATGATCTTTTAGGAAATTTTTAAGGTTTTGTATGGCAAAGCCACATTTTCTGAGACATTTTCTGATTCATTTTTAACCGGAAAAACGTGGTATTTACGGGCATGATTGTTGAAATTATTGAAGTGTAATCGAACAGTTTTTTTTATTTTCCAATAAATGAATTACATCTTGAGTTATAAGCGATTGTTGTCTCAGAACAGCAGTTTTCTTTTTCTTTCATGTCTTGTATCGTTCAGAAACTTCATACAAAACGCCAACTTTGATAGCATTTTCTGAAAACTTTTCTTCCTTTAACAAAAAAAAAAAAAAAAAAAAAAAAAGTTCGATTAGATATTTTCTGAATAAGAGCACTTGTCAATTTGATACGTTTGCGAAAAAAATTAAATTAAAAAATGTGTCAGAAAATAGCCAGCTTGGATTTGAAAAGAGACTTAGCAGGAAAAAATGAAATTCTATTTTCACTATAAGTGAAAATTTGAAGAAATATTTACAATCGAAATTTCAATAATAAAAAAAAACCCCACCTAAGACAAAGAAAATTGTGATCAATACTAAAAACTAAAACTACAATCAGATAATCGTTTTTCTGTTTAAAAAGTACAAAGCTAAGATCTTACGTAATTTTCCATTTTTACCCAAGTCCTTTTTCATACATTCACATTTTTCGGAAATTCTAATAGAATTACGACTTTATAGTTCGAAAAAATATATTCATTACTAAAAGCACAAAACTTTACTCTTAGTATGAGATTCATTGTTGAAAAAAAAAAATAAATATTGAAAAATCGAAAAAAGAAAATCTTTACGCAGAAATAAGAGCAAATCTGCAAATTAATAATCCCCGTCAAACTTCATTTTTTATCTGTTTTTTTTTTTTTTTTTTTTTTTTTTCCATAAGAAAAAAATTCCAATAGAAGTTTTTGCAACAACTATTGAAAATTACGTCGATAATTTTTATGCACTTCTAGAAAATTCATTACATGTAAACAAATTTTCTTCAAAAAATATATTAAATTGAAAGAACTATATATTCTGTATTAATCCTTCCTTTTAATTATAAAGCTAAAAAAAAGGACATGCATTTTCCCAATTCATATCTAAAAATCGATAAACTGTTTTCTTTCCAAAGGCTGAAAATGGAAGTTGAAATAACACATAAAGGAAACAAAACTTATCAAGTCTAAAATGTTAAACATAGATTGCGGCATACGTATGCATAGCTAAACAACGCTATAATTACTAAAAATGAAAAATCGATTAAAAAAACATTTTCTTGCTACCGGAAAAAATATATTTAAAATTTTTAATAAAAAAATATGAAATAAGGCAACATCTCAAATCAATTAATTTCTTATTTATCAGCGATTATTTGGATATCGCAGACGTCAACATCATGTAATTATCGTATCGTGTTATGGCAGCCCCCATGACCTCGCATGAAATGTGGGTATCACCATTATCTTTGCTCAAACATGTTCATGTAGGAAACATATCGATCGGAAAGAGCTTAATTGTGTCAACAACTTTTAAAATAGGTGGGAGTGATTTCAAGTAGAAAATTGAAGCCCATTTAATCCTTCCTGTGTAGTCTGGAGATAAAAGAGTTCTTTTTTTTTCTATACATCAAGAGATTTTTTTTTTTTTTTTTTTTTTTTTTACATAAAAATTAATAAAACTGCTTCTGTTGAAGTGATATAGTTGAATAAATAAAACTAAATATATTTTTTTAAATATAAAATATGGATTAATAAAGATTATATATCAATATATTTTTTACGTCACATCATCAAATTTTTCATGTTTATTAAAGTCACTACATTTTTTATTATTTTTTATTATTATTATTATTATTATTATTATTATTATATCAGCATTAAACTGACAGAAAACTGTAAAATAATGCTGTTAAATAAATCTTAATCTTTTATTTCAGAAAAAAAAAATAGTTTTTCTTTCGAGATTTTTGATCACTAACTATGAAAATCATAATTAAAATACTTTCCATTCTCAAAATTTTTGAGTAAAGCAACTAATTACATGTGTTTCAGTGGGTTATTCAAATAGCGACATTCTTAAATCAGGGCGGGTGAATTGATACACGATATGTTTTTCAGGGCACATGATCAAAATAAGTCTTAAGGCGGTTCTAAAAATAATATTTTCGCCCGCTCAGCAACACGAAACATTCTGATTGTAGAACAAATTTAAGTCTATGTGGAAGCATTAAATTTTAGTGCATGTGGATTGATACACGATTGGGTGTGTCCATTTGAAAGGAGTGATAGCACGCATGATCGGATTGTGTTTAGACAGACATTTTTGCCCAAACTATGGGAAACCTATATTTCAGAACTTGTGCGAGTGACTAGACGAGTGAGGCACGCTAACAAGCTTTTGCTTGGCGATAAAGGCAGGATCGCCGTGCTTGCGAATTCTTATTTGCCCACAATGGTCTCAATCAATCAAATTTTATAGCCCATATGTCACCACTGTCATGTAGAAGCACCCTAATACACGAGCCTTCATTTTAGTGAATAACATGATCAAAATAAAGCTTGAAGCTTTGCATAGTAGTAATAAAAGTTTTTCTTGTCGCTGCTGTATATGCAGCCTTCGTTACAGAATGTCACGTAATGTTGAAAAATGGTCTAATCTTTATTAGATACAGAAAACATGAATAGTTGTTAAGTGGGGATTTTAATGTGTTCTCAGTTTTCTCCAGCCTGCAAAAAAGGCTACAAAAGAATATGTTTACCAACAATCAGTACTGTGAAAAGAAACTTTACGGACAGAGCAATCGGAATAGGTGAGACGCTACAAGGCTGTATGCTATGAAATTTCCGGATCAAACCCTACATCCGAACTACATCCGAACACTATAGCTAAAATTGTTAAGCGTTTAAGAAAAACCGGTAACTTTAAGCAGCATTCTCGATTAAGTCGGTTACCTGGTTCAACAGTACCCCCGGAGGATGTTCTAGGGTATGCATCCTGAATGCAGTGTACGAGATATTAGCCGAAAGTGTGGATATTCAAAAAGTCAAGTATGGGAAATTTTAAACACGTAATCGTGCGTATCTATATCGACCAATACTAGGACAAGAATTAGCATCAGAAGACAATGAACGTTTTAATTTTTGTAATTTTATTTTAAACAAACGAGATGAACGTCCACCTTTCTGAATGAAATTATGTTGACTGATGAATGTCAATTTACAAGACAAGGGATCGTAAATACTCGAAACATTCACTATTGGTTCCTGGAAAATCCACACATTATTCGTCCAAACAAACGTCAAGTACGTTGGTCCATAAATGTTTGGTGTGGTATCTGGAAGACATTCTTAATTGGCCCATTCCTCTTCCATGACACTTTAACACCAGAAAAATATGCTGATATTTTATGTGGACCAGTATCTGATTTTTTGGAAGAGTATGTTTCATTACAAGATTTGTCACACATGTGGTTTCACATGATGGCGCGCCAGCACATAGATCACTTAAGCCACGCATTATCTTAACCAGTGCGATACCAGTGCCAATAATATTATACACTGTAAAAAATGACCAATGTTTCTTATTTTATGAAAATATACTATAACCACGAACGAAAATATAATATAATCTTCTGAGTTATCCGAAACTCCGAATAGCGTGTTCCATTGTCTTTTGAATCCCCAGAAACCAATAAATTTCCAAAATTTAAAGAATTATTTATAAAAAAAATTTCTCTGCCCGTACTTTTTAGAAACGTTTCCGAAGGGTTTTTATAGTGTGTTAATTAGTGCTCTCAGCCTGGAATACCTGTTTTTCGAATGTCATCAATTCTCAAGTAAACGTTTTCAGCCGCATAAGTTAATTTATACATGAAAGAGTAAAGAAATAATCTTAATTTTAATGTTATTGTTAACGCTGTTCATTTTGCATGTTTGTCAGTTAAACATATGTTTTGAGCATGAAAATGTTTACTTGAGAATTGATAGCAGTTGAAAAACAGGTATTCCAGGATGAGGACACTAATTAATACACTATAAAAATCCTTCGGAAACGTTTCTGAAAATACGGGCCGCGAAAAGTACTTTGTTTTTATAAATAATTCTTTAAATTTTGGAAATGTATTGGTTTCTGGGGATTCAAAAGACAATGAAACATGCTTTTCGGAATTTTGGATATCTCAGAAGAATATATTATATTTTCGTTCGTGGTTATAGTATATTTTCATAAAATAAGAGACATTGGTCATTTTTTTACAGTGTAGGATATGGAGGTTGTATTGAATAGCTCCCGCAGATCACCAGATTTGATTCCTTTAGATTTCTTTCTTTGGGGTTTTCTGAAAAATAAAGTATATGAAAGAGAATTCACTAGTCGAGCAGATTTGTGGAATCGTATTGCTATGGCATGCAGATCTGTAACACCTACAATGTTGCTTAAAGTACAAGAAGGATTTATTTCACGTGTATACATTAAAGCAGAAATGTATACACGTGAAATAAATCCGCAGCCGAAGGAAGCAACTTCCAACAAGTTTTAAGATAACTTTAATTTTTATTAATTAAGTTTTAGATTAGATAATATAATAGAGTTTTAAAATATGCATCATTTTGTAAAGAATTCAGACTGTTGCTTTTCATGATGTCATTTAACAAAAATTATGTTATTTTCTCACTTATATTTTTCATACAAGTTGTATATTTTGCTTTAATGTGTCAGAATGAAAATAGATTTCAAATTTATATATTGTAATGTCAATTTTACTCTGAACAATTATTTTCTTTTAATATCTGACGATAATTTATATTTCTTAGTATATTTGTGAATGACTCCTATTTAGCAGCAAAAAAGATGCTTCAACTTTAAACAGCTATTACTCTGTCAGTTTTAATCGTAGAAGAATGGGACTTTTTTTTGTCTTACTTGTTAGTATAATAGGAAAATTTTATTAAATATCACTTATAGGACCGGGGGGACCGTATAAAAAATTAAATTTCGTAAATTTTTAAGAAATGTTTTTATTGACCCAAATCACTTTTAAAATATTTCTTTATCTCATTTAAAACATTTTTGAAATTCGAACTATATGTCTATGACTAACGGTTTAGGAATTAGCCATTGGGTCCCGTTGAGAGTGGACACCCTGTATATTTCACTTCCAAATAAAGTGCTACAATTTCGCGAAGAAAAAAAAATCAGCAAAACGTTTTTCGAGAGGATCTAAATTCTAACACTGTTCCACTTCACAATATTTATACATAAATTTCTCAATTTGTATGACATTCATGAATAATTTACTTATTTATTTCAGCTTTTTTGAATACATACATATAAAATTCTCATTTTGCTAATATAATTTAATTTATTTCATATATAAATTTAAACAAAAACTGAGTTTGCTTAGAAAATTTAAAAATTATTTAATGAAAGAAGCTCTTTACTTATGATGCATATGTGATAGTTAAAAAGGAATACGTGACTTTCTTAGGAATACCGAAGAAGCTTTTTCCATGCTTGAAAGCATCGCCATATCTACAGTCCATTCAGTTTGAAGGGTTTTCTTATTTGCTATGCATGTCGTATAAATGAAGACATCGTGTTTTTATTTTCATAGAAATTCGTGTAGCGGTGGTATTTTTCAAAATGCGGGTAGATGTTTTTACTAATTTTATGCTTGCAAATTTGGCCAGAAATATTATTTTGTTGGTATTAGATTAGCACTTAAAATATTACAACAAGTTTTATGAGTATCGGTGCATTTTATTTTATTTTATTTTATTTTTTAAGTCTCTTATTATAGAAAAAAGTCAACATTTTTGCTTAATTTCTTAATTTCTTATATTATACCTGACTTGTTATTGTATTTTTTTATTTGAAAGAGTTAAAAGTGCGTTCGATTTAAAAGAACTATCCAGTGAAGTATAGTCGGATACTTAAAATGAATAGAACGAATAAAACATATTTTTTTCCCATGTTTACTAATCAAAAGCATGTGAATCCCTTATACTAAATGCTCACACTATTGTTGTAGAAGCAGTTTTCAATGCTTTCCATTCAAATTATTTGACAGTTTCAGATCATTCAAAGAGATAATTCATTCATCATTCTGTCTGAGATCATTTTTTAAAATTACTTTTTGACTATTTCAGAGCACTTGAGTACTTAATTTACATAAAAGTGAATAAAAAATGAAAATATGAAAGGTTCCTAAGTTTCTTCCTTATTAAAAACTCAAGCAAGTAAATTAAAATGGTTTTACAATAATAAATTTATTATAATCACTGTGCTAAAAAATACGATCATCTTATTATAATTATTCCAATAATGCATGTTTATTTTAAGGGTACAAAAGACATAAAATGTGTAAAATTATCAAATTCTGCACTTAAAAAATAAAACAGACTCAATAACTAATTTATATAGTTTCCCAATATATAAAACCTTAAAAAGAGCCTTTATGCCTTTTCGTAATCATATCGTCGCTACCATCTCAAACTATCGAATGTGAAAAAATACATTTTTCATATTCTGGGTCATTTTATTATATTGTGCATGGCACGTACGTTACAAAATCGTGACGTTTCTAGCTTACTTAGAAACTTAGATAATGCCTCTCTCAAAGTATCGAATATGCACATTTTTCCAAAAGTTACAATGTCAGTGTCGAATATGGCATATTCGATACTTTGTTGTAAATGTTGGTATTATTAGGTGCGTACGTAATTATATAAATACGTAGCACCTATAGTCGTAGTCTGATCCGTCCGTCTCTCTGTCTGTCCGTCCGCAAATAACAGCGCAAAAACTACCCAACCGAATGGTTTTAAATTTAATATATAGCTTCGTTGCAGAATTTTGTCGAGTCATTTCAAATTTTATGAAAATCGAATCAAAACTTAAAAAGATATTAATAAAAATATTTATTAAGTAATTTGAATTTTTTTTAAATTGGTACAGCCTTGTTATAGCAGCTTCTGAGGATTAATCGTCAAGCGACCGAAATGTATCGCCAAGTTATCTGACATGTATGACGTTATAGTCATATGTGACGTATATGACATTTTATATGGTTTGAAATTTAGTATATATAATCGTTGCAGAATTTAGTCATTTCAAATTTTATAAAAATCGAAAATATATTAATAAGTTTTATTTATTCTATTAAAACATATTATACGTAAATCTACACTGATGTCCAGAAATTAAGTGGCAGTGACCGGATATTTTCGATTTTAGACGTTTTGTCGAATATCTACTGAAATTCGTAAGGAAATGCCCTTAAACTTTGAAGATGTAAAGAGCATGTTTGACTTCATGTCTGTCAGTGAAGATTTAGTCCCGAGGACTATTAGGGGTGTAATAATAAATTTAATAATAAAATAATATTTGTGTTTCCCTAAGAAACAGAAAATGCTCAAAATGATCCGTCACTGTAGCAAATGACTATGTAGGTCTTGCTCAATGTTTTTATGCATTTGTGTAAGAACAGCACGCATATTCTTGAAGATGTTAACGATTTTGTGATTTTTTTTTATAGTATGCAGAGTTTTCAACAGATGAGGTATGCAGAGTCAGTTATAGTATGCAGAGTCTTTTTATATGAGTTGCTCTATAGTATTGACTATTAAATTGTGACAAAAAAAATTTTTTTTGCTGTAGTTCGCGCATGCGCAGTTAAAATTTGTTTTATACAAATACCCATATCTCATCAAATATTCAATATATTAATATTTTAAATGCAGTATACTATTTCTACAGTTCTTTGTCAAGTTTTCAGAAAGTGGTGTTAAATCCGGTTGAAAACTCTGTATGCTATAAGCAAAAAACTTTTGAATTTTTCACAGAAATGTTAACATCTACACGAATATACGTGCTTTGCTTACAAAATTCACACAAATGTTGAATAGCACAGTCATGTGACTGAGGAAAACAAATACGGGCTAACCACTTCTTTTTCTACATGCCAAGCGGCCATTTTTGTTAAAAATAATTTTTTCGAATAAAATTTCATAAAAGTTACATTTTTAGAAAAATCGTTCAAAAAAACTGTTTGCTTGAGAGATGAGTTACATTAAAGAATGTATAGATTCTCAGATAACTTCAGTGGAAATTACGTTAAGAGGCTACTTCACTCAGACGAAAACACACGCTCGCTAATGTTAATCCTGTGGAGGAAATATTTTAAGATATGTCGTTCAAATTTCAATATTTTTAAATGACTTTTTTGCATTGGATAGCTGAGGTCAATCTCTATGCACGCTCTTTTTTACTTTTTCGATTTTGATTACAACTTTTTTTTATTAAGATACTTTCACTTTCGGAACCGGTTTCGAAAGTGAAAGTATCCTCAATAAAAAAAACTGCAACAAAAATCGAAAAGGTAGAAAGGAGCGTGCATAGAGATTGACCTCAGCTATCCAATGGAAAAAAAAAAAAAAATATTTAAAAATATTGAAATGCGAACGAGATATCTTAAAATATTTCCTCCATAGGATTAACATTAGCGAGCGTGTGTTTTCGTCTGAGTGAAGTAGCCTCTTAACAACCGAATATCTTAATCCATTAAAGTAAATTAACACAAGAGATTCGTTCATCATGAGTCATAGAAATAGTAAACCATTGAGGTAATCATTCGGAAAGCAAAATCTCCATGGTGAATTTCTGCAGCGCTGTCTGGTGTCGAAAAAAAATTCACATCTCTAAACGTGGCATACGTAATAAGAAACAAGTTGGAAATTGTACGTCAAACGTGACAAATGAGGTGCGTTCCTGCTATAGCTAGTTATATAAATATTCAGATCTTCTTGATTTTTAATTCTGTGAAATGAAATATATCGTCTGCAGATTAATTTCTGTCATAAAGTAATTATCTCGATCGCTTGACGATTAAACCTCGGAAGAACAAAAAAGCAACAAAAAGCACCGATTTTTTAAAAAATAATTCGCATTTCTTAATAAATATTTTTATGACTATTTCCTAAAGTTTTGATTCGATTTTCATAAAATTTGAAATGTCTCGACAAATTTCTGCAAAGATAATATATCTAAAATTTCAAACCATTCGGTTGGGTAGTTTTTGCGTTGTTATATGCGGACGGATAGACAGACGGACGGACAGACGGACGGACCAAGCGACGACAATAGGTGCTACTTATTTATATAATTACGAACGCACCTAAAAATAGTCACTTTTCAGGAAGGCATAAAACTAAAACTTTTAATTATGGATTCAAAATTAGTGCAATTGTGATATGTTTTTACATTTCATATACCATGTTTTCTTTTGAAAATGGAATGTGTATCATTTATAATTCATTTACAGGGGCACTCAAATGAATTCTTTTACATTACCATCAATTGGGAAAAAATGTTCGTGCTGTATTTTAAGAATGTTACACTATTTCAACCGTAATGAAATTGATATGCATATCTAAAGTGCATTAAAACATTCTTTTATTTAGAATATGGTATGCAAATCATTTATCATTTATTTACAAGACCACTCAAAAGAATACGGTTACATAATGTTGTACGGGAAAATGTTTGAAGTGTAATTTAATAATGTTAAACTATTTCAAACAAAATGAAATTGAAATACGTAATTGAGGTGCATTGCAAGATGCTTACTGTAGAATATGACGTGCATGCTTGTTATAGTTAACCCTCTAATTCCCATGGTAGAATACGTTCTAGAAATTCCGCAATGCAGAAAATCTGAATTCCTACCAGACAATTTCAATAATAAATTTAGCTTTATTTAATGACGGAATGTTTGTTATTAAATGAAGCAAATATTGCTATTTAAAAATTTTGGAATGAATATAGAATATATGAATTAAAAAATCTACTTAATTGGTAACATTTATGGTAGCATGTATGCTACCATGGGCATTAGAGGGTTAATTTACAGGGGCACACAAAATAAATCGGGTTACAATGTTTTGTATTAGCGACAATTGCTGGAAGCGCGTTTTTAGGGTTTCGTTTATCTCACGAAACTCTATTCGTCTCGTTTCTCTGTCTGTCTGTCGCAGAGCCGGTTCTCAGAAACTGTATAAGTGACAGACTTGAAATTTTGTGTACTTACAGCTGAATACCTACTGCCACGCGAAAATCATGAAATTTTGAAAAAGTCGTATTATTTTAATATAGAGAAATAAAAAACCAAAAATTTAACAGCCTTTTCCTATTAAATTTTCGCCTATTAAATTCCTATTGAAGTTTCGTTATAACAGTTGCCAACAATTAAAAATCCACAATGAAATTATTTCTATAATAATTAATTTTCTATTGCAATATTTCCAAGTGAAAAATGAAAATGAAATAAAAAGTTTCACCAATAAAAAAAAAAAAAAACGATTAATATGACGTCATATTGGTAATAAAACGGAATTTTTCAAACATTTCTCAATAATACAAGAGTATGAGTATGTGTAAATACAGAAAGCAGGTTAATATGAGGTGATTGGAGAATTAAAAAGAAAATTAATCTGACGTCATACACTGTAAAAAAATTTCCGGAAGGTTCCGGAAAAAAGTGGTGGCATTAAGATGCCACGGCTTTTTGCTGTTACGTTTCACGGCAAAGTAGTGCAACATTCCAATTTTCAATAATCAATATTCTTTTTTTATCCAGTGTCTTATTTAAGCAATTAAATTTTAAAGTTTCGTATTACAGATAAAATGAAAATTCAAATAAAGCATAAAAAGATTTAAATTAGCTACTTACTTTATCGGTTGATATCCAAACAAAGAATGACATTTGTTCAGATTGCATTTGTCTCTAAGTGCTCAGGCAGCTGTTTTTTTATTCTTCTTTAGTTATCAAAATGGCAAATGGAACATAAAACATGAAGCACGCATGCGCAGAATGTAGTTTACGGAAAAGTTGAAACCTGTCAAAAATATTACACGCATTATTGCCGTAATTGACGTAGGATATAAAGAAATTCGAAATTCCGGTAAAATAGGCGAAATGTTTCAGGATAATTTCCTGAAACGCTCCTGAATTTTTTTACAGTGTATTGGAAGTTTAACGGACTTTTTAAAATGTTTGATAATAATACAAAGAGAGTATCAATATGAGTAATAGAGAAAGCAAGTAAATTATGATGTCAGCAAGTGATTATAACGTCATATGAGTTTGAGGAACGTATTGAATCATGATAAAAACCCGATTATGGAAATATTGGCATATTTTAACATTTTGAAGTTTTCTATACAATATGTTTGATTTTTTTAACATCGCATTTAGTCCACATGACAGATATTATTATGATAGAGTATAATAGCTTGGCTTCGCCCGCTGTCGGGCCGGTACAGATATTCGAAAAAATGAAAAAATAGACCGGTAAATTTTTGCTTTATAAAAAAACAATTTTTTTTTTTTTTTTTTTTTTTTTTTTTGGAAAATGAAATTTATTTGGATTTATTAAAGAAAGGATACAGTGTTTTGAAAGGAATATTAAACGAAACCCTTTGTGCGATCTTCAATCACACTTACCCACTTGTTAATTATGGTGTGCGTTATTAAGTTTAACTCTTCGCATGCTACGTGGTGTGTAAAAATTTCACAGTTCGTACTATACAGG
Organism: Maratus michaelseni; assembly: GCA_963931845.1. Lineage (NCBI taxonomy): Eukaryota > Metazoa > Arthropoda > Arachnida > Araneae > Salticidae > Maratus > Maratus michaelseni. The sequence goes on from OZ007593.1 coordinate 248,839,245, forward strand.
GCTACTCAAAAGAATTTGTAAGCATTAATTTGTACGCGTCGTGAATTGCTTAAAGAATGTTTTTAACTGAGTTTTGGAATTTTGTGCGGAATTTTATTTAGTGTTACTAAGAGGTGTTTGTAGAATATAAATAAATTCATAATACACAGGGATACACAAATAACTGGATGCATTGCGGGATATTTTTGTCTGAATAAAATTTTACCATATTATGTGACGTGTATAAAAATCTGTAGATAATATACAGGACTGCACAAAAGAATTCGAGTGAACTTCCGTTTATTGGCGGAAATTTCTGAAGGTTCATTGTTAACTGTGTTATTTGTTGTAAAACTGAACTAAATTTTCGCACACTATCTATAAGATATATAAATCTATAGATCATGTACAGGGCTTCACAAACGAATTCGAGTACTTTTCAGTCTACAATGTAAGAAAAAACGGCAAAAAGTTTAGCATAATTTGCTGTAAAGTTACGCACCCAAATTGCCAGCATTTTTTGCTGTAAAATTTAATATGATTATAGTCATATTTGCAGTAAAATTAGCATGTTTGAAGCACATTTTGCTGTAATATTCCAAACATAAAGTAATTTAAGGCATATTTTGCTGTCAATTTACAGTAAAATATGCTGGAAATTTGGGTGCATAAATTTACAGCAAATTTTACTGTAATTTCTGCCGTTTATTCTGACACTTTATAGACGGTAATTGCTAGACAGTAACAATTTTTTAGTAATGGCTTTTACTAAATTATTTAAATAAATATGTTCTATCATCTTATTAAATGTTGAAATTTCGTTAGAGAATTCTGGAAGAGTTGGAAAATTTTTCATAATCTATGATTGACGCATTTTGTTTTTTCCTTATTTAAATTTTAATGCGATTTCTGTAATCGTGACAACTTGGTAATTCTAGGTAATTCAACTTGGTAATGTTGCGAGAAAAGGCAGAAATTATCTAAGAACAAAATCCATTCGATAAATGGAGTAACTTGTAAAATTCGCCGGTACCATGTCAAATAATCGAATGTGAAAAAATGCATTTTTCATATTCTGTGCCATTTTTTTATATTGTGCATGATACGTACGTTGCAAAATCATGGCGTTTCTAGCTTTACTTAGAAACTTATATAATGATTGTTTAAAGTGTCGAATATGCACATTCTTTTATATGGCATATTCGATACATTGTTAATGTTTGTAATATTTTACTTTTTATAATCATTCGTACCATGTCAAACTACCAAATAGGAAAATAATCCTTTTTCAGGAAGGCAAAGAAAAAATAATAATTTATGGATTCAAAATTAGCACAATTTACACTGTTAAAAATAAATCCTCAAATTCACGGTAAAACTACTGGCAGCAAAGTTGCCGGACTTTTTCAGTTTCGTTAGTAGATTTTCCGTTTTGAAAGGTAAAAGAAGGACGAACTCCGTTCACAGAAGCGGTAAATTTCCGTCAACGCTCTCAGAAATCACGGAAATATTCCTGGCTGAACTGGCAGGAAAGGACATTATCCGTTGTGGAAAACTCGGTTTTAAAAAATTACATCTCTATATGTGCTGCCATCTGCCGACCATGGCGGAAGTATTTAATATCTGATTACAAGAACATTTTCAGCCGGACATCGGATTTGATCCAGAGATGACAATGCCTCGAATCAAGTGCCTTGCCCATTGGACCAGTGGGCGCTTGCTAGAGTAGCAGTTTAAAAGGATGATACTAAAATAGTATGACGTTTCTCAAAATGGCGGCTTAGAACTTGAACAGTTTGGGGTTTAGAAGCTTGGTAATTTTGAAGTTAATTGCGGGGAGATTTCGTTATGAGATGATGGATAAAATTGTAATATTAATAGAGGATAAAAATATGAATTATATATATTCTTAATTTGATTGTTAGATGTAAAATATGAATATTATATTTTGAAATAAATTCGATAAAAATTTTTTGCTTTTTTGAGAAAATCTATTTTTTTTTCACGTATTATATATATTTTAAATGTGTTCGCTTAGAATATATTTTTACTGCGAGTGCTTTTTATTACTTTAAAAAATAAATTTCGAATAATTTTAAAGGAATGAAAAAATTGTTATTATTATTACTTTTTAAATTGAAAGCATTATTTTTTAATTCGAAAGCATTATTTTTGTTTGCTGCTTTTTTGAGTAAAATTGATTTCTTTTCACTTAATTTAACTATTATATATTTTTTTTAATCTGTTTGTTTAGAATATATTTTAAGTGCAAGTATTTTTTTATAGCTTTAAAAAATAATTAATAATAATAAGCAAATAATTTTAAAAGAATGCAAAAATTGTTACATTTTTTAATTCGAAAGCACTATTTTGTTGTTGTTTTTGTTTTAAATAAACTCGAAATTTTAATTTATTGCATTTTTAGTTTTTATGTGCAGCAACATGTCAGTTTTTAACATTGAAAATAAACATGCAGCTAATAACGGAATATCTCCGTTGGCCCCTTTCCTCTCCGTCCGTTCTGTTGTTTTCAGGAAATATGAGGAATTTTTCTGTTTTTTAACGGAAAATACCCTTTTATCGCGTAGAGGGACTTTTTCTGTGAAATTCATGAAAAAAATACCCGTGAATTTCAGATTATTTTTAACAATGTACCTACATTTTGACGTGTGTTATAGAATGTTTTCTATTGAAAATGGAATTTGAAGCATTTATAGTTCATTACAGGGACACTCAAATAAAATTTCGCTACATTACGTTCAATGGGGAAAAAGCGTTTGTGGTGTATTTTAATGGGGATACACTATTTAAAACATAATGAAATCATAAGGATTTATCAAGTGCCCTAAAACGTATTTCATGCAGAATATGGTGAGCAAGACATTTATCATTTATTTACAGGATCACTCAAAATAATTTGGTTTTATAATGGTCTATGTTAAAAAGAATGTTTGAAGTGTATTTTAAAATAATGTTACACTATTTCAAACATAATGAAATTGATATACGTAATTGAGGTGTACTACAAGATGCTTATTGTACAATATGACATGCATGACAGTTATCGATATGGCGTTGTTCGAAATTAGCATTGCGCTCTCCCAAACGGTTGTGAATAACTCTCGTACGTCATTGGCTTGATTGAGCATTTTTGTGTTGGCATTGTAGCTTAATGAAAAAGTTCAGATCATCTCTGAACTCCAAAAAAAAAGGTTCTAATTATTTTCATTGCATTAAGGGAGGCCACCCCTTCGCTTCTTCGTAAACCGCAATAAAAAATTTCCATGGATTTGCCTGTGCTTCAATGCTGTAAGTTTTAACATCTTCGGGATTAGAATACTTTGTTCTTGCTTATCACAACGCAACTTTTTGAACTCTTCACCGTTTCCTAGTCTTTTATGTTTCCGTTTATCAGAAATCTATTATTTGCTGGATTCCTCTTTTATTTACAACCGCTACATACAAAATTCTCCTTCACAATCGATAATTGACAGGGACACACAGAGGAATTCATTTAAAGTGCTTCTATTAGCGATAATTGCTGGAAGTAGGTTTTCAATAATTGTATGAGTTTTTAAATTTAGCTATTTGCGTACTTCGTGGTATGTATAAATTCTATAGATCATTTACAGGGCAACACACGGGAATTTGTAAGCATTACTCTGTACGGGCGTGAGTTGATTAAATCAGGTTTTTAATTTATGTAATTTCGGATTAAATTATATTTTGTATACAAAGAGATGTTTGTAGAATATAAGTAAATTCACAATATACAGGGATACGCTAAGAACTGGATACATTACCGGCTATGGATGGTAATTTATAGAAGTGAGTTTTAAGTAGTGTAATGATGTTTCTTCCTTGCATTAAATTTTATTATATTATGTGACATGTATAAAAAATCTGTAGGTAATATACAAAGCTGTACGAAAAATTTCGAGTACGCTTCCGTTTATTGTAAAAAATTGCTAAATGTACGAAAGTGTCAACTGTGTTATGCGTTTTCTCGCTAAACAAAATTTTTGCATACTATCTAGATTGCAAATACCAATCTAGATCAGGGTTTCACAAATCCATTCGACTACTTTTCCGGCTATGGACGGTAATTGCTAGATGATAATTATTTTATGCAATGGCTTTTACTAAATTATGTACTTAAATATCTTCTCTCACCTTATTAAATGCTAAAGTTCCGTTATAGTACATTATGGAAGTGATGGAAACTATTTCATAATCTATCCGTGACACCAGATTTTTCTTTGTTTTTTTAATTTCTAATTTATTTTCTATTATGGTGGCACCTCGGTTATTCTAATGTTGCGAGAAAAAGGCAGAAATCATTCAATGAGAAAATACAATTGACAAATAGCGTGACTTTTGAAATATATCATCGTTATAATAGGGCATTTTCAGTGAGTAAAAACTTCCGCCTTTTTCTAAAATTGCATGAAAAAACACTTACTACTTTTCGAATGTAAATTTTGTCACTTTCATTTAATCTACAGTGTAAAAAATAATTTCCTCTTTATTGTAACAATTTTAATGAAATTTATATTATTTTCTTTTGCTTTTTAACACTTTCCAACGTAGTTGAAAAGTGTTCATGAATTCGGTTTGTCTCGCTGTCTCTCTGTCCGAACTCTAACTCACGTAAATATAGTCGGATTTTTATGCAATTGATATACATTATTAAGATTTACAATGACATGTTCAGTATTGAAAAGGCAGTCTTTAGTTTTCATACTTCATTTACAGTGTCACTCAAAAATATTCCGTTACATAAAGGTCTATGGGGAAAAATCGTTTGCAATGCATTTTTATAATGTTACGGTATTGCAAACACATTAAAACTGGTATATATCACTGAGGTGCACAATAAGATTCTTATTGTTGAATAGGGTGTGCACAACATTTATCATTAATATACAGTGACACACAAAAGTGGCCGATTACAGTACTGTCTCTGAGCGATAATAGTTGGAAGTGCGTTTTCAGTTGCGGCATGCGTTTTTAAATTTAAAAAATGTTTTGAATATTTCTTGGTGTGTATAAATTATATAGATTATATACAGGGCTGTGCAAAAGAATTAGAAAACATTTTTGTTTATTTGCGGGAATTGCTGAAAAGGATTTTTCAACATTGTTAAGCGTTTCCTAATTGAACTAAATTTTAGCATAATATGTAGTATACATACAAATCGATAGGCCATATACAGAGATTTGCAAAAAAATTTGAATTCTTCTCCGACAACAGATGGTGATTGCCGAAATTGTGTTTTAAAATGCTTTATGCGTTCTTGAGATATAACTGTCACTGAAATCTATAAAAATACATCATAGCAGCGCCACCTGTTGGGTGATCTATACCAAAACTAATCAGCAACAATTTATATCAAGGTCTAACTGAATCATAAGTTTGATGAAAATCCGTGTATTATTTCTTGAGATAAAGTTATTGCGGAAATCGTGAAAAATACAGCATAGCAGGGCCACCTGTTGGGCGCTTTGCACCAAAAACTAATCAGCACTTATTTATATCAAGGTCTAACAGAATGTAAAGTGTTAATAAGTTTCGTGCTTTAGTTCTTGAGACAGAACACCCACAAATTTTTTCTCAAATACAGACATACGGACATACTGACAGACATTTTCTAAAAGCAGTCAAATCGTGTTCTGGACCTTCTAAACCATATAAGTCCGTTGAAAACGGAATTCGATTTTTTTTCAAGAATCTAATACTTTCTTCTTGTAAAGATAGAAGAAAGTAAAAATCATGCGTCGATCATGCTACGAAAAACTTTCCAGCACTAGAATACTTTAACAAAACGTCGCTGTTTAATAAGGTAAATAAGACACCTAAGTAAACATTTTAGAAAACGCATAACGCATGGAAAACCAGATTTCAGGAATTATTCAAACATAGCCGGAAAACTACTCCAATTATGTTGTGTAGCACTGTATTTCGTCTATAGGTTTGTATGTATCCTATATTGTACGCTAAAATTTAATTTAGTAAGGAAACGTATAATAGGTTGAAAATTCACATTGAGCAATTCTTACTAATAGATGAACACATACCTGAATTATTTTGTACAGCCCTCTATTGTATCTACATATTTCTGTATACACGCCACATAATAAGCTAAAATTTAATTCAGGCTAAACGACGCTTAAAACTACTGAAATAACACTTCCAGAAATTCATCCTTAGGCGTCCATGTATCCAGTTCTTTGCGTGGCCCTGTATATGATTTTACTTATAACTAGCTGTACCCGGCCACGCGCTGCTGAGGCTCTGTCCGGTTAAATGAAATGGAAAGAAAAGAGAAAGCGCACGTTTCTAATATGTTTAATTTCACAATGCTTGTGGGTATACAATATTTTTTGTTGTTGCATTGCCTGGTTTGTCGACTCTAGAACGCGCAACATATAATTGTCGATGTTAGAAGCAATCGTGTTTAGATCGAAACCGCACAATTCTAAAGTTTGGCCTTGAGCTATGTTGATGGTGATTGCAAACACCAATCGAATTGGGTAGTGCAATCTCTTAAATTGAAATGGCATATCCGTTGGAATCATAGAAATGCGAGGAATGAGGACATCTTTACTTTTGAAAGGTCCTGTCAAGATTGTTGCTTCTACGACGTTCTCATTAATTTTTTTACTGCAAGCTGCATGCCGTTGCAAAGCTTTCATTGGTTGATATTTCGCAACATGATAATTGGCACGCCAATTTTCGAATTGCAGTAGGTGCGGTGGCATCCCTGGCAGACCGAGTGAAATCAAAAATTCTGTTGGATAATTAACCGCTTCATCTGCTTCCTTCACAGTATGGACGGACTTGTATGTGACTACCTCGCTTTGAATGTTAGACTGATTAATATTTTTAAGTTTGTAGACGTCTATGTTCTTGGCTGCAAGAATAGCTTGTTCACTCGGCCAATCGTGATTCTTATAATTGGCTTGAAAATTGGGAATTACTTTTTCAGCCAATTCTTCTTTAGATGTCACTAAATTTCAGAAACTATAAGGCAATGGAATTCTTCCTGAGGTCAGATCAAACGGCACTTTTCCATTCCCAATTTCCAGCACTTGATGTGAGAATATCTCAGCTGATCAGTGGTTTTGCAGCTCAAGACGCATATTTGTAGTTAATTTTAGCACCTTTACGTGTTGCTACAAAGTAGAGTATTTCAGGCAAGAACTTATTTCTTTCGCTAATATTAATCGAGGAATTACGGGTAATGTTTCCCTAAAATCTCCTGCAAGCAATATGATTGCGTTCCAAAATGGTCTGATGTTTACACACAAATCTTGCAATGATGGATCAGGAGCCTCAAGCGATTTTTCGCGCGCTATTGTTCATTCATCTCAAACAATAAGTTTGCATTTCTACAATACTTTTTCCATGCCAGATGCTCTGGAAATGTTGCACGTGAGAGTTTCAATTAATTGCATGTTCGATGGCAATTTCAAAACGGAATGAAGAGTTCTTCCACCTGGTAGCAATGTCGCAGCTATTGCAAATGACTCAAGAGTTAAGGCTATGTCATTTTGGGATCGAATTACTGCCAGAATCAATCTAATTAGGAACGTTTTACCAGTTCCTCCTGGCGCATCTAAGAGGAAGATTTCTCCAACCTCGTGATTGATGGTTTGCATTATTTAATCGCAAATGCCTTTTTGCTCTAGCCTTAACATAGGAATATTTGCAAGAAACATTCATCGTGACTGAGATGCACGGTGTACAGTCTCGCATTCGTAATTTCTTTCAATATGTGAGGTTTTCCATCGACTCGCTCTCCTCGTTTGCATGGTTTAAATACGACAAAAGATCACCCGTGTTGTAATTTTGTTCACGACGCAATTATACATTGAACGAAGCAGCAGTAGATCGATTCTTTGATGACATTTCCAATTCATTGAGAACTTTGTTCGCGATTTTTAAGCACAAATCTTCAATCATTATCAACGCTTCGTTGCAGATTTCTGCTGTAAAATACATGTTTGTATCTGAATTTTGACGGAAATTATCTTCATCTATGTGCGATTTCTCTTCTCTCATATCTCTGTTGGAGATGAAGGACAGAAGGCGGTCAATTTGATTGCAAATAATGTAAGAATTTGATTTGGATGTGACGTGTTGCACGCGTCATTAATGCATACATCCCAGTGTCGGTCGTTCTCCAATAAATTCAGAGCTTGACATGCACTGCGGAAAGTGACATGTGTAACGCCGTTAACAATTCTCAATTCCTGAAAAGACGTTGTACCGGGCACAATTACCAACAGCATGCGAAACAAAAAACATTCATCGTGACTGAGATGCACGGTGTACAGTCTCGCATTCGTAATTTCTTTCAATATATGAGGTTGTCCATCAACTCGCTCTCCTCGTTTGCATGGTTCAAATGATTTTCTACTGGAATTCTATGTGTAATACGTAGGCAATTCCGAATACAGCAGTGTTTTCGCAAACGCGTCGTTTTGACGTAACGTGAAGAAAGCAGTTAACATTGTAGCCGTTGGATTCAGGGCTATTTATTGCATATTTACAGCTGTGAAATACACGTGTTGTCTATTTTCTAGCTACACTGCTAAGTGAACAACAGCTGGACTTCGTTCATGTATGGGAAATGAAAGAATTCGCTATACAGATTCATTCCAGCTTATGTATCTTCCAACCTAATACTGTGAAATTTCATTGATATGTATGACCCCATTCGTATCACTTCTTTCTAGTTGCACGTCAAAAACTATCATGTCACTGCCTTTATTAACGTAGTTATGGTATTTCATCAATTTAACGGAGTTACAATATTCGACGTTTATGTGCGCTTTATATGTGTTTGATAGCAAAGGCAAATATAGAATAACCCACCGGTTACCTACTTTGATGTCACAGTTTTGCATTTGCATGATTGCTACTTTACCGCCATTTTCTGCAGATCTTCTTCTGATAAAGGATATCCATCGTTTTTTGTAACTGTGTTGGATACTAATGCTCGAGGATATCGCTTAAAACATTTGCCGTCTATCGTGCATGGGGAATTTGGATTCAGTGTACCGCAAGGTCTATGTATCATATATTTCGTCACAACTTCATGCAAAGACTTATCGACGTCGGCATTGGGTATTTCAGCGCATATTACATCGTCGATTTCGTTTGAAGTTATTTTGTTATAGTGCCAGATTAGTATTTGTGCGTGTGGTAATCCTCTCTTTTGCCATTCACTGAGTTCATCCAGCAGCGCATAAACCCAAATACTTCATGTTTTACCATGAAATCTATCAGCGATTTCAGCTTCTGTCTGAAAACACGTGCTGTGATGTCATACCTGCGTTTGACCCGGAAGTAAGAGCTGTTGTATGTCGTCCCAAGCTGGATTATATGTGAATATGACGAACACATGCAATTGCATCTTGAGCGTACTCATGCATATGACGTGTATATGAAGTTAGCAATATCGGTAATCTTCCAACGTTAGTTGTATTGCCGTCATTTACAACTGCATCTCGCAAATGAACGTATTCTTCAGAGCGAAGGTTGATCTGATTCAAACAGATTAATTTCAAACGTTCTGTTGCGATTTTTGCATACATATCTGCGATGTATTGAGGAATTAATTGACGGTAATCCAAAATGTGATTGTCTTCATTCTCTCGAATCATTAATCAGTATAAATAATAGTTAATTGCACTGCATTTCTTCGCCACTGACTGGATTTATCATCTTAACATTGAAATGACATCCATTGGAACCATCCCAAAAAATGATTGGATATTGCAGGGCATCGTAGTATCTAGGAGTTTCTGCAACTTTTCCTCAATTGATTGTTTATATGATGTAGAACAATATCTCTATGTTCGAATTCATCTCCGACTATAACAATTGCCACTTCGCCTATAGTTGGAGCATTGAATCTTCGCACATGTTCACCAGCAGGCGTTTTGTCATCATAAATAACAATCTTGTGTGTATCAGATGGCATCATGTCAATTGCTGTTTTGAACAAACGCACTAAATTGTTTTTTTAGTGAAGAAGCTCTTGCAGTTGGAAAACGATGGACCTTTTTATGCCGGCAGAAATACCACAGGGTGCATTTAATTCCTTATTGCCAACACCATGAAATACATTTGTAGGAATTTATGTTGACCATCTGGGAATGGTAGCAGGGAGCCGGCTTTATGATAAATTTGTGCTTTCACTTTAAAAGTTGACATTAATTGATCTGTTGTGATTTCTGCTTGTATTTCCGGATGTTAGATAGGAAATTCTTTGATTTGGCGGTATATCCAACCAGCAAAGTTTTCAACGGCTCTGGCGGTTCTCCAAGTTGAGGCAGTTTATTTTTTTGCAGCGGCGCAGCACATTCCTTTTGTTTCTCCATTAAATTTTAGAACCTTACAATAAGGACACGCTTCAGTTATAGTGCCGATGAGACCATACCGGCTCAAACTAATCGTCAGCTATGTTGTACTGGAATGCGAGGCGTTTGTAATCGCGTGGTTGCTGAGCACAGAGTTGGGTTTGAGGCTGATCTGCTGTCCGGTGGGGCGGGGAGTGGGGGAAGGAAGATGTATAATATGAAAGAGTGGTCCAAGGGCTTTTTAATGATATATCACATGATGGTTGTCGGAAAAATTTTAAAAAGTGCCCCCCCCCCCCCCGTTTGTGGAAGTAAATTGGGAGAAAGGTGAAATCGAGGTTCATAGTATGAAAGAGTGGTTCAAGTGTCTTTCTAATGATATATCACATGATGAGTGCGGTAAAAGTTAGAAAGGGCCCCTCAGGGGGGAAATGGGGGGGAGGGGGAAATAGTAGTCATGCGCGTATTCGATTGCAATGTTGTATCAAAAAGAGTGGTCCAAGGGCTTTCTAATAATATATCGCATGATGAGTATCGGAAAAAGTTTTAAAAAGACCCATCAGGGAGCAAATTGGGGGGAGGGGAAGGAAAATAGATAGAAGGTATATAAAAACACGTGCGTATTCGAATGCAACGTTTTGTTAAAAACAGTGATCCAAGGGCTTCCAATGATATATCACATGATGGATGTCGGAAAATGTTTAAAAAGGGCCCCCGGGAAGGAGGCAAATTGGGAGAGGGAAAATAGGAGGTATATAAAACACGCGCGTATCCGAATGCAAAGTTGTACCAAAATTTCAAAGCAAACGGTAAAAACTTTCGGTGATATGCGATTTTGATCAAACGAACATTTACATTTTTATTTATAGATCTAGAAACATCTCTTGGTGTACTAAATAGTTCAGATTGAAAATACATAACACAATTGAAAGCCATCTTTAAGAAGTGTTGAAAAGTGTTTCATAATCTATGCTTGACGCATGATTTTTCTTTCTTGTTTATATAGATTCGCTTTTTCCGATTATGGAATTAATGAGTTTATCACGTAATAAATCAAAATAGATTTATAAATTAATGATTTTCAGATATTTTGCCTTTGCATGTGCTATAAGACATTTCTTCGTACCAAATTTCAAGGTAAGTAAACCGGAAGTACGTACCTTATATATGTAGAAAGTCAAAATTATAGGGTATTCCGGTTGATCCCGAAACCTTGAAACTTTTCAAGAAGGAAGGTTTTATAGCATATGTAAAGAGAGCAAGAAAGAAAAATCCTGCGTAAATTATAGACTATGAAACACTTTCCAGCACGTCCAGAATAGTTTAACAAAACATCGCAGTTTAATAAGTTAAAAAAGATACCTAAATAAACATTTTAGAAAATACATAACACATTTGAAGATCTTATTTCAGCAAAACCAGAAAACCAGAAACCAGATTTTAGTAATTACTGTCCGTAGCCGGAAAAGTACTTCAGTTCTTTTGTGCAGTCCTGTATTTGATCAATACACTTGTATATATACCAGAAAGTATGCTAAAATTTAATTGCGTAAGAAAACGTATAATAGGTTGAAAATTCGCCGTCAGCAATTTCTACCAACAGACGAAACATACCTGAATTCATGTTTACAGCCCTGTATATTGGTCACAGATATTTATAACTTGAAAGGTACTCCAACTCTTTTTGGCAGCGCTGTATATGATTTACAGATTTGTATATATTTTACATAGTGTGCTAAAATTTAGTTTAATAAGAAAACGCATAAAACAATTAAAAAATCACCGTCAGGAATTTCTACCAATAGGCAGAAACGTACCTGAATTCTTTTGTACAGCCCTGTATATTACCTACAGATTTTTATACAAGCCACATATTAAGTTAAAATTTAATCCTGGCAAAGAGAGGGCCTAAAACTACTGAAATAACACTTCTGGGAATTACTTTTCATAGACGGCCATGTATTCAGTTCTTTGCATAACCCTGCATATGATTTTTATATTCTACAAACATCTCTTAGTATAAATATAAATGAGCTTGAAAATGCATAGCTCAATTTAAAAACACCTTTAAACAATCCATGCTCATGCTCAGTATTACTTACGAATACTTTTGTGTAGCCCTGTATATGATCCATAGGATATATACACACCACGTAGTATGCGAAAATTTAGTTAAACTTAAATACGCATATCATAACTAAAAACGCACATCATTACTAAAAACGCACATCCAGCATTTATTCTTAAGAGACAATGCTTGGGATACAATGCTGTGCCCGAAATCTTTTGTGTGTATCTGTAAATGAACAATAAATGTTACGCACATCATTTTCTACAGCAAGCATCTTGTAGTAAACCTCTGTAATATATATCAATTTCATCATGTTTGAAATTCTGCACCATAATTTAAAATTTTCTGCATACTCTTTTTCCCCGTATACTATTATATAACCTATTTCTCTTGTGAGACCCTGTAATTAAATGATTATTGATTTGCACTCTATGTTTTACAGAAAGCATATTTTAATACAACTCAGAAATTCAAATAATTTCCAATATGTTTGCAAAATTGTAACAATATTAAAAGAGAACGCAAAAGATTCCCCCCCCCCTTAGACCATAATTAAATGGAATTCTTTTAAGGGCCTCTGTAAATGAACTTTAAGTGATACACATAACTTATTTTACAGTAAATCTCTTACAGTGCACCTCAATAATGCATATAATTTCATTATGCTTCGAATAAAATACACGATAAAGATTTTTCCCCACAGACCGTAACGGAATATTTTTGAGTGCCCCTGTAAATGGACTATGAAGGTTAGACACTTCATTTTCAATACCGAACATGCCATAGCAAACCTAATATATATATATATATATATATGACATATATATATATGACAGATGGATAGACGACAATACAAACCGAATGCATAAACACTTTTCAACTATGTTGGAAAGTGTTAAAAATCCGAAAATCATTAATTTATGATTATCTGTTGATTTATTATGTGATTTTCCATAAACAGGATTTCCAAAGTCTATAAGTGTTCCGATTTTTTCTTTTCAGGTACGGGATATTAAAAGGAATTCTCAGCATTTGTTATTAGTACTTTTATAAACAAGAATTTTTATCTATAGAAATAAATATCAAAATTTTGTGTTCTCTCAAATACAATATGAACGTAGAACGAAAGAAAAAGAAAGAAAAATTATGCATCAAGCTTAGATTTTGAAGCTCTTTCGAACACTTCCAGAATATTTTAACAAAATTTCGCTCTTTAATAAGGTAAATAAAATACCTAAGTAAACATTTTAGAAAACGCAAAACACTTTTGAAAACCAGATTTTAGTAATTACTGTCCGTAGCCGGAAAAGTACTTCAATTCTTTTGTGCAGCCCTGTATTTGATCAATACATTTGTATATATACCAGAAAGTATGCTAATATTTATTTGCGAAAGAAAACGTATAATAGGTTGAAAATTCGCCGACAGCAATTTCTACCAACAGACGAAACATACCTGAATTCATTTTTACAGCCCTGTATATTGGTCACAGATATTTATACATGCCACATATTAAGCTAAAATTTAATACATGCTAAAACCCTAAAACACGCTTAAAACTACCGAAATTACACTTCCAAAAATTATCCTCCGTCGGCAACTCTGCATCCAGTTCTTTGCGTGGCTCTGTATATTATTTTATTTATATTCTACAAAAATATTTTAGTATACTAAATCTAGTTCAGCTTGAAAATGCATAACTCATTTAAAAAACATTTTTAAGCAATTGATGCTCATACACTCTAATGGAGCGAATTATTTTGTGTATCCCATTATATGATCTATAGCATTTATACACACCACGTAGCATGTAAAAATTTAGTTTAACATAAAAACATACACCGTAACTGAAAACGCACTTACAGCAATTATCGCTAAAAGTCAGTACTTTGGATACACAACTGTACTCGAAATCTTTTTTGTTTCCCTGTAAATGAACGATAAATGTTATGCGCATCATATTCTACAGCATGTATCTTGTAGTAAATCTCAGTAACGCATATCAATTTCATTATATTTGAAATAATTTGAAATACTGTTACATAAAACGTTGCAAACTGTTTTCCCCGTAGACCATTAAGTAACAGAATTCTTTTGTATGGCCCTGTAAATGAATAATAAATGCTTTGCACTTCAAATTCTACGGAATGCATGTTTTAGTGCACTTCATAAGTACATATCAATTTCATTATGATAGAAATTGTGTAACATCAGGAAAATGCACTTGAAATGATTTTCCTATTGACCGTAACGTAACGGAATAATTTTGACTGGTCCTGTAAAAGTACTATAAATATAACACACTTCATTTTCCATAGCGATCGTGCTATAGTAAACGTTAATAACATACACAATTACAGGGCAATCCGAGTATATGTACGAGAGTTAGAGCACGGCCGGCGATTCAATTACGGGTGATGCAAATAATCGATGATTCAAGTATATGTGTTGATTCATATAAATCGCTGCTTACGTTATTGGTTGATTCAAATTAAACGCTGATTCCACTTACTATTGATTAAAACACGTAGAAATTCTATTAACCATTTTAACCGTTGATTCAAATAAACGGTGTTTTATTTAAATGATGATTCAAATAAAAGCAGTTTCAATTAACCCTTAATTCATATAAATTGTCATTCAGCTAAACATTAATTCAAATAAACGGCGATTCAATAAACTGTTTATCTAAATAGTTAATTCAAGTAACAGTTAGTTCATATATAAATTGTATTTCAGCTAAACACCAATTCAAATAAACTGCGATTCATTAAACTGTTTATCTAAATAGTTAATTGAAGTAGCAGTTAATTCATATAAATTGTCATTCAGTTAAACATCATTTCAAATAAACGGCGATTCAATAAACTGTTTAATCAAATAGTTAATTCAAGTAGCAGTTAATTCATATAAAATACCCTTTCAAGTAACGCTTGATTCAAATAAACGACGAATCCATTTACCTTTTATTCAAATAATCGAAGACTTACCGAACAGTTGATTTATGTAAGAAGCTGAATCAATTAACCAGGAACTAACGGCCAACTGAGTCAAATATATGGCGAATCAATAATCACCCTTTGTTTCAAGCAGACGCTGATTCAATTAACCTTAGATTCAAATAAACAGTTTTCAACTAAGCATTGATAAATACAAGTACAGTAAATTTTATGAAAAACTCTGCCCATGATCAAATATC
The DNA here is from genome assembly GCA_963931845.1 of Maratus michaelseni. Lineage (NCBI taxonomy): Eukaryota > Metazoa > Arthropoda > Arachnida > Araneae > Salticidae > Maratus > Maratus michaelseni. The sequence continues at coordinate 248,854,865 of OZ007593.1, forward strand.
ACTACCATATAGGGAAAACCATCACAACACAAGGAAAAAGCCAGAGGTGATGACCTTTTTTTAGAAAATTAATATTCCCTAGCAGAAAGATATCCTATCACTTTCCCTAAAGTTAAATCTATTCAAAATTTTACGATGAAAAATTACTCATTATCTCAGTCAGCTAAAAGAATACACTACAGTTTTCAATCAAGGTCCCAACAGCCAGGATACTATTACTCTATCATAGTTACTGTAGTAATTGCACTTTAAAATCAGCAAAAAACAACTATTTAAACTAGTCGTTGGGGGCCACCGTAATACTTACCCATCATGGATATGCATAATGTAAAATATTAAAATAAAAATGTGTAAACTACTTATAAAATGCATTGCAATTCAAATAAAATCGTGGCTTGATGACGTCACAAACTTTAAAGGCTCGATTACTGAATTGCTTGAAAGAGGTTTTTCCTTATAACTCCAAAAATAATACTCCTATTAACTAGCGGTTTATTGCATCTGATTAAGCGTCAAATTTTCAATTAAAATATATCTTTGAAGTGAAATTTGAATGAAATACAGGGTCATGAAAAATCGAAGAGTGTGGAAAATAGGATTCCAAATATCTCGGCAACTAATTATCCGATCGACTTCATGCTTTATTCAAAATTTATGTTTTTTTATTGTCTTTTATATTCATTTCTTAAAATAAACAATTTCGAAAATTTTTATATACCTTTCATCAGAACGAATATTTCGAGAGTCCGAAAAAAATTGTTCCGGTTAATAGAGGTTATTGAAATGAAATAGGCTTCTTCCCATTATTACATACTAAGTACATACCAAATTGCAAGTCTCTATCTCAATTTTTTCGGGAGATAGAGCGTTTACAGACACGCAGACACACACACACACAGACACACAGACGGACGGCAAAATTTTTTTTCTAAAAATATGTTTTTCGGAATCTCCAGTGTCTGAAACGTGTAAATCCGTCAAAAAAAATTTTCGATTTTCAAAACGATTACAAGACTTACCCTATACTACGTATGATGGGTAAGTAAAAATAATCAACCAAAGGTAGAAGTAAAGTGTCTATATGAATCAACAGTTAACTTAATAGCTATCTTAGATGCGGTTAATTTAAACAAGAATTATATATATCATTTATTTGAAACCCCCTTTAATGGAATAACACTTGACTGAATACTCCTTTTCTTTGTATCAACGATTAATTGAATCAACAGTTATTTGAATCATTGTGTAGTTGAATTTTCGTTTATTTGAATCCCCTTTCAATGGAATAACAGTTGCAGAATACTCCTTTTCTTTGCATCAACGATTAATTGAATCAACAGTTATTTGAATCATTGTGTAGTTGATTTTTCGTTTATTTGAATCCCCTTTCAATGGAATAACAGTTGCAGAATACTCCTTTTCTTTGCATCAACGATTAATTGAATCAACAGTTATTTGAATCATTGTGTAGTTGAATTTTCGTTTATTTGAATCCCCCTTTAATGGAATAACAGTTGACAGAATACTCCTTTTCTTTGTATCAACGATTAATTGAATCAACAGTTATTTGAATCATTGTGTAGTTGAATTTTCGTTTATTTGAATCCCCCTTTAATGGAATAACAGTTGACAGAATACTCCTTTTCTTTGCATCAACGATTAATTGAATCAACAGTTATTTGAATCATTGTGTAGTTGAATTTTCGTTTATTTGAATCCCCTTTCAATGGAATAACAGTTGCAGAATACTCCTTTTCTTTGCATCAACGATTAATTGAATCAACAGTTATTTGAATCATTGTGTAGTTGAATTTTCGTTTATTTGAATCCCCCTTTAATGGAATAACAGTTGACAGAATACTCCTTTTCTTTGTATCAACGATTAATTGAATCAACAGTTATTTGAATCATTGTGTAGTTGAATTTTCGTTTATTTGAATCAGTCGTTAACGGAATCAGCATTAAAACTTATAGGAATATATGGGTAGTAAAATAATGACTTTCATATAAACCAACTGTTAATTGAATCAATAGTTATTTGAATAAAGTTTATAATATCCCGTAATTTACTGCTTATTAAAATCAATGGTTAATGGGATCAGTGTTTTATACTAAAAGTCGTTTATATAAATCAACGATATTGGGTCAATAGTTACTTGAATCTACGGTTAATTAAATCAGCTGTTGAATTATCATTTATTTGAATCAACGGTAAATTGAATCAGCATTAAATTCAATGGGTTTTTTTAACACTTTCCAACATAGTTGAAAAGTGTTTATGAATTTGGTTTATCTGTCTGTCTGTCTGCCTGCCCGTGTTCTAACTCGCGTAAATATATCCGGATAGTCATGAAAATGCTATATATTATTGAGGTTTAATATAGTATGTTCGGCATTGAAAATGAAGTGTGCAGCACTTATACTTATTTTACAGGGGCACTCAAAAGAATGCCGCTACATTATGGTATACGGGAGAAAATCCTTTGCAGTGCATTTTATGGATGCGACACTATTTCAAATATATTGAAATTGATATACATAAAAAACACATAAAAAACACACTGAAATACACTATAAGATGCTTACTATCGAGAATGATACGTCTAGCACTTATAATTAGCTTACAGTGAAACTGAAAACAATTCCATTATATTATGATTTAATGTGGAAAATCGTTTGCGGTGCATTTTAATCATGTTACACTATTACAAACATAATGAAATTGATATCAATTTCTGAGATGCACTAAGACATGCTTTCTCTAGAATATGGAGTGTGAAGCTTTTCTCTTTCATTTACAGTGCCACACAAAAGTATTCTTTTACATAATAGTCAACGGGGGAAAAACTGTTTGCAGCATTTTTTAATTATATTACGCCATTTCAAATATAATGAAATTGATATACATTATTGAGGTTTACCTCAAGATACTTGTTATGTGCATAGCACTTATCGTTCATTTACAGGGACACAAAAAAATATTTCGGGTTTTAGTACTGTGTAGGAAGTGTGTTTATAAGCCATAATTGGAAGTGGGATTTTAGTAAGGTATGCGTTTAACTAAATTGTGGAATGCAATGAGGTATGTATAAATGCTACAGATCATATACAGGACTACACAAAAAAATTCGTAAGCATTGTGGTGCATCAGCGTAAATAGATTGAAATGGGTTTTTAATCGAGTTATGCATTTTGAACGTGAAATATATTTAGTATTATACCAAGAAAAGTTTGTAGAATATAAAGAAAATGATATACAGGGCCAGGCAAAGAACTGTTTACATGGCTGCCTATGTATGATAATTTCTGGAAGTGTGATTTCAGAGTGTATTTGCCTTAATTAAACAATAGCTTAATATGTGGCGTGTATAAAAAGCTTAAGGTAATATACAGGGCTGTACAAAATAATTCAAGTATGTTTCCGTCTATTCGTAGAAACTGCTGAAGATGAATTTCCAACTGTGTTATGTGTTTTATTACTAAACTAAATTGTAGCTATATACAAACATATAAATTATATACAGGGCTGCAGAAAAAAATTCGTAAGCATTGCGGTGCATCTGCGTAAATTGATTAAAATGAGATTTTAATCAAGTTATGCATTTTGAACGTGAAATATATTTAGTATACCAAGAAATGTTTGTAGAATATAAAGAAAATGATATACAGGGCCACGCAAAGAACTGAATACATGGCTGCCTTGCCTATGTATGATAATTTGTGGAAGTGTGATTTCAGAGTGTATTTGCATTAATTAAACGATAGCTTAATATGTGGCGTATATAAAAAGCTTAAGGTAATATACAGGGCTGTACAAAATAATTCAAGTATGTTTTCGTCTATTCGTAGAAATTGCTGAAGGTGAATTTCCAACTGTGTTATGTGTTTTATTACTAAACTAAATTGTAGCATACTATAGAGTATATACAAACATATAAATTATATACAAGGCTGCAGAAAAGAATTACAGTACCTTTCGGGCTGTGGACGGTAATTGCTGAGATCTGGTTTTCAAATGTGTTTTGCGTTTTCTAAAATGTTTACTTAGGAATCTTATTTACCTTATTAAACAGCGAAGGTATGTTAAAGTATTATGTTAGTGTTGGAAAATGTTTCATAATCTATGCTTGATGCATGATTTTTCTTTCTTGTTTAACCACTACATAAGTGTCTTATATGAAATCAGGTAATTTGAATTAGTAGTAATTTGAATAAACAGTTAATTATATGACCTGATTTATCGTTTATTTGAATCGGTTCATGGAATCAGTATTTTATATGAATCAATGATATTGGGTCAATAGTTACTTGAATCTACTGTTAATTAAATCACCTGTTGAATTTGCATTTATTTGAATCAACGGTAAATTGAATCAGCATTAAATTCAACGTTGTTTTTAAACACTACATAGGTCTTTTATATGAAATCAGGTAATTGGAATCGGGTCATGGAATCAGTATTTTATATGAATCTACAGTGAACTGAATGGGCCTCTTGTATACACAGCTAGATAAATCAGCAGATATTTGAATCAACGATTAATTACGTGTTGAATTAACATTTACTGGAAACAGCGTTTAATATGATCAGCCATCAGCGTGTTTGACTCTCGACGAATATCTTCCCTACGGTTAATTTAATAAACGTTATTTTACGTTATTAATACAGTTATTTTAATAAACGTTTATCATAGGATTTACCGTTTACTTGAATCAGCAGATATTTGATTCAAAGGTTAATTGAATCAGATGTGGAATTAACGTTAACTTGAATCATCGGTTATTGGAATCAGTATTTTTTATGAAAAGGCGTTTATATGAATCACTAGTTAATTTAATAAGTTTTGAATTAAAACTTACATGAATCATCGGTTAATGGAATCATCGTTTTACATAAGAAATCGGTTATATGAATCACTTGTAAATTGAATCACGCGTTGGATTAACGCTTGCATAAATCATCGGTTAATGAAATCATCGTTTTATATCAAAAGCCATTTATATGCATCAACTGTAATTAAATCACCAGTTATTTTAATAAATGTTTATTATATGATTTACCGTTTACTTGAATAAGCAGATATTTGAGTCAAAGGCTAATTGAATCAGATGTGGAATTAATGTTTACTTGAATCATCGTTTAATGGTATCATCGTTTGATATGAAAAGCCGTTTATATGAAAAACTGGTTAATTAAATCAGCATTTATTTGAATAAACGGTTAAATCTATTACATGATTTACCGTTTATTTTAATCAACGCTTAATGGAATCAGAATTTTGTATGAAAAACTTTCATATGAAACTACGGTAACGCAAGAAAATTTCCATTATTGATGAGCGACCTATCGTAGAAAATGGGCCGAATAAATTTAATTATCATTACTTTAATAATTTTTTTTCATTGAGTTTTTAATTCTCTTCAGAGACAGGAAGTAGCATAATTAGTTGAAAGAGTTTAGTATAAATATCTCAAAAAAGAGATAAAACCTAAAAGGCCGATTTTAGATATTTATGTTAACTGACCCAATAAACCGTCAAGAAAATATTTGTTATTTTCAAAAGAAAGGATCGAAACAATCAAAACAACGATCTTTGTTATTTTTTTAACACTTTCCAACATAGTTTAAAAGTGTTTATGACTTCGGTTTGTCTGTCTGTCATCTGTCTCTACCTACTCTAACTGTCGTAAATATACTTTGTTTGCCCATGCAATTGATATATGTAATTGAAGTTTACTATAGAATGTTTGGTATTCAAAATGAAGTGTGTAGCATTTATAGTGTGTTTCTTTACTGTAATGTGTTTTTTGTTCAATTTTTTAGATGAGCCGCCTCCATTGTAAGGCACCAATGATTACCACTCGGAGATATATGTGTATAGTAAAGATGTGTAGGTATCGCTACTACTTCTAAAAATAGATAATATTCTTTCATTTTTTGAATCATGTGAATAATGGCGCCCTTTATTGTGTGTCACAAGCTAAGGCGCGTCCTTGCTTACTGAAAGGTTGGACAGGCCTGCTGTAGATTATATGCAGGTCCGTACAAAAGTGTTCGGATACTTTTCGGAATATTGTAGGTAATTCCTCAACTTGGGTTTTTAAATATGTTATGCGTTTTCCAAATTGTTTATTTAGATATTTTATTTCACCTTATTAAACATTAAAGTCTTCTAAAAGTATTTTCAAAGTGTTGGAAAGTGTTACATATTCTATGCTTGACGCATGATTTTTCGTTCTTGTTTATCTTCACGCAGTTTTTTTTATATTTGGAATATATGGACAGTGCATATCGCAATATAAATATCCGTTTGTAAATAAAATGTTTGTTTTCTTCAACAAATTACAGCCTCGCTCTTTTGGATATTAATCTACTAAATCATAAAGCAAAAACATGTTCAGGAGTAACGCTGATATCATATTGACGGTGGCAACGAAATAACACATACATTTATCTTTTACTGCATTTTTCTAAAAGTTCTAAACAACGCACAGTTTCAATTTTTACACCGTCGGAAGCGGAAAAAAGGGTGTTTTCAAAAGCAATTTCTTTGAAAACCACATCTCAATTTACTGATTTTTTATGTTTTTTATAATATATTTCAAGCATGAATATTTTTAAAGTTGCGTGTAACCCAATTACGGAAAGTTAACCCTCTAGCAATTAAAACAATGTAAATAATTCAGTATTTGTTTGTTTCCGTGTAATATACCATGACTAAATTGACAAAGAAAATTACAACTTCACAAATAAATCCAAATCCATCTATTTAAAGCAGTTTGCTAATTCTGCCAAATTTTCCATAAATATTCGACCCAATACGCATGCGTCAAAATAGGACCGGCCAATGAGGTGAGGGTCTATGACTGTCTCTACAAACGTGTTTGCGATCATCTTCATCTGTTGTTTTTTTCTAGCATGTTGCGTTAAACCTAGGAAGATATTTATATAGAACTCACTGTGGAGTGTTTAGAAGGTATTTATTTTATTTATTTATTTTATTTATTTATTTTATTTATTTATTTTATTTATTTATTTTATTTATTGTAATTTGTATGAATACTTAGGTGTCCATGTATAATATATATAAGTTAAAAGAGTTTCTGAACTTCAGCATTATTTTTTAACAGAAATATATTATCTCTATTCGATTTAAAAGTTTTGTCATTATATAAGTGTGCTATTTTATTTCTAAAGAGTATGTATGCATTATATTGTTTGTATGTATACAAATCTTTAGAATGTTTTGATTTGCAAACTCTTAATATTTGAATAATGTTTACATTATATTTGTTTGTATGTATACAAACTATATATGTATACAAAGAAGTATATATACAAACAATGTATAATGTATCATGTAACAATATTAATATTTACATTGTATTGTTTGTATGTATACAAATCTTGAATGTTTTAATTTATTACATTCATTTTTTACCAATTTGCATGTCCGTTCTTGGGCGATTCATATGAAACTCATAATTTGTCACAAATTGGTGATTTTATTAATTTCGTGCTTTGCCCAAGAATGTGGAAAAAAAAACTATTTTTGACGTCAGGCGAAATGAATGAGGTTATTTCGGTTTTTCTTTTGTATATAAAAAATGTTATATGAAAAAAAAAACTGGCCATTAATCACATTGTTTTTTGTATATTTAAAGACGATTACTTATTCTTTGTAATTATTTTTTTGCTGGGGTTTTTTGGCCAAAATAATATACTTCATAGCTAGAACCAGTTTCGCTAATCAATAATATTGACTTAATCCTTTGACCGCTGTGCAAATGGGCAAATTTGTAATGTTTTATCTGTTATTTTTTTTTAAATGTCAAAAAAAGATAAATTTTCAAACTTGGTATAAAAAACTTAGGTACTTCTCTATTATCCCATCGACCACTTTTCATAACAAAATACTATCGCCAAACTGTATGATTAAATGCCAAAAATGCAGTCCCATTTACTTGATGTCGGAAGCATTATACGTGTTTTTTATGTCATCAAGTGGTTTTTAATTCAACATTTGCGTGCATTTTTCATTATGTTTATTTGATTTATTAGTTATTTCATTAATTAAAATAACAATTGTATCCTTAAATTCTTATATTTTATTTATTTATTTTGATATTCCAATGACAACGTTCTCCCATTTATTTGGCGTTACAGTTTGGCGATAGTTTTTTGTTATGAAAAGTGGTCGATGAGATAATAGAGAAGTACCAAAACTTAATTACGTATATGAGTATATTCCTTGACAGTATTAATCATTACTCGATATTTTAAAACTGCATCATATTTGTAGAATTATATTAATTTAAACAATGCTTCTATTGAAGTGTGAAGAACCATATACTTCTATGAATAACCATATATTTACATAATCGTTTTCATTAGCAATCGGAACACCATAAGATTCATCCCCGATAATAAACGGCCTATAAGTGTCATACAAGTTGTAAATTTCCAACTGGACGAAAAATGTCCGGGACAGGATTCGAACCTGGGATCGTTTGGCTGAAGCCGCCACGCTCTACCACTGAGCTATCCCGCTCGAATCTGGAGGGCATAATTCATCCAGTTAACCTTATTGATCAAAGCATCTGGTCTGATATTTTAATCAGCTCAACAGAAAAGATCGCAGGTAATGGAACTCCAGTAAACGCTGGATACGTGAATACAAGTATTCACGAAATGCTTTGATCAATAAGGTTAACTGGATGAATTATGCCCTCCAGATTCGAGCGGGATAGCTCAGTGGTAGAGCGTGGCGGCTTCAGCCAAGCGATCCCAGGTTCGAATCCTGGCCCGGACATTTTTCGTCCAGTTGCAAATTTACAACTTGTATGATTACTTTTCCAATTTGAAATAATTGTGTAAAAAAATAATCCAGTGGCCTATAAGTGGTCCAATTTTGTATTACGTATTCTACGATATTTTTAAGTACGTTTGAATCATTATTTTCTGCACTATATAAACAAAGTGATAGAGATCTAAAACGACAATTTCCATCGGGATTGATTTCGCGAACGTTAAATGAGCCTAAATTCATTTTTAAACAGTAAATCCGAAATGGACACCTAAGTACTTAGGTAAATAATAAATGAAATAAATAAATAAATTCCTTCTAAACACTCACAGTGAGTTCTATATAAATACCTTCCTAGGTTTAACGCAAAGTGCAAGAAAAAAACAACAGGAGATGATCCCAAACACGTTTCTAGAGACCGTAATAGACCTTCACCTCATTGGCCGGTCCTACCGGAAGATTTTTTTAACGCATGCGTATTAGGTCGAATATTGTAGAAAAATTTGACCAAATAAGCAAGCTGCTTCCACCTAGGTATTTATACACAATACAACAAATAAAATAAATGCCTTCAAAACCCTTTTGATCATCACATCAGTGTGCAGGACAATTTTTTTTACCGGAAACCATTTGATGAATTTCATGATTTTTCCGTTATCGATTGATGAATTTTACGATTTTACCGCTAACGATTGTTGAATTTCACAATTTATCGACTATTGATTAACGAATTTCATGATTTTTTCCATGAACATTTGTCGAATTGCACAAAAAAAATTAAGAATATCGTCAAATTGTCTCGGGTAAAAAATTTTGAATATTGTCAAAAGCCTTCGAGAAAAAAGTCTCTTTGTCAAATGATTTTGAAGAAAAAATCGAGAACTTCACAAAATGGTTTCAAAATTCTTTGAGTGACAGCGGGAAAAAAAATTTCATTTTACATTCAATCATCGCAATTGGCGAGTGTGACTAAGTTTAGCCAGTGGTGGCAATAACATCAATCACCAATTTTCAGTATTACTCGCCGATTGGTGAGTGTTAATTTTGTCTTATATCACAAACTGTATTTACATATACTACTAGATATAATGATTATGAACCATGATTTTTTTGTTATTGGGCGAGATTCATGCTTTTTCAGCAATTCTTTGACGAAATTCATGTTTTTTCAGCGATCCTTTGAAGAATTTCGCATTTTTCTCGCGATTCTTAACGAAATTCGCATTTTCCAGCAATTCTTTGATAAAATACATTTTATTCCGCAATTTTTAGACGAAATTTAGTAAAAAAGCGTGATTTTTTGGTGAAATTTCCTTTTTTGCGATTCTTTGACAAAATTTGCTTATCTTTCGCGATCCTTTTGCATAATTACGTTTTTTCTGTGGTCTTTTAACGAAAGTCGTGTTTTCTCATGATCCTTTGATGAAATTAGTGTTTTTTCCTCAATCATTTGACGAAATCTGTGATTTTTTCCCCCGCAAAGATTGGTTAGATGTTTTTAGTCTGTAGGTGCCCTAAAAAGTCTGTGACGCCCGTTGCTGCATCGTACACATTCTTCCATGGGGCATCGAACGAAGGAAATTCATCCTAAAGAATCATTGTTTCATTCCTGACATTTCTGGAAAGAAACAACGTTCAACTCATTGGCTGAATTGTAAAGGGCGAAATGTGTCAAACATTAGCGGAAAGAAAGTGTGCAATTTGTTCGTTGATGGAAAAAATCGTGAAATTCGTTAATCGATAGTCGATAAATTGCGAAATTTGTCAATCGATAGCGGAAAAATCGCAAAATTCATTAATCGACAGTGGAAAAATCAAAAAATTGATCAACTGGTTTCGGGGGGGGGGGGGGGGGAAGTTTTCGAATATCGGTGAATGGCTTCGAGAAAAAAAATCACAATCCGTCAATTTCGGTTAAAAAATCGTGAAATTTGCCAAATAGCTTCGAAATTTGTCGAGCGACAGCAGAGAAAAAATCTTTTTCCATTCAATCATCGCAATTGGTGAGTGTGACTTATGTTTGACCAGTGGTGGCAATAAATTCCATTGCCAAATTTTCAGTATTATTCGCTGTTAGTGCTAATTTTGTCTTATTCTTCAAAACCTTTTTCATCATCACATCAGTGTGCAGAACAATTTTTTTACGGGAGACTATTTGATGAATTTCGTGATTTTTCCGTTATCGTTTGACCAATTTTACTGCTATCGATTGTTGAATTTTATAATTTATCAACTATTGATTAGCGAATTTCATGATTTTTTCCATGAACGTTTGACGAATTACGCAAAAAAATTAAGAATATCGTTAAATTGTCTTGGGTAAAAAAAAAATTAATATTGTCAAATATCTTCGAGAAAAAAGTTGCAAGTTGAAACGTCTGTGACGTCTTTTTCATGTTATGAATCTCTGGGGTCCATCCCCCCCCTCCCCCGCCCAAGTAGGACACTTTTCTAAATTTTGCACACGCCCCTCACGTGATATATCGCTGGAAAAGTCTTTGACCGCTTATTCATGTTGTGCATCTCCGGGGTCCATCCGGACATCCCCCCCCCTAAGGGGGGCACATTTCTAAGTTTTGTTGACACCCCTCATGTCATATAAAGGTCTGTGACCACTTAATCATATTATGCATCTCCGATGTCCATCTCCCCACTTTGCCCCCCCCCCCCAAGGGTTACTTTCTAAATTTTTCACAAAACCCTCATGTTATATATCATTGGGAAGGTCTGTGACCACTTAATCATATTATGCATCTCCAATGCCAATCTCTCCCCACTTTGCCCCCCCCCCAAGGGATACTTTCTAAATTTTGTTGACACCCCTCATGCCATATATTGTTGGAAAGGTCTGTGACTGCTTAATCATATTATGTATCTCCAATGTCTATCTCCCCACTTTGCACCCCCCGAGGGATACTTTCTCAATTTTGTTGACACCCCTCATGTTATATATCATTGGAAAGGTCTGTGACCACTTAATCATATTATGCATCTCCGATGTCCATCTCCCCACTTTGACCCCCCCCCCAAGGGTTACTTTCTACATTTTTCACAAAACCCTCATGTTATATATCATTGGAAAGGTCTGTGACTGCTTAATCATATTATGTATCTCCAATGTATATCTCCCCAATTTGCCCCCCCCCCCCGCCCAAGGGATACCTTCTAAATTTTGTTGCCACCCCTCATGTCATATATTGTTGGAAATGTCTGTGACTGCTTAATCATCTTATGTATGTCCAATGTCAATCTCCCCACTTTGCCCCCCACCCAGCGATACTTTCCCAATTTTGTTGACACCCCTCATGTCATATATCGCTGGAAAAATGTTTGACCGCTTATTCATGTTATGCATCTCCGGGGTCCATCCGCACATCCCCTCCCCCTAAGGGGGGCACATTTCTAAGTTTTGTTGACACCCCTCATGTCATATATTGTTGGAAAGGTCTGTGACTGCTTAATCATATTATGCATCTCCAATGTCAATCTCCCCACTTTGCCCCCCCCCAAGGGATACTTTCTAAATTTTGTTGACACTCCTCATGTCATATATTGTTGGAAAGGTCTGTGACTGCTTAATCATATTATGCATCTCAAATGTCAATCTTCCCACTTTGCCCCCCCAAGGGAAACTTTCTAAATTTTGTGGACACCCCTCATGTCATATGTTGTTGGAAAGGTCTGTGACTGCTTAATGATATTATGTATCTCCAATGTCAATCTCCCCACTTTGCCCCCCCCCCCCCAAGGGATACTTACTAAATTTGTTGACACCCCTCATGTCATATATTGTTGGAAAGGCCTGTGACTGCTTAATCATATTATGCATCTCCAATGTCCATATCCCCACTTTGCCCCCCCCCAAGGGGTACTTTCTGAATTTTTCACAAAACCCTCATGTTATATATCATTGGAAAGGTCTGTGACCACTTAATCATATCATGCATCTCCAATGTCAATCTCTCCCCACTTTGCCCCCCCCCAAGCGATTCTTTCTAAATTTTGTTGACACCCCTCATGTCATATATTGTTGGAAATGTCTGTGACTGCTTAGTCACATTATGCATCTCCAATGTCAATCTCCCCACTTTGCCCCCCCCCCCAAGGGATACTGTCTAAATTTGTTGACACCCCTCATGTCATATGTTGTTGGAAAGGTCTGTGACTGCTTAATTATATTCTGTATCTCCAATATCAATCTCCCCACTTTGCCCCCCCAAGGGATACTTTCTATATTTTGTTGACACCCTTCATGTCATATATTGTTGGAAAAAGCTGTGACTGCTTAATCATATTATGCATCTCCGGGGTCCATCCCGCCTCTTCCCCCCTAAGGGCGGCACTTTTCTAAATTTTGCACACAACCCTCATGTTATATATCATTGGAAAGGTCTGTGACCACTTAATCATATTATGCATCTCCGATGTCCATCTCCCCACTTTGCCCCCCCAAAGGGTACTTTATAAATTTTTCACAAATCCCTCATGTTATATATCATTGGAAAGGTCTGTGACCACTTAATCATATTATGCATCTCCAATGTCAATCTCTCCCCACTTTGCCCACCCCCCCAAGCGATACTTTCTAATTTTGTTGATACCCTTCATGTCATATATTGTTGGAAAGGTCTGTGACTGCTTAATCATATTATGTATCTCCAATGTCAATCTCCCCACTTTGCACCCCCCAAGGGATACTTTCTCAATTTTGTTGACACCCCTCATGTCATACATGGTTGGAAAGGTCTGTGACTGCTTAATCATACTATGCATCTCCGATGTCCATCTCCCCACTTTGTCCCCCCAAGGGGTACTTTCTAAATTTTGCACAAAACCCTCATATTATATATCATTTGAAAGGTCTGTAACCACTTAATCATGTTATGCATCTCCAATGTCCATCTCCCCACTTTGCCCCCCCAAGGGGTACTTTCTAAATTTTGTTGACACCCCTCATGTCATATATTGTTGGAAAGGTCTGTGACTGCTTAATCATATTATGCATCTCCGGGGTCCATCCAGCCACTTCCCCCGTTAAGGGGGCACTTTTCTAAATTTTGCACACAACCCTCATGTTATATATCATTGGAAAGGTCTGTGCCCACTTAATCATATTATGCATCCCCGATGTCCATCTCCCCACTGTGCCCCCCTCCCACCAAAGGGTACTTTCTAAATTTTGCACATAACCCTCGTGTTATATATCATTGGAAAGGTCTGTGACCACTGAATCATATTATGCATCTCCAATGTCAATCTCTCCACTTTGCCCCCCCCCCCCAAGGGATACTTTCTAAATTTTGTTGACACCCCTCATGTCATATATTGTTGAAAGGTATGTGACTGCTTAATCATATTATGCATCTCCAATGCCCATCTCCCCACTTTGCCCCCCCCCCAAAGGGTACTTTCTAAATTTTGCACACAACCCTCATGTTATATATCATTGGAAAGGTATGTGACCACTTAATCTTATTATGCATCTCTGATGTCCATCTCCCCACTTTACCCCCCCCCCCCCGCACCAAAGGGTACTTTCTAAATTTTGCACATTACCCTCATGTTATATATCATTGGAAAGGTCTGTGACCACTTAATCATATTATGCATCTCCAATGTCAATCTCTCCACATTGCCCCCCCAAGGGATACTTTCTAAATTTTGTTGACACACCTCATGTCATATATTGTTGGAAAGTTCCGTGACTGCTTAATCATATTATGCATCCCCGATATCCATCTCCCCACTTTGGCTCCCCCAAAGGGTACTTTCTAAATTTTTCACACAACCCTCATGTTATATATAATTTGAAAGGTCTGTGTCCACTTAATCATATTATGCATCTCCGATGTCCATCTCTCCACTTTGCCACCCCCCAAGGGGTACTTTTCTAAATTTTGTTGACACCCCTCATGTCATATATTGTTGAAAAGGTCAGCGACTGCTTAATCATATTATACATCTCCGATGTCCATCTCCCCACTTTGCCCCCCCCCCCAAGTGGTACTTTCTGAATTTTGCACAAAACCCTCATGTTATATATCATTGGAAAGGTCTGTGACCACTTAATCAAATTATGCTCCCACTATGAAATTTGTACAGTTAAAGCAACTATAAATTTTCTTTTATGGTACTATCAAGTTGTTTGCCGTCAAATTTTGACGGGTTCCATCTAGTAATATTATAAATCTGATTGTGTGCAAATGTTAGGCTGAAGCCAGTGTCAAAATGAAGCATTTAATGATCCTGTATCTTTGCATAAAGGCTGATTATAACCCTCAAATGAACATAGGCTGGTTTTTGTTTATTTTATTCAAATATTTTTCTTAATAATTGAAAATTTCGTTATTTTCATTGAGATTAAATGGACATTTTTTCGTATAGCATTTTAAAATGGTTAATTTACTTTACTGTTGCTAATACTTTATCGTTGCCAAAACTAATTCAAAATCCGGAATAATAATTTTTATTCAACAATTTAGTTTCAATTGAAAAATTTTGACGGGGAAAAATGAAAAATGAAATAAAAAAAAATTAAAGAATTAAGAAGAAGATTAAATAATATTATTAGAAATAAAACGTACTTTTTTTAGTTTTTGATAATAATACAAGGTTTCAATATGCGTAACCATAGGAAACAGGTGAATATGACGTCATTTATCGAAAATAAAGCGGATATGCTTTGATTGGTGAAATAAAATGATCTTGGGTTTTTTTCTTCACTTTTTTTCTTTTTTTTTCTTTTGTATGGTACAATACTTGCCATTTTACCGTCTGTGCACGGCTAATATAACTATACCATACTTTTTATTTAAATTTTAAAAAAGTAAAAAGAAGTTTCAAAAGAAAATGGTTAGCAAATGTCAATAATATGCTCCGCAAAATTATCCATGTCGAAAATGATGGCATGGATAGCGAGAAATTGTTATTTTCATTCTTAAAACTATAAGAAATAACTCGATTACCTAAAAAAAAATGACGAATGTTAATAGTTCCATTTTTGTTGATAAAACCTAAAGGTTTAATATTATTTCGTTAAATTAACATAATTTTCCCTATGCCAGTATTGAAATTAATTTCCTGGAAAAGAAAATTAACAAGAATTATGTCATTAAAGGGTATTCTCTGGGGAAAAAGGAGACGTCATATTTGAAATAAAACGGGAATTTTCCAATATGTTTTAAAATGAGTGGGAATCAATTCCTTCCATTAATAATACAAGGATCAATAAGTATAGAAAGTAGATGAGTTTCACGCCATGTTTATAACGAAAAATTTAAATGTTTTGTTATCGATACTGATTATTAAGCATGAATATCCGTTATTTCGTCCGCATGAGTATCCGAGTTTTCTGCTGAAAATCACATCATAATTTTAAGAAAAGGAAAATGAACACGAATCTATTACATTAAAATCTGACCGTGTGTTTGTATTTCGCAACAACTCCTAGACTACCGAACGCAACGCGATTTACTACCGGTTTAGCGAATACCAGTAATAATTGATCCGAGCATGTCGCACACACTCTCAGAATTAAAAAAATTAAATTAAATGCCATTTTTTTTTAACGAAGTTTCTCTAAAAACGGAAAGTAACTTACTCCATATTTGTGTATAAAAAAGGAAAAATAAAACAGATTAGTATATTTTTTACTCCATATTTGTGTATAAAAAAGGAGAAATAAAACAGATTAGTATATTTTTTACACCATTTTTCCATTTTTCCATTAAAACGGAAAAACAGAATTTATTTTCACTTTGAATAGATGGTAAAAACAAAATCTTGATTTCAGTAAATTATCCGAAAAATAAAAGCATATTTTCACATATTCAAACTTTATGAATCAATTTATTCTGGAGAACAAAAATTGCCTGTCAATATATTGTCATTTAGAAAACAAGATTTGTTTCAACTATATATTAAACCAGGGAGGCAGAATTGAATTTAAAGAAAAAGCATATACTATTTCTAATTAGTGTTTTTTTTTTTTTTTTTTTTTTTTTTTAAGGATGGCTGTTAAAACATTTTACAAAGGCGTTAAAAGTAAAATTGTTCATCCGGTATAATTGACATTTGTTTTTACCCAATTCGTCTATTTCCACGATTTTATTTGGCCCTCCTTTTTAACACTTTCCAACCTAGTTGAAAAGTGTTTATGACTTCGGTTTGTCTGGCCGTCTGGCCGTGCTCTAACTCCCGTAAATATGCTCAGATTGCTCTGTAATTTCTATATGTTTTTGTCGTTATCTATAGCATGCTATCTATTTGTGTGTAGCACTTATAGTTTTTTACAGGAACACTCAAAAGAATTCCGTTACATTGCGGTCTATGGGGAAAAATCATTTGCGTTTTATTTAAATACTGTTTTACTATTTTAAACGCATTGAAATTTATATATATTACTAAGGTGCATTAGAAGAAGCTTAATATGGAATAGGGTGTGTATAGCACTTATAGTTACTTTACAGGTACAGTCAAAAGAATTCCGCTACATTACGTCTATGGAGAAAAATCGTCTGCGGTTTATTTAAATAATGTTTCACTATTTTAAACGCATTGAAATTTATATATATCACTAAGGTGCATTACAAGAGGCTTACTATAGAATATTGTGTGTATAGCAGTCATAGTCCATTTAAAGGGACACACAAAAGAATTCTCTACTGTCTGTTAACAATAATTCCTGGAAGTGCGTTTTAAGTTACTGAACGCGATTTTAATTTTAACTCGCTTTTTGTCTATTACGTGGTGTGTATAAATTCTGTAGATCCTATACAGGGAAGCACAAAAGTTTGCGAACACATTTCCGTTTATTGACAGAAACTCCAGACGGAGAATTTTAAACTGTGCTACGCGTTTCCTAACTGAACTAAAATTTAGCATCCTATGTAGTATATATACAAATCTATAGATTCTATACAAGGCTGAATAAAAGTATTCTGATATTTTTCGGAATATTGTATATGTTGGAAATTCCTGAAATTTTGTTTTTAAATATGTTATGCGTTTTCCAAATTGTTTACTTAGATGTTATATTTTAGCTTATTAAACGGTATGATTTGTAAAATTATTTTGGAAGCGTTGGAAAGTGTTACTTAATCTATGCTTGACGCATGATTTTTCGTTCTTGTTTTATTTTTTATTTTATTTTTTTAAAGTCTGATATCAGCTATGTCACTATAATTTTTTTTCTTTTCTTTGAAATAACTGCAGGCAAATAACTATATGATCCCATGTGATTGTGATTCTGTTTCAGAGATCATTTTAATTATGAAACATTAATTAAAAAATATATATAAATCTAAACTATCTTTTTTAATAAATATTTGAATAGAAAAATTTTATTCATATTAATGCAAAAAATTACTGATATGAAGCAAACATAATTTATATATGTACACACATTTTAGTATATATACCACCTTTTCATTTTTGAGTAGATTTAATTGAAATACTGGAAATAAACGCAGTATTAGATCCAATACATTTATACTTATTCTTTTAAAACAAGTTGGAAATTGTACGTCAAACGTTACAAACGAGGTGCGTTCGTACGCACGTTTTAGAATTAAATTCATGATATCCCGTGCGTAGAACGGGTTAAACAGCTAGTTAAGTATATATTTTATGACACTGTTCATACAAATATCTTAACTAGTTATATAAATATTCAGATATATATGTATCAGCTAGTTATATAAATATTCAGATCTTGATGATTTTTAATTCTGTGAAATGAATTATATCGTCTGCAGATTAATTTCTGTAATAAAATAAGTATCTCGGTCGCTTGACGATTTAACATCCATCGGAAGCTCCTCTAACAAGAAAGCACCGATTTAAAAAAAAAATCAAATTTCTTAATAAACTAGTATATAACCCCGTCAAAAATGACGGATTGTTGATCTGCGTTTCATTTTCATAAGACTTCATACAAACAAACAGCATGGAGATTTATTATTGAAAGGTTTGTAATGTAGAAAAATACATTTTAAAAAGCACAAATGATTTCTACAAATAAAAATAATAAGGATATATATATATATATATATATATATATATATATATATATATATTTAACTTAGATATTTTTATTAATATCTCCTAAAGTTTTGATTCGATTTTAATAAAATTTGAAATGCCTCGACAAAATTCTGCAAAGATAATATATTTTAAATTGCAAACCATTTGGTTGGGTAGTTTTTGCGTTGTTATATGCGGACAGACAGACAGACAGACGGACGGACAGACAGACGGACAGACAGACAGACGGATGGACAGACGGACGGACCAAGCGACGACTATAGGTGCTACGTATTTATATAATTACGAACGCACCTAAAAATACTTACATTTTGAGTGATTATTTTACAAATCATTATTCTACATTTGGAAAATTTTGGGGGATATTGTAGAACATTGCACGGTTTTGTTTTGTTTACAAGAAAAGGTGATTGATTCGCTCTAGGGATTCAATTCACTTTATTGGCTATAGGAGAAGAATACTTACAAGATATCGTGCCTTTACAATCATTTATTGATAAAAGATAAAAATTCTGAATGCATGATATCAATTTAAGTAACAACCTCGATAGAAAATTCATAAAAAGGAGCTTCCTATTTTCAAAGTTTGATTCTGTGAATCGATTACAGAAATTTGCGTAAACTTCGGATCTTATAAAATCGGATTTTCAGTCGCGTATATAATAATTTTTATGATGTGTGATTATGTTGTGTTGATTATGTAAGTGTTGATTATGTTTCTAAAGATAGAGTTTCTCAGTTTAATACTTAAAATGTTTCATTTAATTTAGTATAACACATATGCAAAGAGCTTACAGTTTTAATTAATTACTGTACCCATTTTCTGGTTATTCTCTTATATGTCGTAAATTTTGAAGATTTGAAGAACATTTCTGCTATTTCTGAGCTAAAGAAGATGATATATCAGTTGAAAAAAAAAAAAAAAAACACTTCCTACATATTCTGCTTTTTTGTGTTTAATAGAGAAGAAAAAGCAGATGATGCAGCTTAAAACATTTGTAACTTCTGGGGAGGTGGGACATGCAATTTGAAAAAGCACGGATGATAAAATGGTTGCGTCGTTTCAAAGATGTTCATTTTCACATGACGGATCTGCCATGTTCAGGAAGACCATTCAGCTTTGATAAAAAATCTTCTAAATTCTGCAATGTAATACTTTAGAAAATATAACGGCGTTTGGAGAATATCATTGTGGAGGGAGTATTAATGTATGAAGGGTGTATTAATTTATGTACGCTACTCGTCTCAAAAACAAATTTTATCACAGCCATAAATATCATAGTCTTTTGCATTAATCTAACAGCTGGCAAAACTCAAATAAGCTCTTGCTGGGTAAAAGAAAGTTGGAATGCTGGATACAAATGTAAGTAAAGATCTCAAAGTTAGCAAGAAATTACATGCTTTTAGAATATCCTTCATTGAATTTTTTTTTTCTAAATAAATTCGCGAAATGTTTATTTACTATATCACTATCAATAAGTTTAAAATTAAGTTAAGTGTAACTTTATACTAGATTCTACAAGAAAAATTATATTTCTATAGAAAATTCAATCCAGTTTTTGGGAAACTTGGGAAAAATGTTAATAATAGTCAAAACCTGTAGCGACCTTTTGCAGCAACCTAACATTTTGCACAATATAGCGATGTCTTCGTGAGTGAGAGAAACTTTGAATCCTAGATAAAAATATAAGTACGGATCTCTCACAGTTGGAAAATTTAGCATGTTTTTAGCATTTGATTCACTAAATTTTATCTTTGAATCAGTTAGAAAATATTTTGTTTATTCCCTCAAAAAAAAAAAAAAAAAAAAAAAAAAAAAAAACAATGTTTACCCAAGTACATAGGAAAACAAAACTAGTTATATTGGTTGCATTGTAATTATTGGTTACATTACACACATTACCAATATTACGTTACATTCATTATAAATTCTTTCAATGAAATAGTAATGTTGTTTAAATATTGGATTTACATTGGAATTATTTATTATGATATGTCACTATTACAGAAATATTTCATTTATAATTAAAATATTTCTAAATAAACGCCAATATTGCAGAAATGCTGGAAATATTGGTAGTGAAATTTAAAAAAAACTTCTTGTCAGTAATGTTTTATTATTAGCAGAATATAAACACTCCGATATTACCAATATTTGGCAAAATATAGTCAAGATACAGACAGCCATTACTGCACGATACAGCCAAAAACAATATTGGCCTATTATAATTTTACAACTAGGGTATTTCAAATCGTTGCCTTTTTTTACATGATTTTCCAAAAAAATATATTTTTATTTAAAATTCTATTTAATTTCTTGTAAATATATATAAAATGAATAGATTCTTTTTAAATAATCTCTTTTCTGATGCCATTGACCTACTGCATTAATTTTAATCAGAAGTCATTTAAAATTAGCAAAGAAGAAATATAATCATCAGTAATGTGAGAGTGCAGAATAACAAAATGTACTATGCCACGTTAAATCTGTCGTATGATAATAACTCAGATAAGAATATCTATCTATAAATAGAATCAATAAACATTGAACAAACGCCTTTAAAAAAAAAAAAAAAAAAAAACCAATATGCATTATTAGAAATATGATAATCTGAAATATGAGAAATCGTAGAGCAAGATTTTGTCGCGGTAAATTAATCATTCATATTACTATATGAATAATTTATTTGAATCTCTATTTAAAAGATAAAAAGATTGATGTTAAGATTTTAAATTATTAAAATGTAGTTCATTCTCAAGTATTAATAATATGTAGTTTTCCATATCATGTGCAGCTATTAGGGGAACATTATTACTGATAAAAAAAATGTTTCATTTCTTTTATAATGCAATAAACAGACAATTTAAAATATCATATTTAATTACTGAGCTAGTTTACGCAAAATGCAGCAAATTATTAAGTATGCTATTTAAACGGTTTCATTCCGTTTCTAATAGTTTCATTTATGTCTAATTTGAAACAACATACTAAATTATTATCATTGGTCTCAAACAAGTGATACATGATTAACTTTGCAAGATCTATTTCCATTTATGTAGGTAATATCTAGAAGTTCATGTAATAACTATGTAAGAAATATCTATGTTTAACGTAATGTCTATGGGAGTAAATGAAGTCTAAATACCTTTACTTTTCATCGTCAAACTTCTAGTATTTTACTTTAAGTTTTTCTAATGTCTGATGATGACTGTAACTTGGACAAAGGAAAATTATAATTTTTTTGCAGCTTAATGGATAGTTCGAAAAAAACAAATTACGATATAAGTGAAGCCTACCTTATTTATAGTGATGCTAAATGTTAATCTTACTGGAAATTGCAGCCTTTTGAATTGAAACGGCAGTTGGGTAGATATGAATTTCTTGGCACCGCAGAACTGACACATTTGATCCATTTTGCTAATGACAACGTGTTTGTGTTTTTTGTACTCTTTAGTGGGATCATAAAAAAATGCCTCACGCGCCAAACTGTAATCTCTACCTCTTCTGATTGGCACTTCTCGTACACTAATGTTTTGTTCAAGCGCTTGAGATCGTTGATTTTCACGAACTTCACTCATTGTAACTCTATTAGTTCATTCCGTAATCTTGTTTCTTCAGCAGTTTCTCTATGTCTGCTTGAAGTGTTTCACTCGATTCTCTTCTCTAATTTCTTTTCGTTGTTCATCTGTTAAGTTTTCTCTCAATCTATTCATTCTCTCCCGTTGTGAAGGTAAACGCGTGCTTCTCGCTCCTCATATGTTTAATTTCTTCACTGTTCTTTTTGTTTTCTTCTTTCCTATTCACCACTGGCAAGTTCTCCTCCTGTTTTAGGTTTCGCCATCCTGTTAAATGTTAATATTACTTAACACATTAAAATTTCACTTAATACACTGTTCACTACCTGAAGCAATTCACTTTCACTTATTACGTTGAAAAAATTTACTGAAATTTATTTTACTTTCAATCGTTTTCACTCTTTCTTGATACGCTCTAATCGATTTCCAAAGTATACTGACTCCTGCGTCTCGCCACCGCCTATGTATACACTTCTGAGCTGAAACGCATTCCCAACACAACAGGATAATGAAACATTCGAGAATGCTCCAGAAGATTCCGGACTCTATTTCCTGTTTCTAGAACATTCTTGAAAGTTCTAGAACGTTCCGGAACAGGAAGTTCCTATGATGGCCCATATCAGTTTGGAACATTCTAGAACATTCTCAAACATTCCGGAGCCGGAAGTCCCTTTGAAGGTCCAGAACCTTCTGGGACATTCTATAACCTTCTGAAACATCCTAGAACATTCCATCTGGAAAATTCTGGAAAATTCAGGATCATTCTTGCCAGTTTCGGCCACTTCGATTTCCAGCTGCTTCACCGACTTCCCATAAGAAATCCATTGGTGCGATGCCCTTTTTTGACACCCATATTTTCGAACACAACCCTTGCAGTTCCAAACCAAAATCTCCTTTTTCATGGATAGGGGATGGAGGGCTACCCTACCATATAATCCCCATGGAACTATGGATTGCGGAGTTATAGCCGCACGTGCTGACAAACCACGCTTACATTATATATATATATATATATATGATTACCTTCTCAGCTTCATTAACATGTGATCTTTTTGGGGGAGGAGAAAATGGAGTTTTTTTACTTTTTTTAATATAAACAAATACTGATCAAAATAAGGCCAAACAAATTGTATTTTTTATGTAAAGCAACAATTAATGCTTGGCTGGTACTGATTATAGCCAAATTACTGCAAAAGATGCCAATTTGTACAGGCTTTTGTTAATTGTTTTCTTACTTAACTTTGAATGCAGAAAAACACTGGGTCTTGTATACACTGATATTTCAGCACAAAGGTGAGAAGTATATCTGCAAACTTATGGTAGAATACTAGTAATCAGGGTACTTTTGTGTTAGCTGGGCGCAAATCTCACCAATAGTATTCGTTTTCTCGCCAATAGCAGCTTTAATTTTTCTTTCGTGTAAACTAGAAACAATGCTTCGATATTAAAATAAAATGTCTGAGATTATAAACATATTTCTTACTAGCTGTTACCTGTGACTTCGTTCACGTATCATTAAAAGAAGAATAAATGCATTAATTCAGCAAAATATTTCATTCCCGATAGTTAGAAACGTAAATAATTAACTAACTCTTTATCACATTCCATAGGAGACAATACAGTATTTCTATGTTATAGAGGCCTTGACCTAACTAAGTTTTAAAAAAGGGAAATTTTGTGACAAATAATCACGAAAAGGAAACTGAAACCAATGAAAAAAGGCGGGGCAAACAAAATCGTGGAAATTGGCGATTTGTGTAAAAACATATGTCAAGTTTACCTGGTAAACCATTTTAATTTTAACGCCTTTGTGAAACATTTTAATAAGCATTTTAATAATGAAAACTTGTGAAACATTTTAATAATTTTCCCATCCTTCAAAGATAATGGAAATAGTATATTCTTTTTAATTAAATTCAATTCTTGTGAATAGGGAGCAATAATTGTAGACCTAAATGCAAGGAGCTTAAATTTGCCTCCTTGATTTAATATATAACTGTAAAAAAATTCTAAATGAAAATATGTTTACAGACGATTTTTATTCTCCAGAATAAATTGATTCATGAAGTTTGAATATGTGAAAATAAGTTTTTATTTTTCAAAAATTTTACTGTAATCAAGATTTTTTTCTTTCACCATCTATTCAAATTGAAATAAATTCTATTTTTCAGTTTTAATGAGAAAAAATATATTAATCCGTTTTATTTATTCTTTTTTATCCACAAAAATGGAATAATTTTGTTGCCATTTTTAGAGAAACTTCGTTAAAATTTATATAAAAAAATATCTCGGAATTTGAATCCTTTTTTTAAATGCTAGTTCTTTTAAATTCTATGATCCCTTTTAAAGTTTATGACATCCTCGGATCAATGATAACCTGTGTTAAGTATATCGCATTGCGTTCGACAGTCTGAAAGGAGTAGTTGCGAAATACAAACAGGCGGTCAAATTTTAATATAATAGATTCGTGTTTATTTTTCTTTTCCTAATAACCATGATGTGGTTTTTGGCAAAAAACTCTCATCTGTATGTAACTGATATTTACGCTTAATAATCGGTATAGATAAAAAAATATATATATATATATTTAAATTTTTCGTTTTAAATATGGCGTGAAACTCATCTACTTTCTAAACTTATGACGTCTAAAATATGACGTTACTTTTTCCTCAGAAAAAACTCTTTTTAATGGCATAATTCTCGTTAATTATCTTTTTCTGGCAATGAGGACGTAAATTTTAGCGGATAACTCACATTTGTATGTAACTGGTATTCAAGCTAATTATTAATCAGTATCGATAAAAAATATTTAAGTGTTTCATCTTAAATATTACGTCCATTTTCTATCTACTTTCATTATACATAGATATTCATGCTCCTTATATTATTACGAATATTTGAAAATACATGTTTTATTTATGACGTCATATTTGTCCAATCCGAGGAGGATCCTTTTCATAATTCCATGGTCCAAGCGAAATCTATTTTTAATAATATAATTATTGTTCATTTTTCCTTCTAATTATAACGCAGTTTTTGACAGAAAAAGATCTTTTTAATGTAACCGATATTCATACTTCATGTATAATAACAATACTCCATATTTTTGTTTCAAATTTCACGGAAATTCACCTTCTTTTGAAGACTTTTAATTTTCCTTTTTCACGGGAAAATTGTTCAATGAAAAATTAATTGTTGAGGAAAAATTATTTTTCCGTGTTTTTATTTATTGGCAACGATCAAAACCCTAGCAACGATAAAGTAAAATGGTTAAATTGTATGGAAAAATGTCCATTTATTCTCTACTAGCCGCCACTGGCGACCAGTTTGGTCTCCCTTAAATGTATGTTAAACATTGCAACACGTTACATTTATTCATAATTTAATTTTCCCTTAATCCTTCGCCAAATCGGAAGATTCTAATAGACAAATCATGAACTTTTGCGATCATGGTAGCATTTTGCATATTTTTTGGGCACAAATGTCACATACGCACGTTGGCGCGATTCCCCCCCCCCCTCCCCCGCCAATTTGGCGAAAACTTTGTTATGGAAATTGTTGTTTATTTACTTTTATTTTTTATTTTTATTCTATAAATTATTTTTGATATGTATATCAATATTTATTTACAACAAACTATCATTTATTTATTTTTATTCTTTTTTTTAATTATGAGTATTTTTGTTAGCCGGGAGCAGATGATAATTCGCCAAATATCGTTCCCATCACCGTCATTCATACTACAATTAATTTAATTTTAAATTATAAACCTGTCACTCATTTCATTTAAAATACTTAACTTTAATCTAAAATGCTTATATTAAAATTTAAAATACTTCACACTTTTCATTTAAAAGAGAAAATAAATAAATAAATAAGAAATAATATCATAAATCAAAACATTTGATTTCAAAATCAAAGTATCATTTCTAATTTGTACACGCGATAAATAAAAGCTGTATTAGCGATTTTAAAAATGCTAAAAATCTGATTCATTAAATATTATTACACTAGCCGCCACTGGCGACCAGTTTGGTCGCCCTTAAATGTATGTTAAGCATTGTAACAAATTATTTTTATTCATAATTTATTTTTTTCCTTAATCCTTCGCCAAACCGGAAAAATCTAATAGACAAATCAAGAACTTTTGCGATCGTGGTGGCATTTCGCATATTTTTTGTTGTTATGTATTTCATCTTTCTTGACAAAAACCGCTTAACCCACTTTATAATAAATTAATCATTGTGTGTGTGTTTTTAATATAAAATAAACTATTTCATAATAAAATAAAAGTATATGCTGTTTTAGTAATCTCTAATAGGTACTTGAAAATGGGATTTTCTCGCCAAAATGGCGCAAAACAAAAATTCCGCCAACCCTGGTGCGTCCGTGACAGCTGTTCCAATTTAAAATACATGACGTTCACATTTTTCTTTAAAATAGAAAATAGATAAATAAGAAATATTATCATAAATCAAAACATTTGATTTCAAAATTAAAATATCGTTTCTAATTAATACACACGAAAAATAAAAGCTGACAATTTGTTTCGAAATTTGATCCATTAAATATTATTACATGAGTTCAACCACGGAGTTCAACTTACATCAAGAAAAGATCCGAAGGAAGTTGAGTTGTATGGAACAGAATTATGGTAAACTTTGACTGTCTCACTGGTGCTGATTATTTTTTTTTTTTACACCAGGCAGCGGTCCAAAAATTCATGGTTTAATATTTTAAACGTTCACAACGAATGAATCTTTTTTTTTTGTTGTTGTTTACTTTCATGGATAGAGAATTTGAACAGCGAACCTAATTGAAACTGAAGTTATTGCAGAATGTATACATAATTGAACGTAAGTCATCTCTCAAATATTAATTTATTTTGAACGATCTTTCTAAAAATGTAACTTTTATGCAGTTTTATTAGAAAAAATAATTTTGAATAAAAATGGCTGCCTGGCATATGAAACAGTGAAGCGGCATCCCGGAACTGTTGAGGACAGTCACATGACATACGGTTTTATTATAGAGAATTACAGAGATGAGTTCAATTTACGTCAAGAAAAGGTCCGAAAGTTGAGTTGTATAGCACATAATTATGGTAAACTTTGATTGTCTCACTGGTGCAAATTATTTTTTTGATGCGAGGCAGCGGTCCAAAAATTCATTCGCGGAGAACTTGCTTTGCGAATGATTACCTCCATGATTTAATATTTTAAATGTTCACGACGAATCAATCTTTTTTTTGTTTACTTTTATGAATAGAGAATTTGAACTGCGAATCTTTCGACTGAAGTTATTGCAGAATATATACATAATTGAACGCAAGCCATCTCTCAAATATTAATTTATTTTGAACGATCTTTCTTAAAATGTAACTTTTATGCAGTTTATTCGAAAAAATAATTTTGAATAAAAATGGCCGCTTGGCATATGAAAAAGTGAAACGGACATCCCGGAACTGTTGAGGACAGTCACATGACTTACGGTTTTATTTTAGAAGATAATGAAAATAATGAATTTTTTAATTATTAAAGAAAATATCTATATATATATTACGCTATCGTACGTGGCACAGAAATCGCGATTATTTCTTTTTTGCCGGTGGCAACAAGTGTTTTGTTTTCACTAATTTGCAAATATTAAGAAAAGTATTTGAGGTATCGATTTAAAACTCATCAAACATTATGTAGAAAAATTTTCTGCATCGAAAATGCATTTTTTGTAAAAATGGGGCTGTATTTTTTCTTATTTTTTGCAAAAAACTAGCTACTTTCTAAAAAGGAAAGAAAATAATGTGCGAAGTCAAACCAAAAAACGCGCCATTTTGTTACCAATTTAAACATTAGCTCCATTGTTTACCTTATGCAATTTAACCTCATTGTTGTTGGCATCTTTAGGACGTCAATGTTACTGATGCACATATTTGTGATTTACAGTATAGAATCGATAATAATAAATGAATAAAATAATCTTATAGAGTGGAGATTTCCGTCATGTCCTACCTCTCAGTTTTAGAGATTCAAGATCGCTAACAGTTTAGCGTTGTATAAAGATGCATAGACTTTGTTCTAAATTTTAAATTTTGAAACTTGCAGAAAATATACGTACCCTTAAGACAGAGAGAGAGTTAGCAAGGTGGTTTTTACAGTTTGGCGAATGTCAAAGAGGGTGGGGAAACTATTAAGTTGCCCCCAATTTGCTATCCAGATATACATGATCCAGTGCATCAACTTTTCAGTGACATCGTTTTTAGTACAGTGACACCTTAAAAGCTTAAAGAAAGAGCCATACTAACAGCGACTAACAATTTGTCACTTGAAATTAAAAATCGTATTTTACAATGTATGCTAGGAACGGAAAGGGTTTATGAAAGCATTGACATGATCATAAATTATGATCCACAAGATCAACTTGCATATACTGGAGAATTTTTAAACAGTTTAACACCAATTGGAATGCCACCTCATAAACTGAAATGAAGGCCAGGAGCCATCATAATGTTATCAAGAAAATTAGTACCTTCTAAAGGTTCTGTGCAAGACTTATAGTTAGTAACTTACAGAATAATGATATTGAAGCAAAATAAATTGATTTCAATATTAATGAAACTTTTCTTACCCCTCGAATACCACTTATTCCATCAGAGAATAATATGCCTTTTACATTTAAGCGTATACAATTTAGTATCCGATTAGCTTTTTCAATTATTATAAATAAATCCCAGGGTCAAACTTTTGAAAAAAATTGCTTAGATTTGTCAAATCTTGTTTTTAGCTAATGGTCAGTTGTATGTTGGTCTTTCAAGAGTTAGATCTTTTGATTTAGTTACTGTAGTATACGTGAGCTTTGAAATTTACAATTGTATGCATAAAGAAGTTTTCGATGCTGAAAAAAAAAAGATAAAAATATTTTGATAATTGTGAATGGTGTAGATATTTTCAATATAATATGTATACACCTTTTTAATTTTAAAGAGTATCCAGTAACTATTGTGTGCATACAAAGGTTTTTATATGCATGATGCTGAAAAAGTACCTCTGTTTTCATATTTCTAAATGGCATCCGTATCCTATGATGTGTATATATTTTTTAATTTCAAAGTACCCAGTCCTAAGTGAAGAAGTTTTTATGCGTAGTATTTATACATATAATGCTGAAATTCGTATTCTGAAATGCTTATATTTAAAAGAGTAGACACTAGAGCGCAGATGCTCTGCGCGGGATCGACTAGTTTGGATAAAATAAATAAAATCTAGCCTATGTTCATTTATGGGTTATAATCAATCTACACTGCTCAAAACAATTAAAGGATATTGCAGTTTTAGGTGGATTTTGTATCTGGGAAACTTTTTAGCTGATTGATACATGGTCGACAGACATAGTAGGTTATATGAGAATAAATTACACATGTTTGGCAGAAAAAAATGCATTTTATTGCGCATTTGTGTACAAAAGGAAAAAAACACAATTTGTGCATATGAGAAAAAAAGAATAAGAAAAGGTGTTTTCTTCAAAGAAAATCATTTTCAGTAGGGGGTATGGTTTCCACGGGCGGCCAGCAACGTTGAACACCTTTGAGGCATGGACTCAATGAGGCTATTAATGACGAGTTGGGGTATTCTGCCCCACT
The DNA here is from genome assembly GCA_963931845.1 of Maratus michaelseni. NCBI lineage: Eukaryota > Metazoa > Arthropoda > Arachnida > Araneae > Salticidae > Maratus > Maratus michaelseni. The sequence goes on from OZ007593.1 coordinate 248,884,928, forward strand.
CTTCCAGAAGAGCTCTTTCCAGTTCTTGGAGAGTTTGTGGGGGTTGTTGGCGGCCAGAAACTCGTCTTCCTAGAGCGTCCCAAACGTGCTCGATTGGATTCATGTCTGGAGAAGATGCTGGCCATTCCATTCGAACGATTCCTTCCTCGAAAAGGAAATCCTCCACCAGGTTTGCACGATGTGGCCTGCAGTTATCGTCCATTAAAATGAAGTTATCTCCGATTGCTGCAGCGTAAGGGACTACAATAGGTCTGAGGATCTCATCCCTATATCGGCGACCAGTCAGAGCTCCATCTCGAATGATGTAGAGGTCAGTGCGCCCGTCAATGGAGATGCCACCATACACCAACACTCCTCCACCGCCAAATCTGACACTTTCGTGCACGAACGCAGGATTATTCCTACTGCCACAGTCCTTCTAGATGAAAATACGCCTATTATCCGGATGCACAGAAAAACGGGACTCGTCAGAAAACAGAATATTGCTCCATTCATTTCTCCTCCAGTTGACATGCTCGGTTGCCCACTCCCTGCGGTCGCGACGATGCCTTGATGTTAATCTAACACATACCATCGGTCGGCGAGCATACAGACCTACAGCATGGAGCCGGTTTCGGACAGTCTGAGTTGAAATCGTGGTGCCTGTAGCCGAGCGAAGGTGTTGTTGGAGAAGAGTAGCGTTCATGTTTCGGTGTCTCCGAGCTGTTAACGCTAAATACCGATCTTCATTGGGCGTTGTTGCCCGTCTACGACCTTGCCCTTGTCTTCAGCCTGCACATCCACTCTCCAAAAAACGGTTCCAGATCCTGGAAATGACACTTTGTGACACTCCAATGGCTTGCGCTACTTCGGCTTGAGTTTGGCCCCCTTCTAACCTACCAACAATTCTCCAAGCTTCTGAATCTGTCAAATGACTTCGCTGAGACATCGTACTCATCGAAACAAAGCAATCACTGAATGCCGATCATCCTTGTCTTCATTCTCTTTTATCCAGTTGAAAGTCAAATTTCATTCGCTGCCGCTGAAGCGACGTTTTTGACGTCGAACTCAAAATTTGCATACTCCACAGTTTGAAAACCAGAAAAATTTGCATTTGTGATTCTCTTCTTCTATTTTTGGCAAAAAAAATTTCGTTTATATCTTTATTTTATATAAAACTTCAAATATCCTTTAATTGTTTTGAGCAGTGTATATGCTAAGATACGGAATCATTAGATTCTCCATTTTGACGCTGGCTTCAGCCTAACATTTGCACACAATCGGATTTATAATATTATTAGGATTAATTTTTCTTCTTCTTCTTCTTCTTCGTCTATTTTTTTTTTTAATTAATTAAATGAGTGAAATAAATGCAGGCATTTTAAATGTATGTAATATATGTATTTTAAATGTGTTTTAAATTAATGTTTTGTATTTTAAATGAAATAAGTGAAATGGCTATATATTTAATTAATTAAATGCAATACAAATGATGGTGTTGTAAACAATAGTTGGCGATTTATAATCAGCGTCCGGCTAACTTAAAAGTACCGTAATTTGTCATATGACTTACAAATAATTATTCGCAAATTTTCCATTTACGAAACTGCCCAACAAATTTGTGCCTACCTGTATATTAATTTCATATTTACATATTAAACGCATCCCATTGACGAACTTTCGAACTCTTTGCTATTAACATTTTTTTATTTGTTTGTTTCTGGCGAAAAATGTTTAGCATTGTTATAAGTTATTCTTTTTACTTTCTTCTATCTTTTACAAGAAGAAAGTTTTGGATTTTAGAAAAATTTCGACTTTCTATTATCGATGGCTTTGTATGTTTTAACAGATCCTGAACAGGATTTGATGGTTTTTTGAAAATGTCTGCCCGTGAATCTGTCTAGCTGTCTGTCTGTGTGGCTGTGTGTATGTGACACAAATCTTTTGGGTGCTTTATCTCAAGAACTAATGCACGGAATTTAATTAAATTTCCGACTCAGTTAGACCGTGACATAAACTGGTCCTGATTAAGTTTTGGTGCAAATCTCCCAACAGGTGGCGCAGCTATGCTGCATTTTACATGATTTCCGCGATAGCCATATCTCAAGAACTAATGTACAGAATATCATCAAACTTCCTATTTTGTTCGATATTACCATAAATAGACGCTGATTAAGTTTTAGTATAAATCACCTAACATGTAGCACTGCTAGGCTGCATTTTTCACGATTTACGCGATAGCTATATCTCAAGAACTAGTGCGCGGAATTTCGCCATACTTCATATTTTGCTTTACCTTGCCATAAATAGATCCTTATAAGGTTTGGGTGTACACCGTCTGACAGGCAGGTATAATAATTTTTTCAAGTTAAAATATCTTTACTTATTAGGGTTTCGTTCATCTCACGAAACCCCATTACTCCCGCTGCGTTGACTGTCTGTCACAGAGCCATTCTCAAAATCTATTTCACTTACAGAGTTGAAACTTTGTGTAAATAGCTGAATACCAGCTATAAAGAGCTCAAAATGTTAAAATTTGAAAAATTAGTATTATTTTAATAAATAGAGATAAAAAACCAAAATTCTAACAGCCTTTTCCTATTAAATTGAAACATTTGTCGTTATAGCAGATGCCAAAAATTAAAAATCCACAATGAAATTCTTTTCACAATAATTAATTTCCTATCAGACGATTTCCGCGTGAAAAATGAAAATGAAATAAAAAGTTTCACCCATTGAAAAAAAGATTAATATGAAATAAAATTGATTGACGTCATAGAGGTAATAAAACGGAAAATGTCTAAATTCAGAAAATGTCTAAGATTTCTGAATAATGCAAGGAGTATGAGTATGCATATGTACACAAAGCAGATTAATATCACGTCATTAGAGAATTAAAAAGAAAATCTGACATTCTCTTGGAAGTTTAACGAATTTTTCAGATGTTTGAGAATAATACAAAGCGAGTATCAATATGAGTAATAGAGAATAGTAAATATGTGAGTTTGAGAAACATATTGAATCGTGAGAAAAATCCGATTATGGAAATATTCGAATATTTTAACATTTTGAAGGTGTAAAATTTGTTTAATTTTGAAATTATTTTTTTTTAATATCACATTTAGTCCGCATGACGGATATTATTATGACAGAATATAATAGCGGGCTTCACCCGATATCGGTCTGGTTTAGATATTCGAAAAAAGAAAAAAAATAGACCGGTAAATTTTTACTTTATAAAAAACATGACTTTTTTTTGTTGTTGTTGCTAAATGAAATTTGTTTGAATTTATTAAAGAAAGGATACAGTGTTTTGAAAGGAAAATTAAACGAAACCCTTTGAGCGATCTTCGATCACACTTACCCACTTGTTTTTAACTATCCTGTCAATACTTTTCCCGTGTTGCGAGCAAAATCATTTGCATCCACACGTTGCCGGGTTTTTTCCCTCATTTAGTCAGGCACTTCGCATTTTACACAAGCTTCTGTGTACAGCTGCAGGCGGAAAGTTTTTCTTCTGACATTTTCTTTTTGACATCTTCTTTTATTTAAATTTTTCGGCAAATGTGTGGCGAGACATTATAAATGAGCTGACTATATATATTGTGTTTAAATGGCATGTATCACGGCGGTGGTGATGACACTTTGCAAACAGTTCTGTTTTATAAATCATATGGTTTTCACCGTCTAATGTAGCATGTGGCTATTAATCACCATTATGAATATGTTTCTTATATTGTTTTAATATTCAACGATTTTATGTTTCAACGTCCTGTTTCAAGACCTGGTGTGATTTTAAATAAAATTAAGAAAAGCTAACGCTGTTTTGAACTGATTAATCGGCTGGTATAATGACGCATTTCACTGCGTATTACTCTGCTCTGGTCCGAGTTTAAGCTACCTTAACCTCCACGACTGTCACCGACAACCAGGTGTCGCTGCTATGCTGTGTTGATCCCGATTTCAGTGATAGCTGTATCTCAAGAACGAATAGATTGTCATTTAATTTTGGTTACAGACGATTTAATCATAGCAAACGCTACCGCGTTTGCTATAATATGTTTAAGAAATAGAAAATGCAAAAGTTTTTCTGAAATTTCTGGCGAAACAGTTGACATACGACAATGATTTTTTTTTTTTTAAAGATAGAACTCGACGAGACGAATAAAATGATAGAATTCAAAAAATTATTGTAGCTTACTGTAGTTAATTATTTAACTTTAAACGAAAAAATGAAGACAAAAAGTTCAACAAGCTGTAGCTAAACTTCCAATGGCTGGATTAACTTCGTTTTTGTTTTATTTTTTTCCTCTTGGTAAAACTTAAAATAGTTTTTTTTTTTATCTTTGTATGTTTGACGGTCGCTGAGAAAATCGAATTTATGTTGTAATAAGCTTCGGTTGAACATTGGTTTTTCTTTTCTTTTTTTATCGTAGCAAACGCGCGCGTTTGCACGAAAGTTTAAATAAATATTATTTTGTATGTAACAGAATTCATTCAAATTAATTAAATCACGTGACAAACATGCTTATTTGTTTTTATTTTCATACTAGCGTAAATGCCCGTTATAGGACAGTAATCGTAGGTAGAAATCGTGGTTTTCACATTAAATTTTAAATAATACTCATATACTATTCATCGACAATGAGGAAATATATATATTGGAAAATTCTATCGCCTAAAAGGCTCCTGCTATTCACGTTCAAACTTACTAAGCATTTTATATGCTTATGTAAAAGAATTGTGTTTCATAATTTCATCTAATTCACGTAAAATATGCGGCAAACAATTTTCGGTACTATTATCCCGTCGACCACTTTTTATAACAAAAATCTATCGCCAAACTGTAACGCCAAATAAAAGGGAGAACGTTGTCATTGGAATATCAAAATAAATAAAATATAAGAATTTACGGACACAATTGTTATTTTAATTAATGAAATAACTAATAAGTCAGTAAAACATAATGAATAATACACGCAAATGTAGAATTAAAAACCACTTGATGACATGACAAACACGTATAATTCTTCTGACATCAAGTAAATGGGACTGCATTTTTGGCGTTTAATCTTTGAATTGGCGATAGTATTTTTTTTATGAAAAGTGGCCGACGGGATGATAGAGAAGTACCCAATTTTCAATGTCGTCGTTATTAAGTCGTTCCTGTACAGCTTGTGCTGTATCTTTTATTTTTGTACTTTTCCGTTATACCAACACCATGCCAAAATGTTTGCTAATACGCCAATTATTTCAACCCTGACCGAGCAGATGTTGTCTACAAATCGTGTTGTCATGCAAACCGTGCCAAACATTTTGATTTGTTATTTATTGAATGTAAAACATTTTTCGGTACTTTTCCGTTATACAAAAATCATTGTCGCCAAGCGTAATAGTAAGCGCAAAATGAAATTCCCGTGAATCAAAACACTTGAAAAAAAAAACAAAAATGTTGAAACGAAAGTGAGCATTTGAAAAATATAACATTTGAAAAATACAGACTTTTAAGCACTATTTTATTAAAATTAAAACACAAATATATACTTAAAATAAGAAAACAAATAATTGTTATACAATAAAAGGAAAAATCCTGCGCCGGTAGATTTAGTGGGCTCTTATTGGCGATAAATGTTTGATGTGGTTGTTGCGATCTTGTGAAAAACCTTCAATCATATCCACATTTACACTGTATCCATATTGTTGCTATAATATCTTTTGGTAGTTTTCGGTTAACCAGCTGCCAGTGAAGTATATATATATACACACACACATATATATACATACATATATATATATATATATTTCACTGACTCCCGGCTAGCCGAAAAGTACCTATTTATTTTGTTTCTCGCTAACATTGTCTGTAGACTCGATTACGGAATATTAAAAAATCTATCATTATTATCATCTAAACGGTCATGGATAATGTGCCATAATCAGGCTGCATATTATTACACATAATTTTCATGTATGGTTTGGTGAAACATTGAACTTTAAATTCTGTTAAAGACTGCATTTTTTCTCGAAAAGGTGGACACCATGTTACAAAGTTATGTGGTTTGAAACGATCAGAAAAACAAACTTGGATCAATGATTATAATCCCGCGATTTTGTTCATGTGAGCCGCCAATATTGACATCCAGTTTGTTGGAGAACCCAGTTTGGTGTTAAATCGTTACATTACGCGTTATATAACCAAACCGAAAAAAAAATCGTAAGGTGTAAGGAAGAGATTTGGAAGACCATTGACGAAAAAAAAAGTCTCGGTGCCAGATTACGCGCTTTTGCCAGATAAAACTTGATTAGTCGAGAAACTGGAAGTTACGAAGCCGTAGACAAAATTCTTGGCATATAAATGTTTCTATTCATGGGATGCTGTGCAATACTTAAATACCAGCATGAAAAAAGACCGACGAAGAAAACTGAAAGTCACCATGATTTGGTTTTATTGGCAAAAGAGGATGAACGATCTACTGAAATTTACCGTCGGAATTTTATTGATGATTATTACATGAATCGACATGGCAAATTGGAAAACATGTGTTTATACGAATTGGCCACTAGGTACTAATGCGAACGAAATAAACCAAAGTCTGTAGAATATTACGAATTAAAAAAGAACCACAGTTGGTTCAGAAAACGTTTGAAACCAGTTGTTTTGAAGACGCCCTATCATAACACGAAAACGGACGCTGGAATTGAGTTGTACTATCATCATTCTTTGCTGATGTTGTTCAAGCCTTGGCAAAACGAAGAAGACCTATTGGGAAAATTTAAACTCTACCGTGAATCCTTTGAGCACAATGTGAAAAAATTTTCAGAGATGGAAGAATGTCGCGAAATAAAACAACGATTACAAGCTGCAATCGACTTGACTGAAAAGTTGCAACAAGAAAGTGATTTGCACAACCAGCTTTAAAATATCGAAGAACCAAATGAAGACGTTAATATGATAGCTGCAAATTCTGATAACACTGAAACTCACCAGGAAATTGTTATTAATGAAGATAAATTGAACAAAAAAAATGAATGCTGACCAAAGGAAAATATTCTAATCAATTATAAAGCACATAGAAGAACAAAAGAAAGACCCGTCTATTCCACCCCTAAATCTGATTGTACGCGTAGTTGCTGGTAGAGGAAAAAGCTTTCTAATTTAATTACTCTGTCAAAAAGTTTGTTTAATGAGTAATCACAATAATGATGCTGCTGCAGTGCAGTACTAGCACCAACGAGAATTACTGCCTTCAGCATTGGAAAAAGTACAATTCACACGTTTTTCAAATTGCCTGTCCAACATACGAATGAAGCAGAATAATTTAAGCTTGATTCTGAAGATTTGAAATTATTTAAGCAACAATGGAAATCATTGGATTTAGTAATTATCGATGAGTGCAGTATGGTTTCAAATGTACTTTAGCGATGATCAGCTAACGATATGGCGAATGTTGTAAAAACAAGCGAGATTACTGATTTGGTGGCAAAACATTATTTTGTTTGGGGATTTATTGCAGCGACATAGTACCAAAAACCTTAGTTCCTGCAGCGTATCACACTCATGCAGTGCTACCAAGTATGCCTGCAGTGTAGAACTGCGCAGAAAATTGATTTGTATTGCAGTGCAGAGTGTTGCAGCATTCTGAACAGGAACAATTTCACATATGCACGCATTATAGTATAATGCATTCATTGACTGAAATTATATGCAGGTGGCTGTGGCTCCACAATGCAATATGCAGTACAGCAATGCATATGTAAGTTATAAACGAACATTAGGCGCATATACCTTTAATACGGAAGTACAAAGAAACAGTGCGGATGTGCACTGAGGCTCAAAAGTATAATAGGAGTGTACAGTGTAGTATAGTCTGTAGATAAATAATGGTACACAGTGCACTGTACAAAGTTGCATTGCAGACGCACGCACAGTACAACAGTAGAACAGTGCAGTTGACATATAAAGCACGTTTGAAAGTTTTACTACAGTAACGCAAATTTCTTTTATATGAAAAAGCGCGAATATGATTTTTTCAAAAGTTGGCATTGACAGTGAGCTGCAGCCAAGGAGGAACCCCTTTCCTTTCTCATGCTCAATTAGAAGCACTTGTCCAACCCTTTTTCATACTTAAACATGTTAACCTTTTTTGGTGCTCTTCAGAGCATTTTTTAATACTAGTTTATATATACAGTAGAAAGTTTTGTGATGGCTGCAACACACCAGTTTTTCTTCTTTTCATTATGGCAGGTTATTTTTAATTATTTGCATTACTGCAGGTTTATCTTCAGCAATCGTGTTTAATGCAAAGTGGTGGCGCCAAACCTGATTGATACTACCAACTAATTATCTATATTATAAAGAAAAAACATGTCCGTGAACTCCGCCCCCTGAATACTAGGCCTGAGCTCTGACACAAAAATGGCGGCGCTCGTAGGCCGATTTTGTAAAACCTTTGCACGGTCCCCTAATTTTACACCCCAGTATTTTCTAAAAATTTTCTTTGACTAACTGAATCTCATAAAATAAGTCAGAGAAAATTTTTAGAAATTATTGGTATTGAATTTTAAGGGACCGCACACACGCTGAAAAAACTACGCCTACGACTGCCGCAATTTTTGTGTCAGTGCTCAGGCCTATATTATTCAGTGGGCGGTGCCGTGGTGAATAACGCTGACGTCATATCGATCGGTGGCAATGGCCTGAAGAAGTGAATTTCGCTTTTTTCATTTATTTATTAACATCAAACCATCGCACAATTGCAATTTTTATACCGTCGAATAGAAAAAGAAATGTACTTTGAATTTCAATTTGTTTGAAAACGGCATCTTATTTTATAGTTTCTGAAATAATTTTTAAGCTTCATTTTGTTAAATGTATCTCAAACGTCTCCAATCCGATTACGGAAAATTAAACTGTTTGCACTTAAGGTAATATAAATAGATCAGCATCTTGGAACAGCTGTCGGAAACGCACCGGGGTTGGCGCGATTTTTGTTTTGTGCCATTTTAGCGAGAAAACCCCGTTTTCGGGTACCTGTTAGACCTATCTTGCTTTAATAGCATGTTAGTTTTATTTTATTATGAAATAGTTTGGTTATTTATATAAAACACACTTTGACTACATAATTGATATTTTTCACATTGCTTATATTATTAGTGAAGAATCTAAAGAAAAATAGGCACAGATGTCATATACGCGTCACATACGATCATCATTATTAGTGATGGAGCGATGTAACAAAATGGCAATTTCATGCCGCACATGGTAACCCAGTTATTTTGTTTATATTGTTGTTTATTTACTTTTATTTTTTATTTTAATTCTATAAATTATATTTATTATGTATATCAATATTTATTTATATCAAACTATCATTTATTTATTTTTTATTTTCTTTTTTTAAATAATAGCAGCTATTTCATTTATTACGTTATTTTTTTTTATATTGAAATTTTAAAAAATCACGTGCTATTATTGCATGCTGTTTGTAACCAATATTCAAAAACAAAGTTTTCGCCAAATTGGTGGGGGGAGGAAATCGCGTCAATGTGATATATGACATCTGTGCCAAAAAATATATATTAAATGTAAAAGATGTATTAACGTTTTTAATTAAAAAGGGTTAGCTAGGTTCTGTATACCGGGCAATATCTTCTGTAACCCGGGAAATTCGGGTTGGATCCCCTGATATTCTTCAAAACAAAGGTAGTTGTCATTAAAGGTGTCAACTGGCATTCACTAAAATAATTCAATTGGCTGCAAACTCGATTACGGAAATTTCCGCCTAGTCCGCATAATACGCAAGTGCTCTTTTAAAATATGAAATTTAAAAAATAGGCATGGCATCAGAATAATTAAAAGCTAATTATCTAAAACATTATCATGATCAAACAATTAAAATGATACAGAAGCCTGATAGATTAATTAATGTTACTTATTACATGATTTGACGATCTGACCGATCTAATTTAACAACATATTAATAAATTACGATAACAATTTTAATGCACAAGCTTCTACAGATTTCGAACGAATATAGAAAAAGTTATTTGTCCTTCTTTTTCACCTTTGTCACCCTTGTCCTATTTCTCTCCATCTTCACTTTGATTTTCGTTCCGACGATTTTATCATTGTCTTCTGCGTCTTTTTCAGTCACCGAAGAGCCTATGTTTCCTTTATCACAATTTTCCTTTGGATTTTTAACTTGGATGACTTTTTCAACGATGTGTTCTCCATCTTGAGTTTTTTCTTCTTCACTGTGGTGTCTGAATAGTGACATTGACTCTATGGTTTATATCGATGAACTGAATAAACTATATTATAAGATACTGTGAACGAGATTATGGAATACGAGTTGTTGTGTTTAATAAGATGGCTATGAGTAGTTGTATGCCGATTGAGCATAGATAGAAAATGTTGTACCTTTTGTGTATATAAACATTCTATTCCTTCTTTTTCACCTTTGTCACCCTTGTCCTATTTCTCTCCATCTTCACTTTGATTTTCGTTCCGACGATTTTATCATTGTCTTCTGCGTCTTTTTCAGTCACCGAAGAGCCTATGTTTCCTTTATCACAATTTTCCTTTGGATTTTTAACTTGGATGACTTTTTCAACGATGTGTTCTCCATCTTGAGTTTTTTCTTCTTCACTGTGGTGTCTGAATAGTGACATTGACTCCATGGTTTATATCGATGAACTGAATAAACTATATTATAAGATACTGTGAACGAGATTATGGAATACGAGTTGTTGTGTTTAATAAGATGGCTATGAGTAGTTGTATGCCGATTGAGCATAGATAGAAAATGTTGTACCTTTTGTGTATATAAACATTCTATTCCTTCTTTTTCACCTTTGTCACCCTTGTCCTATTTCTCTCCATCTTCACTTTGATTTTCGTTCCGACGATTTTATCATTGTCTTCTGCGTCTTTTTCAGTCACCGAAGAGCCTATGTTTCCTTTATCACAATTTTCCTTTGGATTTTTAACTTGGATGACTTTTTCAACGATGTGTTCTCCATCTTGAGTTTTTTCTTCTTCACTGTGGTGTCTGAATAGTGACATTGACTCTATGGTTTATATCGATGAACTGAATAAACTATATTATAAGATACTGTGAACGAGATTATGGAATACGAGTTGTTGTGTTTAATAAGATGGCTATGAGTAGTTGTATGCCGATTGAGCATAGATAGAAAATGTTCTACCTTTTGTGTATATAAACATTCTATTCCTTCTTTTTCACCTTTGTCACCCTTGTCCTATTTCTCTCCATCTTCACTTTGATTTTCGTTCCGACGATTTTATCATTGTCTTCTGCGTCTTTTTCAGTCACCGAAGAGCCTATGTTTCCTTTATCACAATTTTCCTTTGGATTTTTAACTTGGATGACTTTTTCAACGATGTGTTCTCCATCTTGAGTTTTTTCTTCTTCACGTCGGGCTGTTACCTTAATTTCATTATCTTTATGGTGCAGTTTTGGTGCAACCTTATCACAATCATCTGTAAGTTGAACATTTGTGTCTTCTTCGGTCACTGAAGAAGATATCTTCAGAAGGTCTAGAAGGTTTCTTATATCAGGATTTGCATTTCGATTTGAATCTTGAGCGTTTTCTTTTGCACATTTTGATGTTGCCTTGGTTTCATGATGCTGAGTGGTTGTTTCTTCCTTTTCCCCAGAGTTCTTAATTTTGTATTTTTCATTATCCAGTTCCAACAGAAGTCCCTTGTCAACAGCTTTATTTAGACTCGACTGGATGCTTTCCAAATCAGGCACATCATTCTTCAGAATGAAAAACAAATTCAGTTTAACTTCTTCCAAAGAAGCACCCTCAGAGCCGCTAAGACGAATAGCTTGCATAATTTCTTCTTCCATATCTATCTCGGGCTTGCTTTTATACGACATATTTTTATTTCTTTCGATGATTCGTTTAAATCAGAGTTGATTCGTTAAAAATACCGGTGAAGCTCGTCAAAACTTTTGCAAAAAAAAACTTGCAGATTGGTTTAGAAACAAATTTAGCTTGCAATTCTTGTTATCTTAAAAATTTAAATAAAGTTTTTTATTCCAAAAAAATCTATATCATCGACACTCGTGATTAGCGGCATGAAAATAAAAATAATGCACATGGAGCTGGTACAAATGCAGAAAGATCAAATTCAACCACAGTGGTGAATCGCAACCTACGTAATACATGACGTAGGTAGCGGGTGAATGTACTGTAATGCTGTGTTTATATTATAACGTAACCGTCTCTCCAGATCTACGATATTTGCAAGGCTCGGGTATACAAACCAATCAGCGTGTCCATTGGTTGTTTACATGGCCGCTGATTGGTTGTGGCTTATGATTGAACGCGCCAACGCCAAGGACGATGTAAAAATAATGTAAATAGACCTTCAGAGTCTTAATTACAGTGGCGGCGGAATGAAGAATCTGTACCAATGTGTTAGTTTTAAAAATACAGATTAGCTGAGTGGAAACCCGGTGTATTGCATTTGTATTGCATGAAATCGTTTATTTTAATATATGTATACATATAATTTTATTCAAAAATTAGAAAATATTTCATTATTATTATTAAATTTACTATAATAAATAGGCTATACATTTTCATTTTCAGCTGTGCAAATACACTGTGAGTTAAATAAAGACTACAATAAATATAAAAGTAAAAATAGCTTTTTTAAAAAACATTTTTTACAAACATTCAATGCTTATATTGAAAATCCCGCCAATTTCATGCCTGCAATTCATGATTTTTCCAAAAATTTCCAATAAAATACGTTAATATTACGTGGGTATCAAATCCGAAAATTCACTGCTTTCTTTACGCTTGATAAGAGGCGCGAGCTCGTGAATTTATTTATTTCTGTTTTTTGCTCTGTTTCTTTTTTACGATATGGCTAAAAGGAAAGAAAAGCTAACATTATTTAAAATATCGTTTTAGGATTCCGAAATTGATTTCTGAACTTTTCTTTAATTAATGCATTTATTATTCTTTTAATGTTACGTGAACGACGTTACGTGTAACAGCTAGTTATATTATATATCTACTTCTACTATGTATGTAAATGCAAATGAAAATTTTGTTCTGGCTGCTTATAACTTCAGTTCTGCTGCATGAATTTTGATAGGGCATGCACTGTTAGATAGTTATGTTCACAAGGAAGGTTTTAGTATGTGGCATATAGTTCTACGGTTCTTAGTTATAAACCTAAGGGGAAAGTTCTGTAAACAGGTGAATCCGATTATGAAAGTTTAACCTTTTAAAAAAGTTGTACTGAACGGATTTCGATGGCAATTGCACTGTGAGTTAGAAACTTTTTCGGAGATGGTTTTACTATATATTACGCATTGTTATACATTGCTTAGTCATAGATTTATGAGGAAATATCTATAAACAGGCGTATCCGATTATAAAAGATTAGCCTTTTTAAAAAATTCTACCGGGCGGATTTTGATGAGACTTGCATTGTTAATTAGATAATGTTTAGGAATGGTTTTAGTATATTGCAAATCGTTCCACGTTTGCTTAGTAAGAGAATTATGAAAGAAAGTTTATCCCATAAAGGTCCATATTACTATAATCAGTTGAACCCAATTATGAAAGATTAGCCTTTTAAAAAAGTTCTACTAGATGGAATTTGTTAGTTAGTTAGATAAATTTTCAGGAATGGTTTTAGTATATTGCATGTCGTTGTATCATTCTTTACCAAGTCCTGCTATAAATGATCAACTAAAAGAGTTGGTTCTTAATAGCTCAAATTTTATCTGACACATTAAAAAGTATAATAGCACAAGGATGTTCGTATCGTTTACAGCAATGAGAAGAACATTCCACGTAAAGGTCCATATTGCTTTAAAATACCGATCAGTGTAGCGGGCGAAGCCTGATATTAATATAACAAATACTGATATTAATAGAGAACAAGTTGAAAATTGTACATTAAACGTGACAAATGAGGTGCGCTCGTTTCGTGCTATAACTAGTTTTACAATGTAAAAAAAATCATCGTTATTATTTCAGTGAAATAAATTATATCGTCTGCTATGAACGAAATAAGGATGTCTTTTTTTTTAACACTTTCCAACCTAGTTGTTAACACTTTCCAACCTAGTTGAAAAGTGTTAATGACTTCGGTTTGTCTGACGTATGGCCGTATGGCCGTCTGCCGTCTCTTCGTGCTCTAACTCCCGTAAATAGGCTCAGATTGCCCTGCAATTTTTATATGTTATTGTTCTTATCTATAACATGTTCCCTATTTCAACTGAAGTGTGTGGCACTTATAGTTTTTTACAGGGACACTCAAAAGAATTCCGTTACATTACGGTCTATGGTGGAAAATCATTTGCGGTTTATTTTAATGATGTTACACAATTTCAAACACATTGTAATTGATATATATCACTAAGGTGCATTACAAGAAGCTTAATATGGAATAGGGTGTGCATAGCACTTATAGTTACTTTACAGGGTCATTCAAAAGAATTCCGTTACATTACGTCTATGGAGAAAAATAGTTTGCGGTTTAATTAAATAATGTTTCACTATTTTAAACGCATTGAAATTGATATATATCTCTAGGGTGCATTACAAGAGGCTTACTACAGAATATTGTGTGTATAGCAGTCATCGTTCATTTACAGGGACACACAAAAGAATTCTCTACTGTCTGTTAACACTAATTCCTGGAAGTGCGTTTTAAGTTGATGAACGCGATTTTAAATTTAACTCACTTTTTGTTTATTACTTGGTGTGTATAAATTCTGTATATCATATACAGGGCAGCACAAAAGTTAGCAAACACATTTCCGTTTATTGACAGAAACTCCAGAAGGAGAATTTTAAACTGTGCTACGCGTTTCCTAACTAAACTGAAATTTAGCAACCTATGTAGTATATATACAAATCTATAGATCATATACAGGGCTGAATAAAAGTATTTGGATATTTTTCCGAATATTGTATATGTTGGAAATATATGTTGGGAATGCCTGAAATTACGTTTTTAAATATGTTATGCGTTTTCTAAATTGTTTACTTAGATGTTATCTTTCAGATTATTAAACGGTAATGATTTGTAAAATCATTTTGGAAGCGTTGGAAAGTGTTACATAATCTATGCTCGACGCATGATTTTTCGTTCGTGTTGCTTTGGTTGCAATTTCATTTTCGCGATTATTTGGCACAAAATTTCACTTTTTTAAGACTGAGTTATGTCAAGGTCCCTATAAAAAAAAATACCGTATTATCTTCTATGAAATGTGATAAATAGTTAGTTAATTATTAACGTTTTTAATTATTGGGAGTAAAATATTTTGCTTAATTAATGTGTTTATCCTTCTTTCAATGTTGCGTGAACGAAGTCACGGGTAACAGCTAGTAGATAATAAATAAATAAAACGCGAATGTTAGCAGATATGTACTATGTGGTTAAACACTGAGATAATCAGAATCACAAAGGTTATAAATAGTGAAATGTTTAGCCATTCACCGCCGGCATGCGGCTAATACGAAAGTACTAAAAATGCTTGTTAGTGTTGTTAATGAGCAATCTAAGAAAATATACTAAATATAGAAAAATCTATTAGATTTTTTTCATTTAAAAACGATTTTTACTACATTCTGTTAATCCGGGAGTTTATCGGGCATTTTTAACCCGGGTAGTCCAGGTTGGATTTTCTGGTTTCAGTAACAGATTAATTGAGTAATTTCAAACCTAAACATGTATAAAACATTTTACACTGTGGGCTCAAATTTTAATAAAAAGTTAATTTGTGTAATTGAAGCTGTTTTGAAATCCAAATTCGGAACTTTCTGACACATTTAGGTTTCTATGAATTCTGAAATGTTTCGCAATTGACCGTTCACATGCAACTAATACGTAAGTATCAAAAACGCTTTTTAGTGTAGTTAGTGGAAAATCTAAGAAAATGTACTAAAAAAAAACTATTACATTTTTCAATTAAAAACGATTTTCACCTACGTTCTGTACATCGGATAACCCGGGTAGTCGAGGTTGGATTTTCTGGTTTCAGTAACAGATTAGCTGAATAATTTCAACTAAAATACGTATAAAACATTTTACATTGTATACTAAAATTTTAATAAAAAGTTTATTTGATAACTGAAGCTGTTTTGAAAGCCAAACAAGGAACTTTCTGACACATTAACAAATTCATTTAGGTCGCCATGAATACTTAAATGTTTCGCGATTGATCGCTGGCATGCGGCTAATACGAAAGTATCAAAAACGCTTTTTAGTGTAGTTAGTGGGAAATCTAAGAAAATGTACTAAAAAAATAAACTATTACATTTTTCAATTAAAAACGATTTTCACCTATGTTCTGTACACCGGATAACCCGGGTAGTCGAGGTTGGATTTTCTGGTTTCAGTAAAAGATTAGCTGGATAATTTCAATTAAAAAATATATAAAACATTTTACACTGTATACTAAGATTTTAATAAAAAGTTATTTTGGATAATTGAAGCTGTTTTGAAAGCCAAACAAGGAACTTTCTGACACATTCACAAACTCATTTTTATTCTTCAATCCACAAAATTTCCAAGTATTCTTATGTTGAGATGTCACACATAGTGTTTAAGAAAGTGGTGTAAAATTTGGAGATTTAACATTTAAAAAAATATTTTCTCCCGCTCAACAGTGAAAAACTTTCTGACACATTCACAAACTCATTTTTATTCTTCAATCCACAAAATTTCCAAGTATTCTTATGTTGAGATGTCACACATAGTGTTTAAGAAAGTGGTGTAAAATTTGGCGATTTAACATTTAAAAAAATATTTTCTCCCGCTCAACAGTGAAAAACTTTCTGACACATTCACAAACTCATTTTTATTCTTCAATCCACAAAATTTCCAAGTATTCTTATGTTGAGATGTCACACATAGTGTTTAAGAAAGTGGTGTAAAATTTAGCGATTTAACATTTAAAAAAATATTTTCTCCCGCTCAACAGTGAAAAACTTTCTGACACATTCACAAACTCATTTTTATTCTTCAATCCACAAAATTTCCAAGTATTCTTATGTTGAGATGTCACACATAGTGTTTAAGAAAGTGGTGTAAAATTTGGCGATTTAACATTTAAAAAAATATTTTCTCCCGCTCAACAGTGAAAAACTTTCTGACACATTCACAAACTCATTTTTATTCTTCAATCCACAAAATTTCCAAGTATTCTTATGTTGAGATGTCACACATAGTGTTTAAGAAAGTGGTGTAAAATTTGGCGATTTAACATTTAAAAAAATATTTTCTCCCGCTCAACAGTGAAAAACTTTCTGACACATTCACAAACACATTTTTATTCTTCAATCCACAAAATTTCCAAGTATTCTTATGTTGAGATGTCACACATAGTGTTTAAGAAAGTGGTGTAAAATTTGGCGATTTAACATTTAAAAAAATATTTTCTCCCGCTCAACAGTGAAAAACTTTCTGACACATTCACAAACTCATTTTTATTCTTCAATCCACAAAATTTCCAAGTATTCTTATGTTGAGATGTCAGACATAGTGTTTAAGAAAGTGGTGTAAAATTTGGCGATTTAACATTTAAAAAAATATTTTCTCCCGCTCAACAGTGAAAAACTTTCTGACACATTCACAAACTCATTTTTATTCTTCAATCCACAAAATTTCCAAGTATTCTTATGTTGAGATGTCACACATAGTGTTTAAGAAAGTGGTGTAAAATTTTGCGATTTAACATTTAAAAAAATATTTTCTCCCGCTCAACAGTGAAAAACTTTCTGACACATTTACAAACTCATTTTTATTCTTCAATCCACAAAATTTCCAAGTATTCTTATGTTGAGATGTCACACATAGTGTTTAAGAAAATGGTGTAAAATTTGGCGATTTAACATTTAAAAAAATATTTTCTCCCGCTCAACAGTGAAAAACTTTCTGACACATTCACAAACTCATATTTATTCTTCAATCCACAAAATTTCCAAGTATTCTTATGTTGAGATGTCACACTTAGTGTTTAAGAAAGTGGTGTAAAATTTGGCGATTTAACATTTAAAAAAATATTTTCTCCCGCTCAATAGTGAAAAACTTTCTGACACATTCACAAACTCATTTTTATTCTTCAATCCACAAAATTTCCAAGTATTCTTATGTTGAGATGTCACACATAGTGTTTAAGAAAGTGGTGTAAAATTTGGCGATTTAACATTTAAAAAAAATATTTTCTCCCGCTCAACAGTGAAAAACTTTCTGACACATTCACAAACTCATTTTTATTCTTCAATCCACAAAATTTCCAAGTATTTTTATGTTGAGATGTCACACATAGTGTTTAAGAAAGTGGTGTAAAATTTGGCGATTTAACATTTAAAAAAATATTTTCTCCCGCTCAACAGTGAAGAACTTTCTGACACATTCACAAACTCATTTTTATTCTTCAATCCACAAAATTTCCAAGTATTTTTATGTTGAGATGTCACACATAGTGTTTAAGAAAGTGGTGTAAAATTTGGCGATTTAACATTTAAAAAAATATTTTCTCCCGCTCAACAGTGAAAAACTTTCTGACACATTCACAAACTCATTTTTATTCTTCAATCCACAAAATTTCCAAGTATTCTTATGTTGAGATGTCACACATAGTGTTTAAGAAAGTGGTGTAAAATTTGGCGATTTAACATTTAAAAAAATATTTTCTCCCGCTCAACAGTGAAAAACTTTCTGACACATTCACAAACTCATTTTTATTCTTCAATCCACAAAATTTCCAAGTATTCTTATGTTGAGATGTCACACATAGTGTTTAAGAAAGTGGTGTAAAATTTTGCGATTTAACATTTAAAAAAATATTTTCTCCCGCTCAACAGTGAAAAACTTTCTGACACATTTACAAACTCATTTTTATTCTTCAATCCACAAAATTTCCAAGTATTCTTATGTTGAGATGTCACACATAGTGTTTAAGAAAATGGTGTAAAATTTGGCGATTTAACATTTAAAAAAATATTTTCTCCCGCTCAACAGTGAAAAACTTTCTGACACATTCACAAACTCATATTTATTCTTCAATCCACAAAATTTCCAAGTATTCTTATGTTGAGATGTCACACTTAGTGTTTAAGAAAGTGGTGTAAAATTTGGCGATTTAACATTTAAAAAAATATTTTCTCCCGCTCAATAGTGAAAAACTTTCTGACACATTCACAAACTCATTTTTATTCTTCAATCCACAAAATTTCCAAGTATTCTTATGTTGAGATGTCACACATAGTGTTTAAGAAAGTGGTGTAAAATTTGGCGATTTAACATTTAAAAAAAATATTTTCTCCCGCTCAACAGTGAAAAACTTTCTGACACATTCACAAACTCATTTTTATTCTTCAATCCACAAAATTTCCAAGTATTTTTATGTTGAGATGTCACACATAGTGTTTAAGAAAGTGGTGTAAAATTTGGCGATTTAACATTTAAAAAAATATTTTCTCCCGCTCAACAGTGAAGAACTTTCTGACACATTCACAAACTCATTTTTATTCTTCAATCCACAAAATTTCCAAGTATTCTTATGTTGAGATGTCACACATAGTGTTTAAGAAAGTGGTGTAAAATTTGGCGATTTAACATTTAAAAAAATATATTCTCCCGCTCAACAGTGAAAAACTTTCTGACACATTCACAAACTCATTTTTATTCTTCAATCCACAAAATTTCCAAGTATTCTTATGTTGAGATGTCACACATAGTGTTTAAGAAAGTGGTGTAAAATTTGGCGATTTAACATTTAAAAAAATATTTTCTCCCGCTCAACAGTGAAAAACTTTCTGAGACATTCACAAACTCATTTTTATTCTTCAATCCACAAAATTTCCAAGTATTCTTATGTTGAGATGTCACACATAGTGTTTAAGAAAGTGGTGTAAAATTTGGCGATTTAACATTTAAAAAAAATATTTTCTCCCGCTCAACAGTGAAAAACTTTCTGACACATTCACAAACTCATTTTTATTCTTCAATCCACAAAATTTCCAAGTATTCTTATGTTGCGATGTCACACATAGTGTTTAAGAAAGTGGTGTAAAATTTGGCGATTTAACATTTAAAAAAATATTTTCTTCCGCTCAACAGTGAAAAACTTTCTGACACATTCACAAACTCATTTTTATTCTTCAATCCACAAAATTTCCAAGTATTCTTATGTTGAGATGTCACACATAGTGTTTAAGAAAGTGGTGTAAAATTTGGCGATTTAACATTTAAAAAAATATTTTCTCCCGCTCAACAGTGAAAAACTTTCTGACACATTCACAAACTCATTTTTATTCTTCAATCCACAAAATTTCCAAGTATTCTTATGTTGAGATGTCACACATAGTGTTTAAGAAAGTGGTGTAAAATTTGGCGATTTAACATTTAAAAAAATATTTTCTCCCTCTCAACAGTGAAAAACTTTCTGACACATTCACAAACTCATTTTTATTCTTCAATCCACAAAATTTCCAAGTATTCTTATGTTGAGATGTCACACATAGTGTTTAAGATAGTGGTGTAAAATTTGGCGATTTAACATTTAAAAAAATATTTTCTCCCGCTCAACAGTGAAAAACTTTCTGACACATTCACAAACTCATTTTTATTCTTCAATCCACAAAATTTCCAAGTATTCTTATGTTGAGATGTCACACATAGTGTTTAAGAAAGTGGTGTAAAATTTGGCGATTTAACATTTAAAAAAATATTTTCTCCCGCTCAACAGTGAAAAACTTTCTGACACATTCACAAACTCATTTTTATTCTTCAATCCACAAAATTTCCAAGTATTCTTATGTTGAGATGTCACACATAGTGTTTAAGAAAGTGGTGTAAAATTTAGCGATTTAACATTTAAAAAAATATTTTCTCCCGCTCAACAGTGAAAAACTTTCTGACACATTCACAAACTCATTTTTATTCTTCAATCCACAAAATTTCCAAGTATTCTTATGTTGAGATGTCACACATAGTGTTTAAGAAAGTGGTGTAAAATTTGGCGATTTAACATTTAAAAAAATATTTTCTCCCGCTCAACAGTGAAAAACTTTCTGACACATTCACAAACTCATTTTTATTCTTCAATCCACAAAATTTCCAAGTATTCTTATGTTGAGATGTCACACATAGTGTTTAAGAAAGTGGTGTAAAATTTGGCGATTTAACATTTAAAAAAATATTTTCTCCCGCTCAAGAGTGAAAAACTTTCTGACACATTCACAAACTCATTTTTATTCTTCAATCCACAAAATTTGCAAGTATTCTTATGTTGAGATGTCACACATAGTGTTTAAGAAAGTGGTGTAAAATTTGGCGATTTAACATTTAAAAAAATATTTTCTCCCGCTCAACAGTGAAAAACTTTCTGACACATTTACGGACTCATTTTTAAATGGAAACTCGTGACACTTGCAAGCCTGGCTATTGAAGCAATTTGGAATCGGATGGTGTTTTCCATTGTTTTATAAATAATTTTTAACTAGTTATAAGCGATTGTTATCACGTGACGACAGGCTTTTCTTTTTTCCGGTGTTATTGCTTCCGGAAATTCGATTCAAAACGCCCACTTTGGACAGTATTTTCTGAACGATCATCTGCTCTTACTAAAAAAATAGAAATCACCATTCGATTACATAGTTTCTGAATAACAATACCTGCCAATTTTATGCATTTATGAACAAAAATGAATTCAGAAATATGTCATAAAGTATCTCCTTTGGATTTGAGAACAGCTTTAAGTGCTGTGACAGAAATCATTCTATAGCTACTATGAGCGGTCTCTGAGAACCGGTTGAACAAAAGATGAATTAACGGCTCGATTAACTTATAGGATATTGTTTCTGTATCAAACTTTATTTACAGAATTATTATAATTAAAAGTAACCTATTCAGAAATCTCTAGATCTACTACTAGGGATCCAAACGAAACAAGCCCCAACAGTGGCTGAGAGGTTCTGCTCTTAAAGCTGGTAGACGGGAGGTGCTGGGTTCAAACCCCTGTCGCGCTCGTCGACCTAACAGTTTGGAGTTTTCCATGGTTTTCTTGGAACCTTGCCGTAAATACGGGTTAGGAGTCCTTAGAACGACCCCCACGGAGGGCACCCCTCCTAGGGCCTATATCCCAAGAGTAGACAATAGACCGTCAAAACTCAAACAAACAAACAAACAAACGGAACAAAATTTCACAATATCGATAATTAAACTAAATTAAAAAAAAAAAAAAGAAAAAAAAATAATGGTCTGTGAATTCGCTAACAGCATTTAAGGTGGTTCTCAAATGGCCTGCTCAATAAGGCGAAACTTTCTGACACATTTTCTGACTCAATTTTAAACGAAAAGGTATAAAATTGACATGCCTATATTGAGAGTGACTTGGAATCGAAATCAGTTTTCCATTTTTTGATAAATAAATTACTTATCGAGGTATATAAGGTATTCGGCTCACGCAACGACACGATTTTCCCTTTTCTTGGGATGATGGGTCAGAAATTCGGTTGAAAACGCCGACTTTGAGAATATTTTTTGAAAGATCTGCCTTTACCGAAAAATGGGAAACGTCTTTCGATTACAAAGTTTCTGAATAAGAACACCTGTCAATTCCATGTGTTTCCGAATAAAAATGATTTAAAAAATATGTCATAAAGTAGCTTTTTTTAGGATTTGAGAACATCTTTAAGGGTTAAGCCTATTTTTGAGGCACAATACTCAGAGAAAAGTCGTCATCGGAAAACATTAGATTATAACTCAAAATATATTTATAGGAAAATAAAAAAAGCTATTCGATTCCAAAGCATTGAATAGTAACGTCTTCGAATTCCATGATCTTATGTATAAAAATAACCCCACGAATTTGTTAAAAAAAAAAAAAAAAAAGTTTTTTTTTTCCCTAGAAAAGCCTTAAATAATTATTTCATTTTTCCTTTACTATTTCCTTTATTATTTCAAAAAGCAAATTTAATTTCATTGTTTTAAATAAAATTGTGTATTATTGCAATATAAATTTCCGTTTCTAAAGGAAATACTTTATTTTCTTCAGCAAATTATAACCTCGCCCTTTTGGAAATACCCCGAAAACTAAAAACACCATTGTACATTGCATTTCTTCACAATGCGCAAAATTCAATTGATTCTCATTACTTCGGCAAAGAAAAGAACTAAAACACATTATTGACGAATTATCTCAGAACCTCGCCCGCTTGGGAAAAAAATAGCTCTCTTAACTTCCGTGTACACATTCGATGCTGCGTGTTTCCTAGGGCTTTTTCTTGTAGAATTTCCCTATCCTCTCCGCCCTTTCCATAGGGCGTGTGTGCTATTTGCCGAGCTTTTAACGTTGGCTGGGATGTTCCCATGAGATATATTCAGGGACGAACCACTAAAATTTATCAATGATTTCACAGCGGTTCGATTCAACAGGCTTAGTCTAATATAGGTTGCATGATTGTTTCAAATTTAAAGCTATAATGTATTTTTCAATTTCGTACTGAAATAATATGATAATGGCACGAAAAAATTGAATTTTCTATAATTTGTCTTGTAGGTGTTGTTTGGAATATTTTTTCCCTTGAAAAAAAAAAAAATAAATAATAGTACACTATAAAAAATGCCGTTTAACGTCGTAACGCTTGATTGTGCAAAAAATTATTATTATTATTATTAAAATCGCGCAAAACATGATTTACTTTATTTTTAAAAACTTCTTATTATGGTGAAACTTCATCAATAATTTAACTTTTCACAATTCTATGGCAATATGTCATAGCCAATCAGGACAAATAGTTTAAAGTATTATCAATATTAGAGCAAAATTATATTCACCTGTTTTTTTTAGACCGCTGACCAGGTCCTTACCTTCCGGGATTTTCTCCAGCTTAAACGGTTGATGCCTGGCAGCGGGACTAGGATTCGCCTGATCTCCGCATGGCGAAAATCTATTTGATAAGCCTCTATGCCAACGTAGCTTCAGTGCATCTTGTTGCCTAAGTTGATTTTCCTTAGTTGGCCGGTTTCTAATTGATGTTTGAAGGAGTCGATTCAGCACTGTACAGTGTAGCGAAGTCATGCTGGCGTATTTACTAATTTTAGGCTGTATCGCACACTCATACGTCATGCCATCGCTACGCGAGTTGGTGTCGTAATTTAGAACCTTGATCAGGTGATGAGACCTTCACCTGACTAGGTACCTCCAGAGGTATAATTCACAGGGAACTTGGAGTACTTTGCACCCAAGACGGATTTTACATGCACCGGGCGCCATTAGCGTACATGATGATATCCGCCAACTTATCTAGTGGCTATAAAACGCTGTCCAGAAGCCAGAAGGTGCCAGATTCGAATTCCTGTTCAATATTTTTAACTTCGTGTACACATTTGAAGCAACATATTACCTTTGAAAGCTGGAGTGTTAAAACAACATATTTTTGCACGCTTTAATTTTTATTTTTATTTTTATTTTTATTTTTTTTTTTTTTTTTTAAGAATTAAAAAAAAACAAGATTTTTAAAGAAATTAAGATAATTTGTTTTTAATAAAAAGTATGCCCTTTTCTATAACTGTGGGGTATTCTTTACATTATTTTTCCATGCTTGCATAGAAATAATAAAGTAACTTGAAATTAACATACTTATTATTAAAAGTTTTTACTGTAAAAAAAACATATTTATTATACAATAATTATTCAAATTGATGGAGATATCGTCATGGGTACGCTGTGCGCACAACACTCTCCGCTTTGTAGTGCTTAGCATGTGAAAGTCGTCTGAAACAAACAAAATCAAATTTTTCAGAAAACATATTAAATTTAAGGGAAGGGGAGTGGGGTTGAACCTATTTTTAGTGAAAATGAAAGAAATTTGATTAAGTGGTAATCGTTTTAAAAAAAGTGTCATTATTTGGCCCTTTTTTCCTAATTTCAACATGGTTTTATTTATTTATTTGTTTATTCATTTATTTTATTACATATGACAATCTCGTGATCCCGCAAAATAAATAATCTTTTATTTCCCAAAAGAAAAAAAAAGTAGATTGATTGATCGCTACTTCACACAGTGCGCTAAAAAGACATTTTTAAAAACAAATTTGTAATATTTTTCACTTTTAATGAATAATAATAATGCAAATATAGATGGTTAATAATTGGTGAATTAAGTAGTAATACTAAGATAGAAATACTACACTGCAAAGAAAAATCGTTGATTTTACGGTATAATACTGACACCCCAGCTGCTAGTATTATACCGTAAAACTAAGAGTAATAAACAGTAAATTAAGCAGTAAGACACTGCCACGCATGCGCGGTAGCATATTACTGCTTATTTTACTGTGTATTACTGTTAATTTTACGGTATAATACTGTCAGATGGGATGCTATTATTATACCGTAAAATCAACAATTTTTTTGCAATGTAAGATGTGTCATTTTTATGTAATAATTTTATATTTAAAAATTAAATACAAGCAATCTTTTCATTTTAAAAATTCTAAATCATATTATGTGACAAGTGAATACTAAAAGACTTATATATTTTCAAAAAATATAAAGCAAATAACATATATAAGCAAATATGACATTACATCACATGTGAGAAGTGACTAAAAGACATATTTTCAAACAAATATAAAGCAAATACCACATGATTTTTGTCTAATGCAATGGAAAAATGTACAAAAATAAAGAAAAAACAAAGCTCTTTTTTAAACTTTTTCAAAATTATTGCCTCATGGGAATCGCATACATCATTTCATTTGACTCACATTTCCAAAAGATAGATTTGTATGTCATTCGCGGAAATGGAATTTTAGTTAAATACATTGATATGATCTTATTTCCTTATCAATTTTTTGTTGTTTTATAAATAAAGCATTTATTTATTCTTATTGTGTTCCATAATGCAACACACACAGTTAAACTAAGCGTAAATTGTCGGTTTTTCTGACTTAAAAAAATATACAAATATAACAGATATTTGAAAGAAAGTTATTTGATTTAAAGAAATATCTGTGTATATTTATTGGTTATGATTAGAATATTGATATTAGTGGAAAGCTGTTAAATTACTAATTTACTCAAGGAAAAAACAAAATTACTTTTATGTTAGATATTGATCGCACCACGAGTATTTAAATTTAAAATTAAAAGTATTAGTGAAATCAACTTTTACCCTTTTTTAATGTAATTTAAGATAAATCATCAATTAGTGAGAGGACTATTTCATCCAGATAATCATAAATCCTACCTTTTTGTGAAAACTTTGGCAATTTACATTACCTACGTATCTCCCATAGGTAAAAAACTAAAGCGTTTTTCAATCCTTACCGTGTACAGGGTGGTGCCGAATTCGACTGACAAATTCAGAGGGGTAATAGTGGGCATCAAGAGGATGAAAAATTGCCATAGAACATGGGGTCGTAAACCGCGTTTAGTGGGAGAAAATTAGTTATGAAGTGTGCGACGTCGAGTGGAACAAAAAGGGCCAATAAAAAGCAGAAAAACATTTAGAACTGCTTGTTATTATCTGAGGAAGGCTAATGTTTAGCCGAAAGCTCATGTATTTTGACATCTAATAGTTTTAATGTTTTAAAACTGTGGTTTAAATTATTGTACGTATTCAGTAACACAAATTATCAATGTGTTTACATTGTGTTTTATAAGTTTGATAAGGTGAATTTGACGTTCATATTATATGGAATTTTCTATATATTTTTATAGAAAATTGGTTGCCATTCTCCTTTACGTATTGTTAAGGAATATTTTCGCTTAATGAAAATGATAATTTAACTAGATTTCTAGCACTGTTATCTATAAAGGATATTTTTAAATCCGTAATCACTACCCTTCTGATTTCTGACACATTCTCAAAATCACGTTCAAAGGGAAGAATACAGAAATTATACTGCGAACTCGACAACCAGTACAATATCTTTAGTTTTAGTTTTATTTATTTTTGTAATGCACGCGTTTATCTTAAACGTGTATCTCTGCTTGGTAAAACTCTTGTAAATTAAAAATGTAAATGAATAATATATGCCTAAGTCAAGAGTTTTTAAATTTTAAAATATGTAATGATTTGGGCCACTCTGTGTACAGATAGTGTTTTAAGTTTGTAATGTCTGTTCTAATGGTATAAAAGTGAAAACCTTAAAGGCAGTATGTTTAGCTATGTTGGGTATTCCAGATTCATACAATGTGTAAAGGGAAAATAATATAATAATTTTATACACTTGTTTAATCCGTGGATTTCACACTTCGGTTCAGCACTCCACACTATGTGCGATTAGGAAATCGTCACTTCAACTACGTATAACTTTGTTGAGAATATAGTGAAAATGAAACTTAACGCATGATTCCTGTACAAAATGTAGTGAGGAATCAAACTGCAATATTTATTTTTATCAAAAATGTCATTTTGATAATGAAAAGTGGAAATTAATGAAAGCTTGTTTTTTAGAAACTCCGATGATTTGAAATTTTGATTGATGCGAATTTACACTGGTGTGGAGGTCATGGGTTAAAAGTAATAATATGTTTGATGTATTTCATACATGTATTTTTCCAAACCAAGTACAAAATTTAATAAGTAATCGAACTGTGGTATTTACTTTGATCAAAAATTTCATTTTGAAAAATGTAAATTAGTGAAAGTATGTTTTTTTAGAAACGCCGACGATTTGAAATTTTGATTGGTGCGAATTTGCACTAGTGTGGAGTTCACGGGTTAAAAGTAATAATTTGTGTGACGTATTTCATACATATATTTTTCTAAGCCAAGTGAGAACAGCCATACATACAGACACACTTATATTTCCTTGATATAAACATATATTTCACTTACGAAAGAAAGTCGTAGTTAAATATTTCGATAAGATCTGACACCATTATCGATTTTTTCTGAATAAAGCGTTTCTTTATTCTGTTACATTCCGTGATGTACTAGATACTGTGTTAAAGAAAAGGATAAAATGTCAATTTTTGTAATTTGAAAAATGTAGAAGTATGTAAGTTATCTGAGAAAGTATAGAAGAATGAAAATTCTCACTTCTGATAAGAAAGGAAATCTCTGTAAATACGTATTGAATGCCTTGAAAATATTTCGTTTAAGACTAATAACGGGAAAATGTCAAACTACACATTTCCTCGAAAGAAAAAACTGATCTTATCTTTAAAATTACGACAAATGTTTTAGTTAAAGAAAAATTATATTAGTAAAATCTCTACTAAATATGTAACATTTTTTTTTTTAATGTAGGCACAGGAATATTCCAAATATATTGCCATCGAAAATTATTGCCGCTAGAATTATGTACGTAATGTTAAAAACAGTTATCTAATTATCATAATAATGCCTCTGAAATAGTAAAAAATATTTATGCGCTAAAGCTATTGTAATCAGCTATTCTTATGATCCGTAAAAAACACGTTTTCTTTCTTTCTTTCTTTTCTTTTCTTTTTTTTTTTTTTTCTTTTTTTTTTTTTTTTTTTTTTTCTTTTGTCAAGAATCGAAATTCGTTGTACCTTCATTTATGCCTTTCTAAAGAAGTTGTAAGTATATTTCCTACTTAATTTTAATTCCCAAATGCAAATTTGCACCTGACGTTTTGAATAAAATTTTTCTATTTTATGTAGGACGGGACGAAAAGCATTTAACTACTTTCAAATCAATTTGTTCTTAAATTTTGGTGTTATTTAATCATTTTAGTATTACAGAAATATAATTAATTTGCCTTAGAAAAGAGTTAAAATAATAATTTGTTTCATCATTAACCTTTCCGCTACCTGGTTAAAAAAACACATACAATTCTAAAAAATTAAATCGTATTCTATTCACCGAAACAAAGTTCATTTAAATATTACAATAAGATTACTGGCACTGTTATCATTTTTAATGAAAAAGTAAATGAACATGTTCCATGGTATACTAGACAATATGATAAAGGAAAGGATAAAATCTCAATTTTTATGATTTTAAAAATGTAGAAGTATGAAAGTTATCTGAAAAAGTATGAAATAAGGAAAATTCTATTTCTGGTATGAAAAAAGAAATCCCCATAAATACATATTGAATGGCTTAAATATTTATCTTCTGAATCATAATAGAACTGTCAAATTTTATACAATCTCGAAGAGAAAAGACTAATCTTGAATATTAAAATAACCAGAAATTTTTTAGTTAAATAAAAAGTTTTTTAAGCAAACTGAATCTGTTTATTTTTTAAATTTCAGTTAAGGCGGTTCTCAGAAAAATATTTTTCTTCGCTTAACAATGCGAAACTTTTTGACACATTTACTGATTTTTAAGCGTAAAAGCACGACACTTGTCGGCATGATTATTGAAGCGATTTGCACTCAAACAGTTTTTTTATGACAAATGAATTACATCTTAAATTATATGTGATTGTTAGGATTGCAGTTTGCTCTCTTTCCGGCGCTGTCGCGTTCGAAAATTTGATTCAAAACGTCCATTTTGACAGCATTTTCTGAATGATCTTCAGCTTTTATCGAAAAATAGAAAAACTGTTCGATTGCATAATTTCTGAATAAGAGCATCTGCCAATGCCATGCGTTTGCGAACAAAAGTGAACTAAAAATTTTTTTTATCTGAAGTAGTGAACTAAAAGTAGACAGCTTTAATTTGAGAACAGCTTAAGCTACATCTACTAAATAAGTACGTAAGCGAAAATTGTAAGATAGAATAATCTTTCAATTGGACACAAATGTAAGTTTCGAATATATTATTATTTAACTCCTTAAGAGTTTACCCGTAAACTTTTACGTGCAAGAAGAATTTGCTTATTCCGCTACTCAAAGCTTTTGGATATACCACTAATTTTTAATTGTATTCTTAGTTTTATTTAATGATACGAATTTTTCAATTAAAAAAGACTAATATTTTAGTTAAAAAAAAGAGTCCTTTCACCAAGTTTTATTTATTTGTTTATTTATTTTTATGCAGCAACATTTTTTTTTATTTTCAGTTCTAGAAAAGAAGTTAAAACCCATTTGCAAAAAGAAAAAAAAATACATACATCTTAAAAATCTTTTTAATTAAAGGGTGTGGAAGATAGACATTTTATCAAATTCAAAATTTATAAAATCCGACATATTTTTTAAATTAATACAAATACAGAAATTTAAAAATATCAGAAATCTGCACACTATTTTCTATTAGAAAGTATAATTATCGTGGATGTATCTGTCTTTAAACAATTTTTTGAATACATACTTTAAAATACAGGGTGTCCATAACTAAACGACCCTACTTTAAAGTTGTATACAGACGAAACTATTGGTCAGATAGGAAATTTTGTGAAGGACATAATGAAGGATGGGGAATTTGTTTAAGCGAAAAAAAAAAATAATGTGTTCAAAATTTCGCCACCAGATGGCGTTTTTAATGAATTACACATTTAGCATACATTTGCGATAGCTTACATATTTTATTGCAACAAAACATGTTCACCGTGACGGACATCATTTTCAACTGCCATCTGGAATCGTAAGATAGCATGTTCCACAGTTGACAGCAGTGTGTTCTGGGAAATGCTAAAAACATGTCGTGAAAAAAGTTTTGTTGAACATTTTTCTTTGTAATAACATTTGTATGCTAAATGTGTAATTCATTAAAACGCCATCTGGTGGCGAAATTTTGAACTAATTTTTTTTTTCGCTTAAACAAATTCCCATTCCTTCATTATGTCCTTCACAAAATTTCACAACTTTCTGACCAATAGTTTCGTCTGTAGCAAACTTGTAGGGTCGTTTAATTATGGACACCCTGTATACTAAAATATTATTTAAAAGGCCGGCTTTGAAATATTGTATCTTTATGAAGGGAAAGAGATAACAGTATGCATTTGTTATGTGTGTTATTACTATCTCCAAACATATTCAGAAAAAAATGCAGGCTCTTTTCCGTCCTGAATTATAACAAATTAAATATTGAAATTTTATACAAATCAGCATTGTCGACAGTTTAACTCAAAAGGGGGGAGTGGTTGGTATTCATAGATAATTTGGCAAAAAAGCACCTCTCTTACATACTGCCTATAATTTATCGATTTCCGTTTTCCTCTGATTTATAAGGTACGGAGTCTTGAAATTGGTGAAAGAACAGCCATCTATGAATAAAAAGTACATTTAGAAACAAGAAACATCTTATTTTAAAACAAATTATGCGTTTAGTTAGAAAAAATATTTCTGAAATTCACTATATTTTTCACTAACAAATACAGAAAATTTATTTAATATATATTTTTAATGTCATTATTATTATTATTATTATTAGCTGTTTTTTTTTTCAAATTCTAGACTCCGTAACTCATACACAGTTGATTAAAAAAAAAAAAAAAAAAGGCTTAGAGATTATAGACAATATATAGACAGGATTTTTCATTGCTAAATCGCATGTGAATATTACTTCCCCGCTTTGAGTTACAAGCTGTCGAAATTGCTGATTTTAGACAATTTTCAATATTTAAATTGTTATAGTTCAGGAGGGAATATATATAACAGTCTGTTTTTATTCTAGACATTTTCGGAGGTAATAATAACATACATAAAAAATGCACACTTTTATCTCTTGCTCTTTATGAGATACAATTTTTCGAACTGTCATTTTGACTGATATTTTAGCACTGTAAACTGAAATGTCTGAAATTCAGACACATTCAAGTGTCTGAAACGGATGATTAAAAAAAGAGACACTTTAAACTGGCTTAACTTTTTAAGCCACTTATTTGGGTCTGAATTTGTGACATTTGAATTAACTGATCGCGGCCATTTTTGTACTCTGATTTATCGACAATAAACTGACATTTCTGACCACATTATTTTTTTAAAGCATTAAAGGCAGCCATATTTGACCACATTGATAAATGGGAAAATATTTTAATATAAAGCAGGGATAAGGATTGTTCCAGAAGCAGAACCTGATTAAATCATGCCCCCCCCCCCTTCAAACTTATTTCCAAGATTTTGAAATTTGATTGGTTTT
Source organism: Maratus michaelseni (assembly GCA_963931845.1). NCBI lineage: Eukaryota > Metazoa > Arthropoda > Arachnida > Araneae > Salticidae > Maratus > Maratus michaelseni. Next base: position 248,916,926 of record OZ007593.1, read on the forward strand.
TTTTGTCTATTTAAAAAAAAAACGATAAAATTCATTTTTGCAAGTTAATAGAGAATGATTCAACACTAAGATAGAAAAAATTGAACTGAGATATATTTTTTTTTGTCATGTGCCCTCCCCTCCTCTTAATTCCGTGATGAACACATTTTTTTTACTTTTAAGTGTTCATGGGTTTCTAATTTATTCAGGAGGGTGATGCAAAAAGGTTAAACCCCTAACCCAAAGAAAAAAACTTTCAGTTCTTTATTTTGTTTTTAACTGTTCCAATTCTTTATTTAAAATGCTGTTAGAAACTTCTTTTTGAATATTTAATATTTCTTAATTGTTTTCTTAGTTCAGTTTATTTCGTATTTATATTATGCATTTAAAATCAGAGACTTGGAAGCGGACCACAGATGTAGCTCTTCCAAAATTTTACCCCTTCCTACATTCCTTTCTTTTAACACGCGTCTTTGAGTATTTCAAGTTATATATCTTAATATTTTAGACTTAAGATTTAAGGGGGAGGGGGGTGATTTCTTGCACCTTTCCCCTATATATACATACAAGTGCAAGTAGATTTTTAAAACTTTTTTTTTTTTTTAAGAAAAGCAATTTCTTAATTATTTAATGGACCGAAAATAACGCATTTCCAAGACTTGATAAGCGGACTCGTGTAATTTTGGCACATGTTCATGATCTAATCCAATTATTTCTTTTTAAAGTAATGCCAAAATTAGTGGGTTGGTTTGAAATACCTTTCATCTATTGGAAAACAGTTTTTTGATGGCGCTGTAATATATAGGGATAAGATTTTATCATAGCATAATCTATATGAGCACATAACACATAACTCATTATGTTGCATAACAATATGATCACATTCAGACATTTACATGTCTGAATTTCTAAATGTCTTAATTTCAGACATGTCATCAGCATTCAGAATTTTTTTTTAGTTCGTTTATGCCATGATTATAGTAAGACACTTATGTGTCTTAAAGACATCTATGATGTCTGAAATTTCACATTCAGACACTTAAGTGTCTGAATTACTTTTTCAGACATTTAAGTGTCTGAATTTAAGACCCCTCTATATTTGCAGTGAGTATATTTTAAAACAGTCATGGTATTTTTTAAAACAAAAGACAGATAAATGTACGACCATCACACGATCTAAAAGAAAAAAGTGTGCATATGTTAGATTTTTCTGAATTTTTATTAGTTTAAAAAATATATAAGATTTTATAAACTTTTGAATTCTGTAAAAACCGCGGATTAACCCTTCTAATTAAAAAAAATAAATTCTTTTGCAAATGGACTTTAACTTCTATTATATATATGATTACACGCAACATAATGTTTTTCGAAATTCTATGGAATGATAACTAGAAAAGCTGTTAAGAGGTTCAAACTAATAACTGAATGTTTGATTTATATAAGTAATTTTTGAAGATGCTGTTTAATTGTCGTAACATAATAGTAAGAAAATATTTTTATAATAAAAACTAATGATCATAGTTTCAGTTTCATATCCCGAGTTATGAAAGATAACAAAAAATTTTAAAACCTGCCAGGTTGGTAGACTTTGTATATGCGCCAGAGAGGGTTAATTAAATTAAGAAGGCTAATTAAAGATAATAACTTTAATTTTAAAAAATATATTTTGCTTCAAATAAAATCAGTAGATGAAGCAAATTATTGTGAATGTATTGTATTTAGCGATAAATATTATAATATGTTTAATCGTTTTCTGCATTCAAACAGAAATCATTTGCGCCTTCCAATTATATTGTCGAATACTTCCCTTCATAAGATGTTTCGCAATATAAGTTTCCATTTTTCTTATTGTATTGTTCTTATCTTCTGTTTTTGGAATTTCCCGCTCTTTTTTATTAATCAGTGCGTATTGATGTTATTTTCTAACATATTCTAATAATTGGTTAATTTCTATCGTATTGATTACACACACACACACATATATATATTATATATATACATGTGTGTGTGTGTGACAATTCCCACAAAAACCATGTGGAAAGACGTTTTGTTTTGAGAACATTACATCGAACTTGACAATTTTAACTCTTCCTGATGAAGGCGATGTTGCAGTCGTTGTTTGTAGCAACCGAGCGTTATTCTAGTTCCACGGTTCAGGAATAACCCACTGTCTCTTCGATAGTCGAAAAAATAAGCAGGCCTCTTCAAAAACATTGTTTATTAGAAATGTCAAATCAACAAGCTGTACGGATAGGCTCTCAGTAGTCTGAAAATATTCCACTTTAAAGATCGAAGTCCTGTAAATGCTTTCGCCACAACTCCTTAATTTTCTAAGTTCCATAGTTACGTTTGCTAAGAACTCAGATAAGGATTTATATCTCTGCATATTATAATTCCATAAATTCCATAGCAAATACTTATTTGCTCCATAACAAATTCCGACTACTGTCCCAAAGTTTTCCGATTCCGCGTGGATTTTGATGACAATAAAAACGACGAAAAATTACCTCTCTAATTCTGTGAATAAGCTTTTATCGATCAAGTTGTATGAACACAAAACTCCGAAATGTTGCACTGCGACAAATACTTTTGACCAAACAACGTGCCTGCCGGAACTTGTTAATGGCGTATCCAAAAAAAAATGGCGTACAACGGGACCGAATTTGGCGCGAAAGATCCCAGAACCCGTTCTTTTTAAAATTAAAATTACGTTTACAGCATTAAAAAAAATTGAAATGGAATGTTTTTTTTGTTTTTTTTTTATACGGAAAAGCTAAGATACTAGGCGTAGAAACAATTGAAATTCAAGTTAAGAAAAGAGAAGAAAAATTATTTTAAGGTGGACATAATATGCAAATTAAATGAAAAAATATAGAAATTTATATTATGTTATAGAAATATATATATTGTTTTTGAAGCTACCATAATGTCATAAGAGTAAGAAGTTATGAATATGCTGAGATCTACTGTGCTGATATATCTTACGTAAAGAATTTTAAAAAAATGGAATTTTTTACATTTTTTTTAATAACTTGTTTCATTTTTATTTTTTAAATGCTAAGGTAAGAATACATTAAAGTTATGCACACACACTCACATATTTCCAAGAGATAAACTTATCTTCTATTTACCGAAACGAAATTGTATTTTAAGATTTCGATAAAATCTGGTACTATTATTGATTTTTTTTTTCTGAATAAAGTATTTCTTTATTTTTGTTACTTTCCGTGATGCAGTAGACCCTGTGCTAAAGGAAAGGATAAAATGTCAATTTTTAGGATTTGACAATATAGATGAAAGTTATCCCAGAAAGTATAAAAGAATGAAAATTCTTTTTCTGATATTGATTTTTCTGATATGTATTGGATTTGATTTTTTTTTATATAATAATGGAAAGCATTATATTTTATATTTTCTTTTGTAAAAATAACTTATCTTGACTATTAAAATCAACAGTAATACCTTTGTTAAAGAGTGTATTAGTATGAACCAACTTTATTTTAAGCTATCTCCTTTATACAAGGTCCTCCAAAAATCACATCCCCACTTTCTCTTTCGGGAACATGTTTAAATTTCGAGAAAAAAAAAGTAAAATATGTGCTCAATCAATTTAAAGGGGCCTCATTTGGTTAAAATATTTGGGGGCTTGCGTCTCCAAAGGAGTTCAACTTTGAAATTTCAAATGGGAAGGAAAGTATTTAGACATATCGATAGAAAGATCTTCTCAAAACAAACAAAAAAGAAAAATATTTTTTGCTTTACGATGCTTTTCATAAAATTATGATTAAAATATCGTATCAAGTACTGCAATGTTTACGTTTACCATGAAAACCAATCAACTGAGCTCCAGCTAGACCTTGAAAGAAGCAAACTATTAAGAAGTAAATTTTATTTCATAGCTTAATTTATATCTAATATGACGCAGTAAATAGTATAAGTTGTAAAGATTCAAGTCATTAATATCGTTTAATTTTAAGAGCTAAAAACGATATACCTATTTCCTCTATTGTTTGATTGAAATGATAATTTTGCGGGGATTAGTCAGCGATAGTTAGCTTATCGAGTTGCAGTAGCAGTCAATTATTTGTAGCAATTTTTAATCGTCTATTAATTTATCGTTTTATTCTACAAGTTAAAGAAACTCCCGGTAGGAGTTTAGATTATAATATCACATTTGAAAATAGTTTATTTCGCCTAACATCTGTTACGGTTATTTAGATTGTTTTTTGTTTTGGCTTCCAAAAGTTGGATGTTACTTTTAGTTAAGTATTGGGGAATATATTTTTCTGATTGTTAAGCAACATGATTCGTTCAGAGGCAGACAAAGTTAAAATTGTGTTTGTGTACATGGGAATGCAGACGTAGTGCTAAAGAAAAGATAAAATGTCAATTTTTGTGATTTGAAAAGTGTAGAAATATGAAAGTTATCCGACAATGTTTGAAATAATAAAAATTCTCTTTCTGATAAGAAAAAAGAATCTATGTAAATATGTAATGGATGATGCTTTTGCAATATTTTTTGGAGAATCATAATTGAAAACTGTCAAATTTTAAATTTTTTTAAAAGAAAAAAATAAATCAATTAAAATCAATACAAATATTTTAATTAAGGATATAGTGAGACATTAGGTAAATTGAACTTTTGATATCATTTAAGCTACATTTACTATGAGAAGGTACCGTTTTGAAATAAAAAAAAGAAACAAGTATAATTTTCTTACCAATTTTATTTTTATATAAAAGCCTGTACCTCAATCTGTTTTCCTACATAATTTCCGCCAATATTAAGGCGCTTATCGTGTTGTACAACCGGGTTTTTGAATGACCTCTTCATAGAAGTCTGCCGCCTGATTTGACACCCACTGCAACACGGTCGTTTTGACCTCATCATCGTCGTTGTGGCGAAGACCGCCGAGATGCTTTCTGCACCAATTCTTCAGTAAGGACTGAAGCTCGCCCTCGTTCCTCATCATGAACATTCGTGCAGCCATCTTTAAAAGCTCTAACCCATCTCCGTATACCATTTCACTGGATTTAATGTGTTGTCCGTAAACTTAACTAATCTGACGATGAATTTCAGCCGCTTTCACGTCTTTAGTACTAAGAAAACGAATCATTATCGTATTTCACAAGCGGCGGGATTCTCAGTCGGCGAAGCCATTTTAAATACTCAAAAACAAACATTAACACAGTCGAATGTTTCCGTAATGGCGCCTGTAGCTTGCCAACAGATGTAGGTAAAAAGCGCCCACGCGCGGAATGCCGACCGCAGCGCCGGAATTTCAAAACGGTACTTACTTTAAAAATAACCCCCGTCAATATATGCATTTGAGAAATATTGAAAGAGATGAAGATATCGTTTTCTTTTAATAGTGAGACGTGAAATTTTCGCACATATTGTCATGTAAAGCTTTTAAATTCAATACATAGTATTTTAAGTCACTGTCTAACTTTGACAATGTCGAAATAAGAAGAAAATATTTGAATTGGTGATTGTTGAAAGGAAATGAGTCCATATTTTGACATTTATCATTTTAAAATGGTTTCAGTGTTTTTTTAATATTTATTGATTGCTTTGTGGAAAAAGGAACTCAGTCCGGGTAATACATATGCATGTTTGAGAGGAGGGAATTTGAAAGTTGAGTGTTAAAAGGCACTATGTCCATGATTTGGGAAATTTCAAAACTGGACTTTGTTCCTTTCAACAATCTCGGATTCATTTATACAATAAGTGCACGATAATCAATCTATGCTCATGATTCCTGTTTGTGACCTCGGTTTAAAAACAAAAGGCTTATTAATAATTTGTCGCGTTCTTACTATTATATTTTGAAAATTAACTAATAAAAATAATCATATACTTCACTGAGGAGCACGAGTAGGTCATTTTAATTAAGAAGTTTAATGATACAGACATCAACACATAACTTATACATACACTCATAAAATTCTGAGACCATTTTCAGCTATAAGAAAAATAGTTCTATTCAGCAAATGGCGAAGAAAACATACTTATCAAATTTTAGTGCTGCCATCTAAAGACTATTAACTGAAGTATAAATATTAATGTTCTCCCTACTTAACATTTGAGCTAGGTAGGACCTCTTCTAATTCTTGTAGACCTTCTAGTTACCTGTGGGGAGAAAGAAGATAAATTAGTTTTTAGAGATTCTGCAGCATCATCAATTGTACTATTTGGAAAAGTAGGTTTTGGAATTGGAGGTATCATATCATAGTCAGCTGATTTAGGGGACATGGAGTATTTGAATGAAAAAAGTCAGCTGGTATAAGATTTGGAGTAGTTGGGTTGAAAGAGTCAACTGGTTGAAGATCTATGAGACTAGGATGTTTTAGTTGCAAGATCTCCAATATCTTGGTTAATTCCTGAACATCATACAAAATTTCGAGCAAAGGACTTTATTTTTGCTATTCCAAATGTCCAAAGTGTAAATCATTTAAAGTTTGTTTTCTATGAATCTTTGGAATAATTCCTCTACTCCCTTTTAAAATACAGCTTTGTTGAAGAGTGATTTCTTCTTGCTTACCCCCAAAAAGTAAATTCTTAGGTTGGTATAGGAATTTCGGAACCAGCAATAAGATGATAAAAAATTAGATGCAATAAAGGATCTGATTTTGTAGTTAAGGTAATCGTTTTGGAAGTTTAAGGTAAAGTAGAAATTTGATTAATTTGAAAAAATTCAAATTTATCAATTACATTACTTGAGTTAAATTGTGTTGGTAAATCTTCACTAAGTAATGGAAGACGTGAAAAAGCATTGGCATTTGCGTGTTCGGTGGTTTTCTTACAACGGATATCACACTGAAACGTTTGTAAATATAATGTATATCGCTGCATTCTATCAGCTGAAAGTACAAGAATACTCTTAGTAGGATAAAAAAAAAAGACACCAAAGGTTTACTGTTCGTAATTAAAGTAAACCTATTATCATACAAATATTGAAAAAATTTCTTTATTTCAAAAATAATACCTAGTGTTTCTTTATCAACTTCGCTATATCTTTCTTTCTGCCTTAGCCAAAGTTTTTGACACAAAACCAATAGGTCTTTCAATGTTATCTGGCATCACATACAAAAGAACTGCTGAGATAACATATGAAGAAGCATCGTTTATTAACACTAAAGGTAACTTAGGGTTGAAATGTGTAAGAACTCTTTCAAATATAATCTCATTTTTTATACTTTTAAATAATTGTTCACAAACAGAAGACCATATAAATTTCCCATTCTTTCTGAGGAATAGATGTGCAATTGTAGCTAAATTCGGTACAAATTTAGAATAATATGTAACTAAGCCTAGAAACGCTCTAACCTGTGACACATTTACTGATCTAGGAGCATTTAAAATAAAATTGATTTTATCTTGTGTTTTATGAATACCTCCTTTATCAATTTTATAACAACAATATGTAATTTGATCAATCATAAAAAATGATTTTACTTTATTCATCTAACATTATATTTACGTAATCTTTCTAATAGTTGTTTCATACGTTTCAAATGTATTTCATCAGTTTCCCCTGTAACATCAATATCATCAATAAATTCTGTAACAGCAGTAATTTGACTTAGAATTTATTCAACTGTTCTTTGCCAAATAGCTGCGGAGAACTAGTAAGACCCATAGGTAACTTTAAAAATTGGAATAATCCCTTCGAAGTGTTTATAGTTAACAACTCTTGTGAATTTTTGTCTACAGGTGACTGCAGATATGCTTGAGTTAAATCAATATTTGTGAAATGCAAACCACTCCCTAATGTAGCCAGCATATCCACTACTCTAAGTAGAGGATATTTTTCAACTTTCAAGAATGTATTTACCGTTACTTTAAAATCACCACATATAAAAAATTTCTCATTAGGCCTAACCACTAGAAATATAGGAGTTCCCCATTTAGTACTAGTGACAGGTTTTATACTGCCCTCGTCTTGTAATATTTCTAATTCTTCGTTTACTGCTGCACGTAATGCATAAGTTACCTTTCTAGGTTTGCAAAATATGGGAGTAGAATATCTTTCTAGATAGAGTTCTGATTTCAAACCTTTTATCTCCTTAACTTTAGTAGTAAAGAAATCAGAAAAATCGTTTAATAACACTTTTAATTTGTCAGCAGAATTCGCAATTTCACTTACATTCACTGATTTCAAATTATGGGGGAAAATATTAAATTCAGAAAACCAATCTCTTCCAAATAATAATAGAAAATTGTCTTCTTTAATCAAATACAATTTAACTTTTATCTTCATAAGAAACATTTACCTTTACCATACCCAACCGGTTTCAAATTTTCACCATTTGCAGTTCTTAACTGAACATCAGGCGGAAACATTTTTTTAATTTGTAAAAATTCTGTGAAAACGTTTAATAGGCACAGCAGAATTTCCGGATATCTCCATTTCAACTTTTACTTTATTTTCAATTAAAACAAATAATTTTATGGGAGCCTTTGTTGGATGTTAAACCTTTATCATGAGCTAGTTATATATATATATATATATATATATATATATATATATATATATCAGATATAAATGACACGTGAAAATCTTATTTCTGTTTTATACATAGTATTTGATGTCACTATTAACTTTCATTACAATGTCTGTCATAATTATGGGACATATTTTAAATAGACATGATTTTAAAGAGACATATTATAAAAGTTATCTATAAGCTTATGCTGAGGATTCCACATTCAATCTCTGCTTAAACCGGAAAAAAAATCCTTCCGGCCTGTACTGAGAGGAAAAGGTAGCTCCCATATTCCATGTTTTTAAAAATACAACTTATTTTACTCAAATACCCGAAGCTAAAATGTTTGGAACCCGATTATAGACGATTTAATCGCGGTTTTCGTTAATACTGAATTTTAATGCAAATTTCAGCATGAGAGTTATTTCAATTTATAATATTTTTGTGCATATTTTTGAATTTTTGAAAATTTTAAATTTTTTAACTGGCCGCTATTTTGAAACAAGATGGCGTATGAAGTTGGCCAACGAACTCGGATGAGACCTTGGCATGTCCTGTACACATGACAGTCACATTCATATCGGTTCATAAATACGAGAGTTACAGCATAACAAAAATCAGATTGTTTCAAAATGTCAGCCACCCTAGAATTTCAGACGACCATATCTAAGCCTTTTTTTTAAAGATAAAACCAAAACAAAACATGCCCCGGAATCCTTGTATCACGGTCTAATACTTAATGGAAACATTTTTTCCAATTTATAATTTTTTTGTACATCTTTTCGAATGTTTGAAAATTTTAAATTTTTTAACTATTTGCCAATTTGAAACAAGATGGCGGATGAAGCTGGCCAACTAACTCGGTGGAGACCTTGGTATGTCCTATGCACATACTCAGTCACATCCAAATCGGTTCAGAAATAAGAGAATTACAGCATGACATATGTCATATATATATATATATATATATATATATATATATATATATATATATATATATATATATATATATATATATATATATATATATAACTAGCTAATCCGCCTGGAGTTGCCCGGGCCCGAAATATTAATAATCTGTTCTATACGAATATGACTGAAATCTGTAAGGCTATTGAGATCAAGTCGAATGAGGCAAACTTCGTCGTAATCGGGCTCATAAAACCCAAGATCGGAAAGCGCATCCTGGCGGTCGAAAGTGCTGCTAAAATATTTAAGGCTATAGATATCAAGTCGAATGAGCCTAACCCCGTCGTAATCGGGTCCATAGAACCAGATATACTCCTATAGTTCCACTTTCCACCGCCAGGGGGCGCAGTCTGTTCTGAAAGAGGCCTTTTCAGAACACTTGACCCAACCAAATTTCCTAGTAGAATTGAAATTTAACTACGGATAAACATTGCCAAAATAGCGGAAATCGCGAAAGGGGGTTACGCAATCGATCGGTTTCTAAAGGGTTAATGTAGATATTTTTTAAAACCCAACGATGCATTTTGAAGAAAATGAACGTGTCTATGATCTGGAGTCTACTGTTTGTCCGTACTTGCATTTCCTGAGTCGATGTCGATTTTTAAATCTGGACCAAAAAAAGGAAATTCGCGTGAGTGAGTTTTGAAAAGGATTTTTTTTCGGGGTTGTTAAAATTAAATTTTTTCAAAACGGATACCTGATTTTAAAAAATAATGGGATATAGATTAGGCACGGTATTTTTAGTTTTTCGTATCTTGTTTATAAACGCCAATTCGGATTTTTAAAGATAGGAGAAATAGTTAAAAAAGCGAAATTGACTTACGGTTAAAAACTTTTTTGAAAGGGTTAACGTGATTTACTAAAGGTTTCTGCCTAAACCCGATAGAACGTAGATGTCTTTAGGTGTGTTTGCTTTCTGTTTGGTTATTTTAGAAAGCCGATGCCAGATTTAATATATAGCAGAAAATCGGAATTCGCAAAAGAGAGTCCTGCGCACGAATTTTTTTTGAAGTGTTAATATTCGTATTTTTCAAAAACAAATACATATGTCGAAAAAAGAATAAATGTAAATATTGTCTGGTATTTTTAGTTTTTCGTACTTGTCTCTGAATCGCCGATGCAAAATTTTAAAAATTGCCAAAATCGCAAAAATCGCAAAACGGCATACAGAAAATATACTTTTTCGAAGGGTTAATTTTTGTATTTTTTAAAACCAAAGGTGGATTTGAAAAGGACAGAAACAGTTCTTTAATTTGGTGACCTTCGTTTTTCCGTATCTTTTGTATTCCGGTAGATGCAAGGCTCGGAAAACGGGAGAAAATAAAAAACACGAATTCGATGCTTTTTGATTATTTTTTTGAAAGGGTTAAATGTAAATTTTTTTCAAACCAACCAAATCGTTCGAGACGTAAAAGTATGTTCTTTTAGAATATGTAGATGGTTTTTCCGTATTTTTAGCCGTTTGTCAATGGCGAATTTAGAAATTCTTTAAACAAAAACGGAATGTCTTCTGCTTTCTTTCTTCTATTCCGGAAAATACGGAAATTGGTTTCTGCACATGCGCCAGCTCGCTTCAGAATAATGACTTTTTTATTTGTGATCTTTGATCAGTTTTTAATTGATAACTACTTTAATTTTCAAAATTTTAAAATTCTGAGGCTCAGGTATACTAGGAGAGTGTTTGGACTACCTAAATCTAAATTTACAGACTTCTAGGTCCACTAAATTTTCCTAGCCATCGCCAACAGACACACACACACACACACACACACATAACAGAGCGAAACTTTTATTAGTATAGATTATAATATCTTTGAATTTCAAAAAACATATCAAGTTCTTGTAACATTCTAATTAAATCTCCAAAGAGATAATTAATAATAATGTGTAGACAGAATACCACATAGTTAATAAATTAACAAGTGCAATTCTATAAAATTCTGCTGCATTGCGCAAATTGGTATGGAATGGTTTTTACATATTCTTTTCAATAATTATCTAGATGAAATTATTGATTTTCATATGATACCATAATTTAGCCTATTTGGCGCATAAATCACTTTGATTAGCTTATATATATATATATATATATATATACCCTGTATATATATATATATATATATATATATATATATACAGGGTGATTTTTTTTTAAAGTTGTGAAAGTAAAACCCTATAACGAAAGAACCACTGATCCAAATGACCGGAAATTTCACCAGTATGCTCCCGAAGCAATGGGAATTTTTTTGGCATGGTTAAAAAAACTTAAAATCTCACCGACAGATGGCGCTGTTTATGCAGTAAAGTCGGGAGAGGAGCTTGTGTAAGACACACGCACAGTGGATACTCTTCACTCTGTTGTGGAACATGCGGTTTCACGTTTCCAACTCGTAGCTGAAAACATTGGACAGCACACTGAAAATCGTATGCGTTAGTTGCGCAGTTCTGTACGAATGTTTTACTCCATATTTTTATTTTATTCTGTTTTTGCAGGTGTTTGCAGTTCCTTTTCCCAATTACTGCATTCTGTATGTTTTTGATACACAGAATGCAGTAATTGGGAAAAGGAACTGCAAACACCTGCCTAAACAGAACAAAATAAAAATATGGAGTAAAACATTCGTACAGAACTGCGCAACTAACGCATACGATTTTCAGTGTGCTGTCCAATGTTTTCAGCTACGAGTTGGAAACGTGAAACCGCATGTTCCACAACAGAGTGAAGAGTATCCACTGTGCGTGTGTCTTGCACAAGCTCCTCTCCCGACTTTACTGCATAAACAGCGCCATCTGTCGGTGAGATTTTAAGTTTTTTTTAACCATGCCAAAAAAATTCCCATTGCTTTGGGAGTATACTGGTGAAATTTCCGGTCATTTGGATCAGTGGTTCTTTCGTTATAGGGTTTTACTTTCACAACTTTAAAAAAAATCACCCTGTATATATATATATATATATATATATATATATATAATGCAAGAACTTGTTTAATGTATTTTGAAATTCAAAGGTATTACAATTATATATATATATGTATATATCAACATTTGAATGGAGGGTGGTTTTGAGGTCTGGGGGTCATGATCGGTGAAAATATATCAAAATTTTCTGGAATTGCTTTCCTCCGAACGGTTGCTATATGTAGCTTTTTACTTTTTTTAATGAAAGCTACCTAAAGCAGTTAGTAAATGACTAGGCGTTACTTTAGTAAAAGAAAACTTGTTTTATGCTTATATTTATCGATTCCAAATAATAATACACGAACACACACATAAACTTCGAAGAGAAAAAATTATATTCCAAAAGCGAAATAAAATGTTAGCTAACTATTTCGATAAGATCTGGCACCATTCTTGATTTTTTTTTCTGAATAAAACGTTTCTTTATTCCTCTTACATTCTATGATGTATTAGACAGCTAGACACTGTGTTAAAGATCAATTTTTGCGATATGAAAAATGTAAAACATGAAAATTATTCCAGAAAAAGATAAAATTCTCTTACTGATAAGAAAGTGGAATATCTATAAATAAATACGTATTGGATGAATTTGAAGTATTTCGTCTCAGAATCACAATGGAAAACTGTCAAATTATACATTTTCTCTAAAGAAAATACTGATCTTGGTTATTAAATTCCCCACAAATAATTTAATTAAGGAAAATAGCAATAGTTAAATGAACATAGCACATTTAATAGCATTCAAGCGACATATGGTAAAAATGTAAGTGAGAAAAATTTTGAGATAGAAGGAAGTTTGTTTTCTTTTAGCAGATATACTTGAAAACTTTTAATATGCTGTCATTCAAAGAGATTTCTGTTTGAATTATATTCATACTATTTTAAGTTGCTGTCTTTCATAATAATGTCTGCCTTTAATAACAGCGTAATAGAAAAATAATTTTGCAATAAATGTGACTCCAGTTTTAAAACCCTGATTTATATGTATGTATATATATATATATATATATATATATATAACCATTAATGAAACATTACCGAAACACCAACAAAAACTATGAAATTATGAATTAGAATGTAATAATTAATTGACAACAATAGTGTTCTCCCAACACTCTGAATATAGATTCCATATACATAGTAAAAAAAAAAAAAAAAAAAAAGAAAAGAAAAAAAGAAGAAATTATATTAAAAAATTGAAAAATTGAAATTTGTCGAATTTAGACAGAATCTTCAGGTCCCAAATGCTTAAATTACCACAAATAAAATCTGTAATAAAATTCACACCAAAATAGAGAAATAAACTGTGAAATAATCATAAAGTTAAAAAAATAAAAACAATATTAAAAAGGAAAGAAACCTTACCCATAAAAAAGAGAAATAAACTGTGAAATATAATCATTAAGTTCAAAATACAAGATTAAAAAGGATATAGGGAAAAGAAAACAACAGTTAACAGATAGAATACATGATCCAAACAGGAGTCAAAACATAAACTCAGGCAATGAATTGGAGAAAATCAGTACATGTTGCCAAAATAAGTTTTAAAAGATGATTGAACAAGGATTATTATTGTACAGAAAGGCAAACACAAACCAATATATAGAACCAGCTCTCTCTATAGAAAATTTAAAATAGAACACCAAACATGTATTCAAATGAATTAATAAGGTGCTGCCATCTATGGAAAATTAGTGAATATTCTATGATTTAATAAAAGCATTTGATTACTATTATTAGTTAAAGATTAAAACAAATACTGTCTAAAGAATGATAACTGATAGTTACATAATAAATAAATATAATTAAATAATAAATAAAATTATGTTGATAAATTTTAAATTACATTAAAAAAAAGTAATTGATGTATTAAAGAAAAATTCTATGTAAAAAATGATATGTAAAATGGTGAAATTAATAATTATTGATTAATGCTTGAGATAAATATTTCTACCGATCAATGACATAGCTACAATTAAATACCTTTGCCAGATATATATATATATATAATTGAAAACACATGTGAAGAACGAAGGATAAGACATTATAAAAGCAATAGAATGGACACTGAAGGAAGTATACCCAAAAGGATGTAAAAGTAAAAATTGGAAAAGCAAAATTGGAAAACTATGAATATCTTATAGAATCTTCAGAAGGGCTTTATGAGAATATCCATAGTAAGTATATGTTATTTCATCAAATATTATCAGCATTATGCCTAAAATCGACAGTATTAAACCCCTAGAAACATACACAAATGAAACAAGAATATATATATATATATATATAACATTGGAATAGTTTTCACTTTCTTTAATGATTCTTTTCATAATTTTCAATACCTGGTGAAAATAAACAAACACGCACATATCCAAGAAATAAAGTCGTAATCCTTGCACCGAAGCAAAATTTAGTGCACTATTTCAACAAGATCTGGCACCATTATCGATTTTTTATCTGAATAAAATGATTCTTTATTCTTTTACGTTCCTTGATGTTTTAGACAATGTGCAAAAGGAAAAGATAAAATGTCAATTTTTGTGATTTGAAAAATGTAGAAGTATGAAAGTTGTCCGAGAATGTATTAAAGAATGAAAATTCTCTTTCTGATAAGAAAAAATAATTCCGTGTAAATATGTAATGGATGAAGCCTTTGCAATATTGCTTTTGAGCAGGGCTTGACAAATGCAATCGCTAGGTTTACACTAGCGACCAACTTTTTTTTATCTGGCGACTAAGTTTTTTAAGCTGAGTTTTTTTTTTTGTTATTTACTTTTTTTTTTTTTTTTTTTTTTTTTTTTTTTTTTTTTTTTTACAAAAATTGAACTAAGAAATGAGCGCAAACGAAATTTTGAGGAAGTTTCAATAAGAAATATTCTCAATAACTTAAGTGGCATCTAAAAATTGCATGCAATGATAAAAAAGGCATGTGTTTTTTTGTATGTTTCAAATCAGATTTTTGTGTTCAGAATTAAAACTGATTAATCTATCACATTCATTTTTAAGAAAAATAACATTATAAGTGCTTATAACTAATTCGTTTAAAGTAAATCTATAAAATTTAATTAAAATTTCAAGAATAATTCATTATAATAAAATAATATGTCTTTTTTAAATATTTCTTTCTCGCTTAAAATGCTTGGCGCCTAGCTCCTGTGTGCACCATACACGTAATAATGGTTCCGTGAATAATGGTTCGGCGTCACTCAGTCTTGGAGACAAGTGTCTGGTACTGAGTTGTTACTCAAGAATATTTTGTAATTACATAGTTTGGATTATTATCTGCATTAAAGGGAAATAAAAAAATCATTAATTGCACTTCAGAAGGCTAAGATATTTTTCTTTTATTGCTACTTATTTTTAAATTCTTATTGTAGATCGTTGGATCAAAATAAACCTCAGCCGGCTGCTGATTCCGATTATGTATTCCGAGCGCGGGTAATGTTTTTATTTTATTTTATTTTATTTTTAGAAATGCATATTACTTAATAACTCTCCATTTATTTTGCGAACGTCCCAATGTTTAATTTAATTTTTTTAATTTATTTTATTTTTATTTTTATTTTTTTTTTACTGAATTTATACCTGGAAAATAATTTTAGAATTTATACCTGGCTACCAGATTTTCTTCATATCTGTAAATCCCTGTTTTTGAGAATCATAAATGAAAACTGTCAAATTATACATGTTTTTAAAAAAGAACAACTAATCTTGGCAATTAAAATCAATACAAGTATTTTAATTAACCGTCTGATTACGGGGGTGGGACATCGTACGTGCAAGTGACTATTTGTTATTCTATTCGTACCTTTTTTGGAATTAAAAATCTCTGCTATACATTTATACAATGATGTTTTCAAGTGATATCTTCCACATAAAATTTTTTTTCTAAATTGTGGTACGATTGAATATAAAAATATTCGCCAGTCCAGGCCCGTAATCAAAAGGTTAACTATAAAATGATCGATTAGGTAAAACTAACTTTTGATATCATTTAGGCTACATTTACTAAATGTATGCATGCTAGAAATATTGGGAGATACTAAGATTTTTTTTTTCACTTTTAATAGTGAGATGTAAAATTTTCGAATATATTGTCATCAATATATACGAAGGTAGATCATTTTAGGTTCTTTTAAAGTTTTATACATAGTATTTGAAGTCGCTGTCTAACTTTCACAATGACAAAATAAGATGAAAACACTTATGCAATAAAGGTATGGTGATCAAGCTATGCTCACGATTCCAGTTTCTCAATTTGGTTTACTTATTAATAATAATTTGTTTCATTCTTATCGATACCAGATAAATACAAAGACATACAAACACAACAATTACAAGAGATAAATATATTTACGAAATCTGAGACTTCCAGCGTGACGAAAGTAAATTCGTAATTAAAAGACATGTTACACTAGATCAATTTTAACACATTTTGTCAAATTGGTAAAGAAATCATATGAGTTGTAATTTTCCAACTGGGCGAAAAATATCCGGGCCAGGATTCGAAACTGGTATCTCTTGACTGAAGCTGCCAATGCTCTGCCAACTAAGCCATGCTGACATTTTGATGGCTCAGGAGGTAAAGCATTGGCAGCTTCAGCCAAGAGATCCCAGGTTCGAATTCTGGCCCATACATTTTTCGTCCACTTGGAAAATTACAACTCATATAAAAGACATGCTGTTATTTGATGAATGCGGTTTATTTGATGGATATTCTAGAAGCAGAGCACAACGAGTTACTCGTATCACAAAGAAAAAAAAAGCGTGATATTAAAAATTAGCAAAGTACAAATATCACTCACTGGTCAAACTTCGCTCAAAGTAGTGATTGTTTGAGACTAACCTACTCATAGCCTCTTTTGATGATTATGTGAACTGATGTTTTTTTTCTTTTCAGAAGATTCTGGAAGGTCCTTTAATTTGAAAATAATAAAATTCTGTTCCTCAAAATTTCCAAATAACTGTTTCGTGACCAAAATGGACGCCAAAGTCGCAAAGTCGCAAAGAAAATCAGAAAATTTGTCACCGAGATCGACTAGTGGACACTATGGAAGTAGAAAGAGTAATTATTCATAATTCTATGGTGAATACCGCAGTATAATGAGCTTTCCCGTATGTATGCAGCTTCTCTTTATCTATTGTTGGATTCCTTTTCATTGTTAAAATTTTCATTCATTGATTTTCTATATATTGCTGTTTGAGGAATTATGTGAAAGCATATATTCCTTTCACCAAATGAAAATTTTAGTTAAATATTTTGATAAGATTCGTCACGGTTGCCAATATAATTACTATTTTTCCTTTTTACAGAGATAAACGAAAATTTAAAATATATTGTCATCTAATGTGATTGATATTTGAATCATATTCACAAGATATGCAGTTTCTGTTAATCTGCCATAATAATGTATCTCACATTAGCATAATATATGTACAAACATTCATGTAACAAAGATACGCTGATCAACTCTATTCACATTCCCAGTTACATATACTGGGAAAAGAAGAGATTGAAATCTATTGTACTTGATTTAGAAAAATAAAATGCTTAATCTTTTTTCTTTTTTTTAATGAAATATAATATCAGAAAGTGGACATGACGTTTTAAAAATTCTCCAGTAAGAAAACAGTGACACGTTGACAGTTATTGAAGTTAGTCTTGCCGGAATGTAATGTGTGAAATCCGGAATTACTTTACACTTCCTTGTTTGATTTCCAAATACCACCGATTGATCTCGCTGTATTGTTTCAAACTGTAATTCTGATCAAAATAACCTTGCAGTTTCAAAACATAAATCGTATATTTTTGGACGTTTCAGCGACTAAATAAAATAAAGTTTAAAAACTAAGCGAAATTTAATTCATTTTTGTTCTTTAGTATGAGCGTTATAACGGTTAGATATTGGGGAGCGCCATTTATCGATGACATTTAGAACTAAAATAAGAAAACGTAGTAAATAAATTCCCTGAAAGAATTCACACATTAATTTCCTGTAGCTGTTACCAATATTTAATTTTTAAAACGATCCAGCTCATTTTGGATATCATGTATAATTTACAAAATGGATGTCTTGAAATTCAAAGTCCTTCTGTAAATATATCATAAAAACAATATTTCATGACAAAACAAATGTAAATTGAAAAATATTACACTATTACTTAAAATTGATGCTACATAAAATTGATATCACATGACATTGATACTGCTTTATGCAATGTACTGGCGAAACATTTTTTAAAATTAATATATTGTGGCCATCACAAAGTTTTCTTCTCTATAAGTTAAATAAATTAAATGATTTAAATAGTACAAGAAATTGCATCTATTTAGCAAATAGTTTTTTTTTTTCATATGTATAATAGGGTGGATCGAAAAATTTTTTTTCGCAATTTCAAAACCTACCTATGCGGAAAAGATGTTCTATTGTATGGAGATTAAGAGAAAAATAATTAAAAAAATTAATTTCAAAATGTAATACTGCCGCAATAGGGTTGAAATTTCTAAAAAAATGAAAAAAAGACATAATTTTGGTTAGATGATTTTTGAATAAAAATAATTGTTTTAATATTAATCAAAACCTACCTATGCGCAAAAGATGTTCTATTGCATGGAGATTAAGAGAAAAATAATTAAGAAAATTAATTTCAAAATTTAATACTGCCGCAAGGTGTTTGAAATTTATGTATTTGAGTCTTTTTACGGTAAAAAGTCAAAGTGATTTTTGTTAAATGAAATATACATTTTAGTAATTTTAAATATTAATTGCAATAAGAGGACACTTACTTGGTTACAAGAAAAAACTTCAGCTTCTTATTTACCAGCTTCTTTATTATTAAATAAAGAAAAACCTATAAAATCGTCGAAATTACAGTGGGTGATAATCACGTTTGGTATTGAAAATTGGCATAAGGTTTTGTGATTCGATGCGATTTCTTATAAAACCGTCTCTTCTATATGATCAACAAACAGCAGAAGATGCTTCCGTGACTCTTTTGACTATGCGTTCTGTAGCTTGAGTGTGGCACAGAAACCCGTTGATAGTAGATATTATTGCCGCCGGAATAATTGTTGGATTTACTATTGTTTCTGAAATCATGTCGTCACTAAATCGTTCAGTTAGTGGAGGTTCTGTCACATTTTCCCATTTAATCAAATCAATATAATCCGTCGCACAAAGTTCAAAAGCTGGTAAATTAAAGATTCGGATATTATTCATTGAAATGCTTGGGATTGCAGTAGATCGTTTGACCTCGCTCGCTTTTAGAATTCTTCGAAGGGCCAATTGCCATACGTGAATTCCGTCGTCAGGTAACATCGATATCAAGATATTTTCAAGATGGCAAAAAACCCATTTCTCCTAATAACAAGGTCCTATTCCACCAGTGAAGCTTCTGGGCCCAGTCGTGGTTCCATCTACGTACGCGAAAAGATGACGTAGTGGAAGCTCATTGGCGCGTAACTGGGTAGTGGACGCTTCAGAATCAGTTCTAAATTTTGAATAACATCTTCTTCAGCACCTGTGTTAATAGATGTTCCGTCGCAACCGATCGCAACCAACTTTGTTACGTCTATATTGTTGTCAACCCAGGACAAAAATTTACGATGTCTTTTCCAATGACTTGCACTCTCCCAGAATTTACAGATACGTATCCTATGTACTCGGAACCAGGTTCTTTTACCAAGCTTACGTGTTCTTCTATTATGACTTTTCTTCTGTTATCTCCTAGTGATATAGTCCTGTCTTTACGTCCATCGAAGTATAAACCAAATTGTTCATGGTCAGAATCTTTCGCAACTGACTGAGACGGTAGAGTGGTTCTTGCCTTTGTTCTCTCATGTCGAATTTTATTTTTGTCAACGACGTTCGATACATCGCTTTGTGAGATAATGCCCACATCTTGAAACGCAGCTGACACGATGGCAGCGCCTGCTCGGTCGGAAATGCCAAAACGGTCCAATGTCTTTGCTACGGTATGTAATTTCGTCACTACAGATGTGACAGTGACACCGCATTTGGGCGCCGCTTTCAATGATAGCTGATGATGAAGAAAAGTCAGTATGCTCGCACATACGCCGCTTCAATTTACACCCGTTATTCATATTCATATTGAAATATATTGAACTGGAATAAACATCAGGCAGTGTTTTGTTTTTCTCCACGTATCGCCCTTGCTTTAATTTTCGTTTCTCGGCCTTTGTTATTTGTCAAGGGATTTTCCGATCCAGCGACCCGATTGCCATTTTTCTTACAGTTTGCATGTCAAATAGAAATTCTCTCTCTTTCATTGGTACTTTCCGTTCTTTCTTATAGAAGCAACATTCAAATGATTTACAAGTACACGCCGATATATAAAAAACAGCATTTGTGTTTTTCTGAAAACCGTCAATCTGCTTGCGATAACTTTCAATCCCTTTTCTGGCTTTGTAAGACTTAAGAAGACCGCGATATTTGTCATGGTATAATCGGAACTTTTCTCAAAATGCTATAGTGTTCAATTATTGGGATTGAAGCTCGTTTCCAGGTCTCTTCTAACTTATTAGCAACTTCTTCACATGAGGAGGAAAGTGTAGATGTAGACAATGTTTCCTTTCTTCGGTATTCTTTTGAATACCAACATACGCACTCTATTGCGTTACTGTATGTAGGAAGCATATTCGTTGGCATATGACAACCAGATCAATATATAGGGCAAATCATGTCCTTTCTTAACATCGCCATGGTGCAATAATATTCAAAGTACACTACGCAACACAATACACTTACAAAGAAAACTTACGCAATGAAATTGAAATTTATTTCACTTTGAGAGAACAGCGCCCGATTCCGTAAGCCGCTAGCTTTTAACTGAATGAGCGAGCGGTGGGAACATGTTTATCCAGTATTATTCAGAGTAAGGCTCCTTTAACTATTATAGTAGCCCTAATTCAGAGCCACGTGGGCGTATCATGTGACGTAGGGACGATTCCATGAAGTAGCGCTTCCAACTTATGGAGGGTGGAAGGATAAAGCGGGAGAATGAAAAAGCTGGAATTGCCCTTTTTTTCGAAAATCTAACCCCCTTGCAGCAGTATTAAATTTTGAAATTATTATTTTTTATTAATTTTCTTTTAATCTCCATACAATATAACATTTTTTCCGCATGGGTATGTTTTGATTAAAATTAAAACAATTATTTTGAATCAAAAATCATCTAATCAAAATTAGGTCTTTTTCCAATTTTTTTTCGAAAACTCAAACTTTTTGCGGCAGTATTAAATTTTAAAATTAATTTTTTTTATTATTTTTTTCTTAATCTCCATACAATAGAACATCTTTTCCGCATAGGTAGGTTTTGATTAATAATATTTATTTTTTCACCATATAACATCGATCCACCCTAATGTATAAGCGCACTTCCTCTTGCAATGCCTGCTAACAAAATTTAATGACAATGTATTCCCATATTCAGGATGCTAAGCCTGAAGTTTTGTTGAATCATGCGCATTTAAACTGGTGATATAACATAGCATATTTCGATCAAATCGTGGAATTTCGGCACCACCTCCCCCTTTCTTAGATGGCCACAACAATAATTGAATGATAATCTATCCCTAACATGATGATTCTAAATTTGATGTTTTGTTGAATTCTGAGCACATAATCTGCAGATATAAGCATCACACAAATCATCGATTTGTGACATCCCTCTTGTGAGATTTTGCCCAAAACATAATCAGCATGAATTTACATAAGTATAGAATTTCATGCAAAAATTTATCCTATTCTACACAGTAGATAGTGAGTTACAGCGCTCACAAAATTTGTGTCACATACATACAGACAGACTCACGGACAGGCATTATCCAATAACAGTCAAATCGTGTTCAGAACCTTCTGAAACGTATAAATCCGTCGAAAACTGGAAGCCGAAATTTTCCATGAATCCAATATTTTCTTCTTGTGTAGAAAGAAGAATGTAAGAATGAGAAGACGAAAAAGCCGCTTCCTTACATATTATATTGCTCAAAATATTTGCCTTATGAGAGCAGCATAAATTATTTCATTCTATTCATATTTTTAAAGCACAAATTTAAAATTCCATTCCCTGAAATGAATTTTTAGTTAAATATTTAAATAAGATCGGATTTCAGTAAGGCTTTTTTTATTATTTATTTATTTATTTTTTTTTTTAAATAAAGCTATTTCATTATTAATATAATATTCCAAACGCGTCACTAGCTAGATGGCTTCATGAAACAAAATGCGTCGATTTTTTTTTCTTTTTCTTTAAATGGAAGCATAACAGTTATTTGAAAAAGTACAAAAATTAATGAAAATTGCATTTCTTATGAGACAAAGAAATGTATTTGCATTTGCATTGGCTGTCTTCAAAAAACTTTTTTCGGAATTCAAATGGGAAATCTTTTTATTTATCATTTACTTAAAAGCAAAAAAAGTAAATTTATCATGACATTAATTTTCATAACTATGACGTATTTAATTTTTCACAGGTATTTAAATTGAAGGGGAAAAAATTAAGTGAAATGAATTTATTAATAATACATTTTTTATGAAATTTAACGTTAAACTGATATGCGTATATCAGTTGGAAAGTGTGTGTGAATAAGAGAGAACTAGATATAGAGAGAAGAAAAATAAAGAAAGAAAAAAGTGAAAAGTGCATTTTTTTTAATTACTGAAATAAATAAAAACTTTCAACATATTATTACGAAATCAGTTATGCTTTGAGTAATATACAAATATTAGAAGCGGCAATTTGCTTGTCATAATGTATGAGCAAAATATTTAGGGGAGTAAGCATCAGAGTGATGAAAAGGATACGAGACAGCCATGCATAGGCATACTCATGAACATAGATCTAAAGAAGGATTTCTTACGAAATAGCCTTTCCAAGAAGAAAATCGTTCCTGGAAAAATGTCTCAAATAGGTGGCGCATGTGTAGGTCAGCTTCTGCATACGTCAACAGTTCGTCTGCTTCTTCAAAACGTCAGTCGTCTGGGGGGTATCTGATATACAGTTTCGGTTTGATGTTGTTGGTGGCGCTACCTTAGCAGGGAATCTCGCCGGCTGCACAGAGCCGTGCGCGTAGCTGTCCTTCTTTAGTTCTATGTTCATGGGCATACTATAGGCAGTAGACACAAATTAAAGTACAATGAAGAAATCAAGATACAGAACTCATATATGGAAATTAAAATGAATTTAAAGGATGTCAAGAACATGAAGAGGAAACTCCAATGTGCATTATTGTATGTATACATTAAAAAAATGTTTGAAGATAGTGAAAAAAAAAATTATATAGTGTGTAGTTTCTTTAAACAACTATTACGCACTTATCTTTCACGGGCGTGATAAGGCTATTGATGAGACGTTGGAGGATTTTATTTATTTTTTCAGGACGTGCAGCCCCTGACAGTCAACGAAGTTATCGGTATAATTGCAATGTGTCGCCCGATTATGTCCTATATGTGCTTGATCGGATTTCAAACTGGAAAGCATCCTGTACACCCTATTTGCTGCATTCTGTCCGTTTCAAGCGTGTTTTCACAAGTTGAGCAGTATAACGTCTGAAAATATGGTGCAATAAAATATAGCAACCGCCTATGACCGCGAGACTGCCGTTGCAAATATCATATATACCAATACGAGTGTTTGTGTGTGTGTTTTTTTATGCAAATGTTACCTTAAAAACGGCTCTAACGATTTTGACGAAATTTTGTATCCTGCCGTTTTGGGCTATTGCCCATTGGGCGTTTGCCCATTGGGCGTTTGCCCATTGGGCTAGGTCACATGTTCGAGAAAATTCGATTAGTGGGTCATTTTGGGTCACAATGGGTCATAGTCCAGCTAATTTCATCTAAAAAACGGTTCAAACGATTTTGATTAAATTTTGTATCCTACCCTTTGCGAGTACGAGAAGACTATTAGGCTGGGTCACTTGTTCGAGAACTTTCTACTAGTGGGTCATTTTTGGGTCAACGCGGGTCAAGTTAATTTTATCTAAAAAACGGCTCTAACAATTTTGATCAAATTTTGTATCTTACGAGTGTCGGGCACGAGAAAATCATTGGACTAGGTCACATGTCCAAGAAAATTCGATTAGTGGGTCATTTTGGGTCACTGTGGGTCAAGCTAATTTTATCTAAAAGACGGCTCAGACTATTTAGTCTAAATTTTGCATCCTATAGTTTTCAGACACGAGGAGACTGTTGGGCTAGGTCACATGTTCGAGAAAATTCGATTAGTGGGTCATTTTGGTTATGGATCATTATGAGTCAAGCTATTTTTATCTTAAAAACGGCTCGGAGAATTTGAACTAAATTTAGTATTCTACAGTTTTAGGGAACGAGAAGACTATTGGGCTAGGTCACATGTTCGAGAAATTTCGATTAGTGGGTCATTTTGATCATGGGTCATTATGGGTCAAGCCATTTTTATATTAAAAGCGGCTCAGACGATTTGAACTAAATTTTGTATTTTACGGTTTTTGGGCACGAGAAAAGGATTGGGCTAGGTCACATGCTCTAGAAAATCCGATTAGTGGGTTAATTTTGGATCACTGTGGCTCAAGCTAATTTTATATAAAAACGGCCCAGACTATTTTGATTAAATTTTATATCATATGGGTTTCGGGCACGAGAAGACAATTAGGCTTGTGTCACATGTGCTAAATTTGATTAGAGGGTAATTTTGGTCATGGGTCATGATATTTGAACTCAAAGCTAATTTTGACCGAACATAGCTTGGTCTTCCCTGCTCGTAATATATAATTCCATACATCTAACTACACTGATTCCTGCCCAAACCGTCAATCCATCTCATTTGTACTGTCCTTTTTTTCTGTATAAACACAGGAATATTTTAAGTTCTACATTCTCTGTATACTAAAATTTGTCCGTTTTCACTCCAGACTGATTCGGGACTCTTCGTGAAAAGCACTTAATGCTACTCATGTTGCATCCCATCTCGATGTTTAGCAGCTTATATTTTTTAAGTTTTATAGCGTGTTGAAGTCAAAGGACTATATAGCATTAGTCTACATGCAATGAAGCGAATGATCTTCAGCTGGCAGACGCCAAACATAACATTCCCAGATTCTAGGAGTCGAATCCACAGTCAAGCTATGGTACTCCTTGCCACTCCAACAGATTATCTCCTCTATATTTATTAGCCTCTATATTTGCCTATCTTTGCTCTTTATTTGCCTCCTAGTTATTCACTAACTCGTAGATTCTGATAAATTATGTTAAAAAAAAAAAAGGAATAAAATATGTTATTGTGACATTTTTAAATCAACTTTTCTAAAAAAAAATGCATCCGCGTTTTATTAACGAGTTATTTAAAATAAAAAGCTTCTATGAAATCGCGATTTCAGCACTTATATTCTCTTTATGATGTCTAACGTTACAAACGTAGATTTGCATATGAAGTTTTGTTCTGATTTCTGCAACATCCTAGATTGTTGATATTTCGATTTTAGTTATGTATCAGTAAATGCAGTAAGGTGAGACTCATGCTACAACTGACATCACAAACGTTCATTTGCATATGAAGTTTTCTTCTTTCGATTTGTACAACAATCTATGTCAGTGATTCCCAAACTTTTAGACTGACGTAACACTAAATCGAAATTTACTTTATACTTTACACACAACGTAACAAAGGTAATATTAACAGAAAATGTTTACAACAGGGCATCCGGCGCATTTGTTTTAGAGTAACGCTCCCTATTAAACGTTTATACGAGTATACGTATAATACGTATTATACGGGGTGCAGATTTTGGATACATATGATACGACCAAGGCGGTTATACGTATTATACGAAACAGCATATACGGTACATTGTATATACGGATCATACACCAGCGGTTAAACGTATAAACGTTTAAACGGTTTTCGTATGCTTAAAAAATTATGGAGACTTTGAAAATCAGCTGCTGTGTCCTGCGCAGTCGGTACTTGCAAAAAAAAATCGGATTTTTTTTTTCTTTGGTTCAGATTTTGTCCCCCCCCCCCGCCTCAAATCTAAACTATTAATTATAAAATGATTTAAATGATTTACCTTTCGCATATCTGTAACACACGCATATAGCTTATTTTGATTTACAGCGTAGACATTTCGCCCGAAACATTAGTATTGCAGAACACAAACTTACATTGACTTCATATTTTATACTGACATTGATCAATCAAACTCCTGGGAAGTTTCATAATCTTATTTTTATTTTAAAGCACCCCACGGAGGGCACTCCCCCCACCGGCCTATATCCCTAGTACAGATAATCGGCTGTAATAAATAAATAACTAAACATACTTTTATTTTATTTAAGAATACTTTTTTCTATATTAAAATATTTTGAAAATACGTTTTTCAGCAAAAATGAAAACAGAAGGCAAGACATTTTAAGCTTGTGTGATTGCGTTTTGAAACCTGCAGTGACGATTATTTTTCAGGCTATAAGTAATCGAAATTTTTAGGTACTAACACAAAAAAAGAAATTTGTTAAGATTAACAACAATTCTTAAAAAGCAATATCTTGTAATGCACATACACTTTGTATAAAAAATACCACGAGTATCATGGTTAAAAAATGAAATTGAGGTATACATTAACACAGAGTAGAAAACATTTAGAAAGAACCGTAGAAAGAACAACATTTGACTTCCCGGGCGCAATTTGAGTATACGCACACAAAAATAAATATATATATTTTTTAAATTACGAAAGAATATACTTAATAAGGATTAACAATAAATCTGAAACGTGTGTATTCTTATTTGCACAAAAAGTCTTTTTACCTTCGTTATATATTTACAATAATCGTTTATAGGGGAAAATAACAAGATTCTATGTAGGAAACATATTATACACATTGCTAAAGTAAAGCCACCGATTTCCAACTTGTTCTCCGTTCAGTGACGTAACACTGATGAGATCCATTGTCATTAAAAGTAAATACGATGCTTGAAATATACGTATACTTGAATTAAACGTATACTTGAATTATACGTTTAACCGATATACGCTTATACATATCCTGATACGTTTAAACGTATATTTTAAGGTATACGTATTTCTTAAATACGTATTATAAGTATATACGTATATCTGTTAAACGTATAACTGAAATACGTATTGCATCGGGAGCACTACTTTAGAGTCCTAAATTTTTAAAATAAGCCACATAAAAAAATTTCTATGAATGCAAAATATTTTAGAGCCCCCCAGAATTTTGTATACCAGAACCCCTATTAATAAATTGGGGTGCCTAAGTTATTTATGTGTAGGCTTATTTATATAAATTGTTAAATCCGTGTGCTAATCTATTTTTTTTATCAGTGGAGTATGATGAAACTCATGCCAAACAGAATAATGATCAGATGTATTGAGGTGGATTCCAGTTCGGGCACTGGATATGGCATTTGTTAAAAAAATGTAGTTTGAAGCAATTGTATTTATTACAAAAATAATAATTTACTCAGCTTACTGGATGGTAAGGGTAAAAGGTGAAGTAAGAAAATATTTTTATATTTAAATTATGTCTTCTTCTTCTTCGGTTTTCTTTTTTTTTTTTCAAAATATTTTAAAGAATTTTAATAGGAAGCAATAGTGTAAACAAAACTCGCCACTATTAAACCTTAAATAAAGTAATGTTAAAAAAATCATACGAAAATCTATTTCTTTTGTATAGAAAATAACAAAATGAACAAGTAGTTGTTCTTTTATCTTAAGTAACTCCAAATCATACTTCGTAAGAAATGAAATTATAAAAAATGTCAATAATGAATCTTTAGCAATAAATATAATCTTACACAAGTTGTTTTTATCTAACGTATTGGAAAATGCGCCAAAAGGAAAAGTTAGAACGAAAAAAAAAATTTCTCCTTGGTGAATCTTAGTTTTCTAAATATTCCTCAAACCTTTTGCTTAAGGAAATAGCATAAACCGTTTCATAAGATTCACATCTCCAAGATATAAATTTATATTATATTCACTGAAACGGAGTTTTAGCTAAATATTTCGATAAGATCAGATTTCATTGTGATTTTTTTACTGAACTTACTGAACTTTTTACTGAACTTTTTTTTACAGAATCTTAGTTTTCTAAATATTCCTCAAACCTTTTGCTTAAGGAAATAGCATAAACCGTTTCATAAGATTCACATCTCCAAGATATAAATTTATATGATATTCACTGAAACGGAGTTTTAGCTAAATATTTCGATAAGATCAGATTTCATTGTGATTTTTTTACTGAACAATTTCTTTATTCTTACCATATTCATGATTCTTTAGACATTATTAAATAGAAGGAAAAACTTGCCTTTTAAAAATTTAGAACTGCAAAGGTAGTTTAAAAAATTTTGAGAAAATTAAAATTAT
This sequence comes from Maratus michaelseni, assembly GCA_963931845.1. NCBI lineage: Eukaryota > Metazoa > Arthropoda > Arachnida > Araneae > Salticidae > Maratus > Maratus michaelseni. The sequence goes on from OZ007593.1 coordinate 248,945,712, forward strand.
GAAGAATATGAGGCACTGAAATTTAATTTTGAATCTTGCCCCTGAAAACACATTTTCAGATATTTGGACATTTATTATTTTTGCCTTATTTATGGCCAAATCTCTGTGTTTTAATACGACGATAATTACTATTTGAGAACAGTGGTGTACATTTTCTAGGTTGACCTGGAGCAGTTGTCGTATCTGCTTCTCTAATAACCAGATTCTGCATTTTTCTGAATACATTGCGGCGGGTGTGGGCGTGTTTGCCGACTCATACAGAGGGTGTTCGTACCTTTTATAAACGACTTTCATGGTACTTACAGAGCTATTTTACATAAAATATTTGTGTTTTAAAGATTCAGTTTGGTAACCCTTACTCTGAACTTACCTTTCTACAGCGTAATTTCCATGACAATAATGCCTTTTGTATTGGAAGAGGTATTTTGGCCAATTCCTCTTTAACAGCTTTCTGAAGTCCATGAAGGTCAACGCTTGGATAACGTGCTTTTTAAAAGTCCAAAAGCACAAAACGTAATGGGTGATACATCAGGAAATTTAGAAAATATATCCTGTCCTGATACCTGTTTCTAGTTCCATTTTTTCCAGGAAATTAACATTGAATTGTGATGTGTGATTTAACTTGATTTAAGTCCCATACGGCTGCTTGCTTTATCTTGGTGCATTTTAACAGATTGAAGGCACTGGGGGTAAAGAGATGGTATTTCATGCTTGAAGATTGAGAGTAAAATATGTTTGTGATTGCATGTGGAGTTGTTCTTAACATTTTTTTTTCTATTCACTTTATTTTTAATTTGCCGTTATATGCAAAGGCAGCAACAATCATAAATTCTTTGCTGAAACGTTCTTTAGATACATTGAACTATGCTTTAAGATTTTTTTTAATAACCGAAAAAACGTTTTTTTTCGTTATTTTAACATATTTTTAACATACTTCGTTATTTTAACATACACGTACATTTAACATACTTTTGTTCATCTTCTTTTTTTTTTCTTTTGTTATTTATAATTTATCGTTTTTTAATAACCGAATATACCTATAATTTTCTTCGGAAAGTGCAGAAATATTAGCCTTCTATCCATCGGTTCTTTAAAAACACCATTTTGCATGTAAGCAAAAAATTTTGTTACCAGACGAGAATTTGTACTTTCAAAATCATATTAGCTGTGAAAAATATTTTGTCTATGCAAACGATTTCTTTTACACCAAAATCAACTCGTCTAAAAAGTGTAGGAATAGTCTTTGTACACCTAAACTAGATTTTTACTTTAAAGGTTTTAAAAAACCCAAACTTTTAAATTAAAGATTTTTTTTTTTAATTTAACCGACTTTTATGATTTTTTATCTGAATACAGCAGAATCGATTTTCTAAAGCACAATATTCATATTAAAAAAAAAATACTAATTTTTGGAGATCTGGCATGGATGTCACAAGTTTCAAAAGAAAAATTCATGCAGTGTAGTATTAATAATCATTTCCCTGACGCAAACAACTTTTATTCAATGTCTTTGTCAACTACGCTAAAAAGAAAAAAAATCTTTAATATATATGAATTTTCTAATATGGCCTGAAATTTTTGTATCAGGAGATTTGCCTTTTCATTCAAGTCACGTTTCCAAGAGAAAATTTTTTATTTCAGTTAAATGTTTAAATAAGATCTGATTTCATTATCATTTTTTCAGAAGAAAGCGCTTTCATATATTCCTATTATATTTACTTATTATATATAATACACAATTTTATAGAAAATATAATTTCGATTTTTTTTATCATAAAAAAATGAAGGCGTATAAAATTTATTTGAAAAGTAAGGACAATAACGAGAAACTATGGATCACGCATAGATTATGAAACCTTTTCCAACATTATCAAAATATTGTAACAAAACTTTATTTTTACCAATTGTAATTTTAGTTCATAAACGATGACGTATCTGATTTTTAGCTCACAGGCTATCAAAGCCTGAGAGCTTATGTGCCCGCCCGCCGGTTCTGTATGTACGTACGTACGTATGTATGTATGTATGTATGTATGTATGTACGTAACGCGATAACTCTTGATAGAACTAACCGTTTTACTTTAAATTTTGTTTATAGGTTTCTTGTGATAAGGCGCTTCCCTGATTAGTTTTGGAGGTTCATTGGTTAAGCATAAAGGGGGGAAACGGGGGGCTAACCTCCCATAATTTAGATAAATGGGTTTTTCATGCAGAATTATCCCATTTTCTTCAAATTTTGTATATAGGTTCATTTTGATAATGTGCTTCTGTCAATAGTTTCGGGGGTTCATTGGTTAAGTATAAAAGGGGAAAGGAGGGGAATACCCCCCCCCCTAATTTAGATAAATGAGTTTTTCACGCAGAATTATCCGATTTTCTTCAAATTTTGTATATAGGTTCATTTTGATAATGTGCTTCTGTCAAATTTTTGGGGGTTCATTGGTTAAGTATAAAGGGGGGAAGGGGGATAACCCCCCCCTAATTTAGATAAATGAGTTTTTCATGCAGAATTATCCGATTTTCTTCAAATTTTGTATATAGGTTCATTGTGATAATGCGCTTCTCTGAATAGTTTTGGGGGTTCATTCGTTAAGTATAAAGGGGGAAAGGGGGGACTAAAACCCGCTTAATTTAGATAAATGGGTTTTTCATGCAGAATTATCCCATTTTCTTCAAATTTTGTATATAGGTTCATTTTGATAATGCGCTTCTGTCAATAGTTTTGGGGGTTCATTGGTTAAGTATAAAGGGGGAAAGGGGGGATAACCCCCCCCCCTAATTTAGATAAATGGGTTTTTCATGCAGAATTATCTGATTTTCTTCAAATTTTGTATATAGGTTCATTGTGATAATGCGCTTCTCTGAATAGTTTTGGGGGTTCATTGGTTAAGTATAAAGGGGGAAAGGGGGGGCTAAAACCCCCTTAATTTAGATAAATGGGTTTTTCATGCAGAAATATCCCATTTTCTTTAAATTTTGTATATAGGTTCATTTTGATAATGCGCTTCTGTCAATAGTTTTGGGGGTTCATTGGTTAAGTATAAAGGGGGAAAGGGGGGCTAATCCCCCCTTAATTTAGTTAAATGGGTTTTTCATGCAGAATTATCCGATTTTCTTCAAATTTTGTATATATGTTCATTGTAATTAGAGACTTCCCTGATTAGTTTAAGGGGTTCATTAGTTAACTATGAGGGGGGTAACGGGGGGATGACCCCCCCCCCTTAATATATTGTTGATTTCTTTATTTTTCGAGGGGCATATTTCAAATTCTTTGAAATAAGAGTATAATATACAATTAGTGTGAATAGCCTGTGAGCTCAATGCCCTCAGTTTAACTGGGCAGGTTTCTTTTTTTTTTCTTTTTGCAGCCTTGTAAGGAATATTAAATGTTACAGGCCCAGTTTCTCTTGTATTTCCTGCGCTCCTCAATAAAGCATATGAATTTCACTAATCACACTTACTGAGAGTAATGTCGAAAAATGCTTTTATGTATTCCTTTAAAGAATAATATATGCCTCGCACATTATTTTCTGTAGGAAACATGTTGCAATGCATGTAAACATTTTATATACATTTCGTAATGTTTGAAGTAATAGAACATCATTAGAATGTACTTCAAACAATATCGCTTATAGACTATAATGTATCTGAATTCTTTTCAGTGTTCCTGTAAACGAACTATAACTGTTACAAACTTTATCTTCATCAGGGAACATGCTGAAGTATACTTCAATAACATATATAAATATCTTTGAAATTCACGTATTTATGAGAGTTAGCGCGAGGACAGACAAATGGCCAAAGAGACGGACATAGACAGACGAGCCGATGTCATTAACGCTTTTCAAATACATCGGAATATGTGAATAAAAAATATAAAGAAAGAGAGTCTTTTTATGCATCCAAACTCTGCAATGTGGCCTGAAATTTTTTGTCTCGAGGGTAGTTTTGTCTCGAGGGACGAAACATTTCATTCAAGTCACGTTTTCAAGAAATAAATTTTTGTTCGTTTCGAAATTTTAGTTAAATGTTTCGATAAAATCGGATTTCATAATCAATTTTTTCAGAAAGAAAACGCATTCTTAATCTTATTATATTCCATAAAATCTTATACACAGTAAAAAGAAAAATGGAAAAAAAATGTTGATTTTATTATTAAAAAATGTAGACATATTTCTTTGAAAATCAAAATAAAGTAATATTAAAAGAAAAGGAAACATTCTAAATCATTCTATAAGAAAATAATACTTTCGAGTAGTAAATATTAAATTAAAAAAATCTTTCACTAAAGTAACTCAAAATTGTGCATTTAAATGATGATAAACAAATAGAAAATAATGATTCAAACCTTATTATTATTTTTTTTAATAAGCATAAACCTGATACAAAATAAAGGGTGTTTCATAAACAATTCCCTAAATTTTAAAATTCAATAATTCATTAATTACAATAAATATAAAGATGAAATAAATGACACGTTTGTTTATCAAGTAGCCCGCAAATTTTGTACGTGGTAATTTTAAAACGAACTTAATTTTTCCACCAGTAGAGGGCGCTACAACCTCTCAAACTGAAATAATTCCGATAATTGCAAAACAGATCTCTCATTTTTTACTTTTTACTTCATTTAGCCAAAAGAAACAAAATTGGATTGTATTTTAGAATTTTAAATGTAACTTAGGCATTCTTTCAGTTTAAAGCAACAATGCGCCATCTACCAACAAAAATTTTAACTATTTTGAAAATTACTGTATACGAAATTTGTGTGCTATCTGATAAACGTGTCACTTATTTCACTCTTATATTCATAGAGTTAATAAAATACTGAATTTTGAAGCTAGATATTCTTTTTTTTATACTTCTTTTTTTTATACTTCATTTATGTAATCTCTTGCTAAATTACACTAAAAAGAAAATTATTATGTTTGTGTATCCGAATTTTTAATGTAGCTCCTTTTTCTTTTCATATGGGAATATCACAAATCATTACATTCAAGTGAAGTTCCCAAGAGCCATTGTTTCATTAGAATTTTTTTTTTGGCCCCATCAGTGGCTGAGAGGTTCTGCTCTCAAAGCTGGTAGACGGGAGGTGCTGGGTTCAAACTCTTGTCGCGCTCGTCGACCTAACTGTTCGGAGTTTTCCGTGGTTTTCTTCGAACCTTGCCGTAAATACGGGTTAGGATTCCTTAGAAAGACCCCCCACGGAGGGCATTCCCCCCAGGGCCTCTATCCCTCGTGTTGATAATCGGCCGTCATAAAATCAACCAACCAACCAATTATTAGAAATTTTAGTTAACTGTTTTGACACGATCAGATTTCATTATCTATTTTTCAGAAGAAAGCGCTTCCTTATTTTTATTATACACCATAAAAGTTTATACACTGTCTTAAGGAAAAGATAAAATGTCGAATTTTGAGTTTTAAGAAATGTAGATGCATGAAAGTCATTTAAAATGTATTAAAAATAAAAATCTGTTTTCTGGGGATAAAAAAATAAAAAATAATAAGGATTATCTGTAAATATGTGTTGGATACCTTTGAAATGCGTTTCAAAATTAGAATAAACTACACACTAGACACTTGACACATAGACACTTGAAAACTGTGAATTTATCTATCTATCTATCTATCTATATTAATAAAAGAAAGTTTCGCTCTGTGTGTGTGTCTGTCTGTGTGTGTGTCTGTTGGCGATGGCTAGCAAAATCTAGCCCACCTAGAAGTCTGGAAATTTAGGTGTGGATAGTCCATGGGCACCTGAGCCTCAGAATTTTAATATTTTGATAATTAACCTAGATATTAATTAGATTCTCATTAACCATCAATTCAAAAATGACATCTTTTAAATCAAAATGGCGAAAGAAAGGAACTGGCGCATTGGATTTTCAATCGGAAATGAACGAATTCGAAATTATTTTACTAATTAGCGAATTTTAAGAAAACTAATTAAGATATCAATTTGAAAATTTCTGAGCATATGTAAAAAAAATATTCTGTGATTACATGTGATTTATTGTGTATTACATGTGATTTTTGAAAAATTCGGTCGGTAATTTTTTTTTTTAATGTATGCAAAAAACTGTCAAAAATCTGCCGGCGCCATTGAAAACGATCAGAGAAAGTTTCAGACAGGGATCTGCTTTCATTAAAAACTGAACTACAAAGAGATCTGTTTTTCGGGCCGATCCCTCTCATTTAGTTTGCGAAAATGAAAGGAAATAATTGCCAAATTTTACTAATGAACAAAAATTTAGGTAACTAATTAAGATATAGATTTGAAATTGAGGTCGGGAAGGGGTGTCATCTGCCGGCTATTTTAGCGTAGCGTCTTCGTTATGTTCTAATTATCAGAAAAATGTAATTCTTTTTTTAATGATCGCGTTAATGTAGGTGACGGTGGTTCTCTTGAACAAATTATTCATTATATTTGCGGGTATGGGGAGAGAGGGGGTTAACGCCTTTCTCTGAGATTGTAATTATCTCGGTCCCGGGCAACGCCGGGCGGGTTAGCTAGTTTAATCATAAAGAAATATTTAAATATATAATAACTTTTAATTAAAGAAGTTTCTTTTACAGTTTTTAATTGATTTTATTAGAAAAAAGGGGGTACTTTTAGAAATCAAAATATAGTAATGTCAAATAAAAAGCAAACATTGCCAAGAAAATACTTCTTTCAGATAGTAAATACATATTTAAAATATAAAAAATAAAGTGATAAACCACCTTTACATCTAAAATAACTAGAAATTATCGTCCGTCTGTGAGTGTGTGTGTCTGTAAACGCTCTATCTCCCGAACAAAATGAGATAGAGATTTGAAATTTGGTATGTACTTAGTATGTAATAATGAGAAAAAGCTTATTGAATTTCAGTAACCTCGATTATCCGGAATTATTTTTTTCGGACTCTTCAAATATTCGTTCTGATAAAAGGTATATAAAAATTTTCGAAATTGTTTATTTTAAGGAGTGAATGTGAAAGACAATAAAAAAAACATAAATGTCACATATAAAGAATGAAGTCGATCGGGTAATTAGTTGCCGAGATATTTGTAGTCCTATTTCCCACACTCTTCGATTTTTCATGACCACCCTGTATTTCATTCAAATTTCAATTCAAAGATATATTTTAATTGGAAATGGGACACTTAATCTGACGCAGTAAACTGTTAGTTAATATGATTATCATTTTTGGAGCTATAAGGATGTTTCTTTTACACAATTCAGTAATAGAGCATTTACAGTTTATGATGTCATCAAGCCACGATTTTAAGGACTCTATCTACGGAACAAATTGAGATACAGACTTTAAATTTGGTATGTACTTAGAATGTAATAGTGCGACAAAGCCTATTAAATTTCAGTAACCTTAGTTTAAAAATACACAGAGTATTTAAAATATAGCAACAGATGATATTTAAAAAAAACTCTGTGTAAAATTGATTCGGTGCCGTTAAAGTGCAGCAGATATTTTAGTACTGCATTTTATAAATAGTTTACACATGTTTTATTTTCATATTTTATATTATGCATATCCATGATGGGTAAGTATTACGGTGGCCCCAACGACTAGTTTTACATTAACTTCTATATTGATGTTGACACGTGAAAGAAAACTTCGTATTTTTAAATTTTGAGGGTAAATGTAGAAGTTACTTAAGATATCCCAGTGGACGAAAATTTGACGAAAATTTAAATTATTTGATAAATTACTGCACACAGAACAAATAAGCTATCTGATTAACATGTTACATATTTCACCTTTAAATTTATTAGAGTTAATGAATTGTTGGGTTTTAAAAGTGAGGAAGTACCTATTTTATGTATCACCTTGTAAATTGACAGATTTCCATTCTAATTCTGGAAATATATTTCAAATGCACCTAACATATATTTATAGGCACTCCATTTTTATCACCAGTAAAAAAAAAAATCCTTTTTCATATTTTTCAAATGACTAAGATGCGCCTACATGTTTTAAATCACAAAAATCGAGATTTTATCTTTTCCTTAAAACTGTGTGTTCAATTTTATGGAATATAATAAGAAAAAGAAAGTACTTTCTTTAAAAAAAATCGATAATGAAACCAGATTTGATCACAGCCAACGAAACAGACAAGTCGCGACACTCTACCGATTTTGGCTGCCTTTCAGCCTACTTTGATCACATGGCAGTTTGGCAATTGGTGGAAACCAGCCTGTCTTAATCACGTGATAGCCAAGAGAGGTGAAAGTATTGCAGCCTTTCTCTTTCATTGGCTGTGGATCTTATCGAAACATTTAATTAAATTTTGAATTGAATAAAAATTTCTCTTTTGGAAAAGTGACTTGAACGAAATGGTTTATGCTGCTCTCGTGGGACAAAAAAAATCAGGCCTCATTAGAAAATTCAGATACATAAAACAACTTTTTATATATTTTTAGCGTAATTAGCAGACATTAGATTAAAGGTAATTTGTCAAATTTGTATTTATTAATAATTTTGTAAGATTCAAATCATCAATTTCATTTGTCACGATTTGAGTTTTTGATACTTTTTATTCAGCTTTGAAGGTATAGCGCCATCTATGGGTAATTTTTGGAATTAAACTTTCTACTTTGTTTAAGCAAAACTTTCAATCATGAGAAGAATTTTTGTCCAAAGTGCACTTTCGTTCACCAATTACTTGGATTTTAAAATGTGGACTTTTGTCCCATTCTGAACCTTTTTAGCTCACAGGCTATCAAAGCCTGAGAGATAATGTGCCCGCAGGTTCTGTTAAAGGGGGGAAACGGGGTGGGGCTAATCTCCCCCTCAATTTAGCTAAATGGGTATTTCATGCAGAATTATATAATTTTGTGAGTATAATATACAATTAGTGTGAATAGCCTGTGAGCTCAATGCCATCAGTTTAACTGGGCACTTTTCTTTTTTTATTTCTAATGTCTTAGTTAACTATACAAAAAAAAAAAAAAAAAAAAAAAATTCGTTTTTATGTATCCGTATTTCCTAACGTGGCCTGGATTTTTTTTTATCTCAAGGGACCAGCATAAACAGTTTCATTCAAGTCACGTTTCCAAGAGATACATTTTTATTCCATTTGAAAGTTTAGTTAAATATTTCGATAAGATCTGATTTCATTATGGATTTTTCAGAAGAATGCGATTTTTTATTTTTATTATATACTATAATATCTTATACACAGTTTTAAGGAACAGATAATTTTAAATGATTTTTGTTTGAAATTTGTGTTTTTCAAATGATTTAATTATAAAAGAAAAAAGTCATTTTGGAAATCAAAATAAAGACTGTAAAAAAGAAAGAAATTATCCTAAATGAAAATGCTTTTAGTAAATATTTATTTAAATAAACATTTATATAGTAAATACTAGTAAATATTTACTTTAAATAAAAAATTCTAGTGGACTTCTATCTAAATTAACTCGAAATAATGTATCTAACAGATTTAAAAAAATTAAATCTTAAAACTTTATTAGTAAGTAAAACCTTATACAAAATGCCTTTTATTTGATATCTTGTTAAACTACTTTAATCCCTTCATGGATGGAAACCTCATATGAAGTGGTATTGAAACACAACTGCCAGCGAACTGTACATATTTTATTTATTTTTCTCCTATATTACATTATAAACCTCATATAAAGACCATTGATTTTTGTGAAATACTACAATAAATAGCAGAGCCATTTTTCTTTTGAATATTCAGTCGAAAAATCCTACTTTTATTTATACTTTTCTCCACGAAAAGATTTTCTCAATGAATTTCTGATCCTGGATCCAAACAAAAACGTGACCAAAATTCTTTATTAAAAAAAACTACGTTATTAATAATCCATTTTAAATTTATTTCAAGTGTAAAATATGTATTTTATTCGTTTAAAACAAATTCGTGCATGAAAGGTTAAAAAAATCATTTTTATACAAACGAATTTTCAAATGTAGCCTGAAATTTTCTTTCTCATTGGACTGGCATAAAGCGTTTCATTCACGTCTTCTTTCTAAGAGATAATTTTTTTCCATTCGAAATTTTTCTTAAATGTTTCGATAAGATTTGATTTCATTATCGATTTTTCACAAGAAAGAGTTTCCTTAGTCTTATTGTATTTCATAAAATCCTATGCACAAGTTTAAAGAAAACATAAAATGTCCCTTTTTATCTAGCCATATTTCCTTTCAAGGTTCAGTGGTATGTATCAATGGATATATATCTTGATATAAATCGTGATATATATCCGATATTTATTTTCAATATATCCTAATGTTTGATATTTTTGATATTTTCCTATATTTGATATTTATTTTCAAAATATGATTGTATATGATTTTTGATATTTTAAGTCAAAACAAGTGTAAATGAATTTTTCATTTGTTATTGATTTTAAGACTGTTATTCATAAAAATTATTCGTTACGGATTCTGGCAGTGATTGTCTCTCCCCGCCACACTTGAAGAAGCACACATTCGCAGAAAGAAAAAACTTCTCCAACCTTAACGCTTGAAACTGAAAATTTTAAATATAGAACTAATAATTTTGTGAGACACTTTTATTTAGAACAGTCATTGAAAGATAAACTGTCTAATTTTGATAATAAGTTATTTACAGCTTCATTAGGAAAGAATTTTTTCTGGTTCTTGGTTCAGTTCGGTTTAAACTGCATAACAGGTAAGGAAATAAAAGAGCAGACAAGCTTACCATTATGTTCAAAATTTTTAATAAAATCAAATTATATTGTATTTAAAATTTTGTTGTATAAAATATAAAATTTTCTTGATATTTGATACTAAATCTTATAATTTGTCTTTTGTGAGTGTAAAAAATAAATTGTGTCTGTTTTAAATTGGGTGATCTTCAATTTTGATACGTAAGTGGAAAAAAAAAAGAAAAAGACAATTAGAATATTATTTTATTAAGTTTTCATGCTAAGTGCAATATAATATAATTTATAATTTATATTAAATATGAAAATATTTATAATCAGCAATAAGTTGATTATTTTGAAAATATCAGTAAATATACAAAAAAAAAAAAAAAATCTGATATATAACTAGATCTTGATTGAATATATTTTATATTTTTGTAAATATAATATTTATGAACCCTGTTCCCTTTGAAAATCTAAATAAAGTAATGTCAAAAGAAAAGGAACTATTCTACAGAAAAATACATTTCCGAATGCTAAATAAAAAAAAAAGAAAAAAAAAGAAAGAAAAGAAAAGAAAAGAAAAAAGAAAAAGAAAAAAGAAAAATAAACTAGTAGCCCTTGCACCCGAATACCTGAATTAACTCGAAATTATATATCATAACAAATGCAAAACCTATCACAAAATTAAACGTGTTTTATAATGCACTCCCTAAATTTAAAATTCACCAATTCATTAACTATAATAAATATAAAGATGATATAAGTAAAATAATATCAAATAGCTCAAAACTTTTGTAAACAGTAATTTTAAAATTAGTATAATTTTTCATCAATAGTTAGGTTTGCATTCACTCAAACTGCAGGACTAATCAAACTAACCTGTAAATAGCTGAAGGTCTGTTTTTTTTCTTTTATTTAGCCAATGAAATATGAAAAAACAAGAAAGTAAAATCATGCACCAAACATAGATTATGAAACACTTTCCAACACTTGCAGAATACTTTAAAAACATTCGCTGTTTAATAAGATAAATAAAATACCTAAGTAAACATTTTAGAAAACGCAAAACCCGTTTGAAAACCAGATGTCAGCAATTACAGGCCATAGCCAAAAATGTACCCCAATTCTTTTCTGCAACCCTGCATATAATCTATTGACTTGTATAAAATCTCTATAGTCTGCTACAATTTAGTTAAGTAAGAAAACACATAACACAGTTGAAAATTCACCTTTATCAGTTTCTTCCAATAGACGGAAACATATTAGAATTCTTTTGTTTAGCCCTGTATATTACCAGCAGGTTTTCATACATGCCACATATTATGATAAAGTTTAATTCAGGCAAAAACATGCTGAAAACTACTGAAATCATAGTTCCAGAAATTATCATACATAAGCGGCCATGTATCCAGTTCCTTGCTTGACCCTGTTTATGATTTTATTTCTATTTTACAAACATCTCTTATTATACTAAATATATTTTACGTTCAAAATGCATAACTCGATTAAAAAAACCCTTTAAGAAATTTAAGTTGATACACAGTAATGCTTACGAATTGTTTTGTGTAGCCCTGTATATCATCTATAGCATTTATATGTACCACATACTATGCAAAAATTTAGTTAAACTCATACCTGACTGAAATCGCACTTCCAGCAATTACCGCTAATAGACAGTACTTCGGATGCAGTACTGTATCTGAAATCTTTTCTGTGTCACTGTACATGACCGATAAATGCTGTGCACATCATATTATACAATAGGTATCGTGTAGTAAACTTCACTAATGTGTATCAATTTCATTATATTTGAAATGGTGTAATGTAACGCTGCAAACAGTTTTCCCCGTAGACCATTATGTAACCGAATACATTTGTGTGGCTCTGTAAATGAATGATAAATGCTTTACATTCCACATTACACTGAAAGCATGTGTTATTTCACGTCAGAAAATGATATACATTTCATTTATGTTTGTAATAGTCTAATATGATTAAAATGCATCGCAAATTATTTTTCCCCATAAACCATAATATAACGAATTCTTTTGAGTTTCTCTGTAAACTAATTATAAGTGTTATACGATACCATATACGATAGTAAGTATTTTCAGTGATGTATATGAATTTCAATATGTTTGAAATAGCATAACATCATTAAAATTTACTGCGGAGGATTTTCCCCCATAGACCATAATGTAAAGGTATTCTTTTGAGTGCTCCTGTCAATAAGTACTACATACTTCATTTTCAATACAGAACATGTCATTATTTATATGAATAACATATATCAATTGCATGAAAATCCGATATATTTACACGAGTTAGAGCATGGACAGACAGACGGCCAGACAAACCGAATTCATAAACACTCTCCAACTATGTTGGAGAGTGTTAAAAAGGATTATTCTTTTAAATTTTGTCGAAAATATATGAATTCATTCAGGTTGAGACAGTGATGCGCCACATATTACAAAAAAAAAATTTAACTTTATGTACAGGCAATTTACCTGAAACCTGGTAAATATGTCACGTATTTCCTTTTATATTAATGAAATATTGAATTTTAAATTAGGGAGTTCATTGGCAAACGGCGAAAAAAAGAGAAGAAATATTCTTTTTTTTTTAATCCGAATTTTCTCTAATGTGATCTGAAATCATTTTGTCTTATGGGAATAGCGTAAAGCATTTCATTCCAGTCACGTTTCCAAGAGATAAATGTTTATTCCATTCGAAATGTTGGTTAGATATATCGATAACAACCGATTTCATTATCGATTTTTCCGAAGAAAACGCTTTCTTCTTATTATTATATTCCATAAAATCGTATAAATGATTTTATAAAAAAGATAAAAGGCAGATTTTGTTATTTAAAAAGACTAGACATTGGAAAGTCATTTGAAAAATATAAGATTTTTTTTCTTTTTTTTCTGATAAGAATAAAGGAATGTCACTAAATATGTATTAGATGCCTTTCAAAAAGGTTTTCTGAAATAGAAGGAAAACTATCAATATATCATTCAAAGGAGAAATGTCACAGCTTTTAAAAAGTCACAAATGATTCAATTCAATTAAAAATTAAAAAGGCTTTAGTGAAATAGTCCTTATTGTTATATTTAAACTAGCAGGCCCACCTGGAGTACTCATGTTAACCATGGGAGCCTTCAAGGTAAAATAAACAAAACTGTAAAAATATGCTGACCACATAAGAGGAGCTCTGTGTACCTGCGCCATCTATATATTTAAAGCAGAAAGCATATTTTGTCAAAATTCCAACAATATTCGGCCCAATACGCATGCGCCAAAAAAAATCTTCCGCCAATGAGGTGAGGGCTATTCCTGTCTAGAGACGTTTTTTGGACTGTTTACGAAAGATGATTCAAGTCGATCATTCTATGGCGTGGGCAATAAGTTTAGATTACAGTTATCAGGTATTTTTTCAGTTTATCTTTATTTATTTTGTTTTATTTAATTCATGAACATAGAAATATATTTCTGTTTCTATGTACATGATTGAGCTCTTTGGATATCTCTTAATTCTTTTTGTTAGCGAAATTATTTAGTGCGCGTAATGTAATTGTTGCATGCTTTAAATACATTCTGGTGTATTTTTTGCTACTGAGTACTATTTTGCTTATGAGTTTTCATAAGTATTTTTTTTCTTTTTTTATTGAAGGGGTTTATTTTCATTTGGAAAAACCGAAATATCATTTTTTGAATATAATATTTCAGATGTTTTAATAGTTAACATTCGGCTGTTCGAAAATGAGTTGCCGCTTTTTTGTTGTCTATTGATAGACGATGTTATTTTTTTAAAGTTTTTTGATCAATTGCACATTTAGAGAATCATTTGTGATTTAGAGAATCAATGTGTAAAATACTCTGCATGTACTTGCCCAATACTAATTATAAAACTAAATAACAAATGGAATCCCTAAATAAGCCAGACTGCAGATATATTTGCAGAAAAAAAAGAACTGATCGTACTATAAATAATTTCCATTCAGTATAATTTAGCAAACATTATATGGTGAATCCAAAGAATTCAACAACCAGAATAAATAATGATAAAATGAAAAAGTACCAAATATTTATTGTAATCCAAACTTCCAAAACACCACTCACTCGTGGGGGGGGGGGGGAGGTAAAGATTGTAAATTAGTAATTTGGTGGCACAAAAATTACACGAAATTTTCAATCGATCGTGTGAAGAAAAATGGAAAATTCTTCAGTTTGCTGCGGGGAGAAAAATTGCAAAATTCGACCAGCAGTTGCATGAAAAAAAAAAAAAAAAAAACAAAAAAAAAAAACTCACCAGCAGGGAAAAATTTAGAAACTTGCTGTGTCGCCAATCTATCTATATATTTAAACTGAAAGGCATTTTTTGTACGCAATAATTTTGAGATATTCACTATATTTTTCATGATCGATTGACAAAATCTGCTATTTATTTCCATGATTCCTTGACAAAATTAGCTTTCTTTTCTTGCAATTGTTTGATGAATTTCATGATTTTTCTCCAGTTGATTGACAAATTTAGTAATTTATTAACTGAGACAATTTGCCGAATTTGTTGATTTCTTCCCCGAGACCATTTGATGAATGTCCCGATTTCTTTCCCAACACCATTTGACAAATTTTGCTATTTATTTCACAATCATTTGATGAATTTTACAATTTTTTTTATCAAGTATTTGTAAATTTGTTACTGGCCAGTGCTTAAAAAAAAAAAAAACTACCGAGTAAAAAAAATCCATGTACTACCAATGTTAGATAGTACATTAGCGTATCATTTGTTGGTGGTGTACTGATAAGTAGTAAGAGCTTCGGATGAGGTTAGGTTCTGTGAGTGCATCTGCCAATTGCCAGTCCCCAGGATTGAGGTGGGTTTATTATTTATTTGAATTATTGATAAGAAGTATTTTGTTAAAATTTTTAACATTTTGAAGCGATAAGGAATAATTTTCTGTGGTTCCATCCAAAACACCACTCACTCGGGGGGGGGGGGGGGGGGAGATTGTAAATTTAGTAATTTTGATGGCACAAAAATTACACGAAATTTTCAATCGATCGTGTGAAGAAAAATGGAAAATTCTTCAGTTTGCTGCGGGGAGAAAAATTGCAAAATTCGACCAGCAGTTCCATGAAAAAAAAAAAAAAAAAAAACTGACCAGCAGGGACATATTTAGAAACTTGCTGTGTCACCAATCTATATATTTAAAATGAAAGGCATTTTTTGTACGCAATAATTTTGCGATATTCACTATATTTTTCATGATCGATTGACAAAATCTGCTATTTATTTCCATGATTCCTTGACAAAATTAGTTTTCTTTTCTTGCAATTGTTTGATGAATTTCATGATTTTTCTGCAGTTGATTGACAATTTTAGCGATTTATTAACTGAGACAAAATGCCGAATTTGCTGTTTTCTTTCCCGAGACCATTTGATGAATGTCCCGATTTCTTTCCTAACACCATTTGACAAATTTTGCTATTTATTTCACAATCATTTGATGAATTTTGCAATTTTTTTTATCAAGTATTTGTAAATTTCTTACTGGCCAGTAGTGTTTAAAAAAAACTGCCGAGTAAAAAAAATCCATGTACTACCAATGTTAGCTAGTACATTAGCGTATCGTTTGTTGGTGGTGTGCTGATAAGTAGAAAGAGCTTCCGATGAGGTTAGGTTCTGTGAGTGCATCTGCCAATTGCCAGTCCCCAGCTTCGATTTGGAATTGAGGTGGGTTTTTTATTTATTTGAATTATTGATAAGAAGTATTTTGTTAAAAATTTTAACATTTTGAAGCGGTTATGAATATTTTTCTGTGGTTCCATCATTAAATACTATTTCTCTCATTAAAAATGCATTGTTTACATTTCTTAAATTTAACTTTATTAAATGCGCATTTTGTGAGGAACAAATGTCAGATAATCACAATCGTATATTATTAATCTGTGTTCCGTCAGTAAATGGAAACCTCTCTTAATGTGTTTGCGTTGACATGCATACAGATACGTATAGAGTTCATAAATAACATGGTATCACAATAAAATATTGTGAAATTTATTGATTAGTTGCCGGAAAATATCTTAAAATTCAACAATCGTTCGGTATGAATTTTATTTTCCTGGTACTATCAAGTTGTTTGCCGTCAATTTTTGACGAACCCCCAAAGAATAAAATAAAGCAGTTCAAAATATGCATTCATATGCATTAGATGCTTTATCAGCGCATTTGATGATTTTGTCATGATAATGTAAATGAATGAGATTCTTAAAATCTGCACATTGTTTCAGATGTAAACAATAAAACTTACAATTAAGATATAAGTGTAAAATTTCAGTTTTTTAAAAAATTTTATATCATTCTGTACACATTTTAATATGTAACTAGATGTAACCCATCAAAATTTGACGGCAAACAACTTGATAGTAACATAAAAAGAAAATTCATAGCTGCTTTAAAATGTTTGAAATTTTTGCAGAATAATTCAAATAAATAAAACACCCACCTTGATTTAAAGCTAGGTTGGGAACCGGCAATTGGCTGAGTAGTGAATGCAGAATACATTACACACTTTTCCATTTATTGATCCAATAACCATTTTGTCATTATAGTGTATCTAAATACAGTATTTGTGATATAGGTCAAAATTAGCATACTCAAAATTGGCGATTGACTTTATTGCCACCTAAAGATGAAAATCAGTCGCCACTCGGAGATAAAACTTGAAAAACTGGCGATTAAAAATATGGAAAAAACCGGCCAAATGCAGGATTTTCTGACTTTCTTTTTTCCCTCGCGTTTTTTCTGCATCCGTTCGACAAAATTCATTATTTTTCCTCACCCGATCAATGAAATTAAGGATTTTTCCACACCTGACCGATGAAATTAATGTTTTTTTTGCAGGTTTGTATAGATGTTTGTGTGTGTGCTGTTTTTAATAAGGACAGTTGCATTTTTTCGAGAACTTTTCACAAAATTCACATTTTTTGCGCAATCCTTTAACAAGTTTTGCATTTTCTTCGTGATCCTTTAACGAAATTCGCATTTTTCCCGCATCTTTTTGTTGAGATTCACATTTCGTTTTGGGAAAGATCATCGACACCTAGGTATTTATACACAATACAACAAATAAAATAAATACCT
The DNA here is from genome assembly GCA_963931845.1 of Maratus michaelseni. NCBI lineage: Eukaryota > Metazoa > Arthropoda > Arachnida > Araneae > Salticidae > Maratus > Maratus michaelseni. The sequence goes on from OZ007593.1 coordinate 248,963,507, forward strand.
TCAAAATATAGGTAAAAATTAACTTTTTTACTCACTGGCCACTGGCCAGTACATGGATTTTTGTACTCGCCAATGTTTTTCATCATTGGCAAATAACAAATTTACAAATACTTGATAAAAAATTTGCGAAATTCGTCAAATGGTGTCGGGAAAGAAATCGCGACATTTGTCAAATGGTCTCGGGAAAGAAATCAGGCATTGCAGGAAAAATATTAATTTGGTCTAACTGTCGTAAAAAAATTCGAGAAATTCGTCAAATAGGTTCGGGGGAAACAAATCGCAAAATTCGTCAAATGATCTCGGGAGAAAAATAGTGAAATTTGTCTAACAATCGCGGAACAGAATTGCAAAAATCGTCGAACGGCAGCAGAAATAAAGTGCAAAATTTGTCAAACATTAGCGGAAAGAAAGTGCGCAATTTGTTCGTTCATGGAAAAAATCGTGAAATTCGTTAATCGATAGTCGATAAATCGCGAAATTCGTCAATCGATAGCGGACAAATCGCAAAATTCATTAATCGACAGCGGAAAAATCGCAAAATCCATCAACTGGTTTCGGGTTGAAAAAATTTTCGAATATCGTCGAATGGCTTCGAGAAAAAAAAATCACAATCCGTCAATTTCTGGGAGAAAATCGTGAAATTCGCCAAATGGTTTCAAAATTTGGCGAGCAACAGCAGGGAAAAAATCTTTTTCCATTCGATCATCGTAATTGGCGAGTGTGACTATTATGTTTGACCAGTGGTGGCAATAAAGTCCATCGCCAAATTTTCAGTATTACTCGCCGATTGGCGAGTGCTAATTTTGTCCTATACTTCAAAACCCTTTTTATCATCACACCAGCGTGCAGGACAATTTTTTTACGGGAGACCATTTGATGAATTTCGTGATTTTTCCGTTATCGATTGACCAATTTTACTGCTATCGATTGTTGAATTTTATAATTTATCGACTATTGATTAGCGAATTTCATGATTTTTTCCATGAACGTTTGGTGAATTACGCAAAAAAATTAAGAATATCGTCAAATTGTCTCGAGTAAAAAAAATTTAATATTGTCAATTGCCTTCGAGAAAAAAGTTGCAAGTTGAAAGGCCTGTGACCGTTTTTCATGTTATGCATCTCTGGGGTGCATACCCCCACTCTCCCCCCCCCCCCCAAGGGGTACTTTCTAAATTTTGAACACAACCCTCATGTTACATATCATTGTAAAGGTCTGAGACCACTTAATCATATTATGCATCTCCCGTGTCCATCCCCCTACTTTGACCCCACACTTATGTTATATATCACTGGAAAGGTCTGTGACCGGTTAATCATATTATGCATCTCCGATGTCCATCTCCCCACTTCCCCCCCCCCTCCCTCCACCAAGGGGTACTTTCTAAATTTTGCACACAACCCTCATGTTATATATCATTGGAAAGGTCTGTGACCACTTAATCATATTATGCATCTCCCGTGTCCATCCCCCCCTTTGACCCCCCCCCAAGGGGGTACTTTTCTAAATTTTGCACACACCCCTCATGTTACATATCATTGGAAGGGTCTTTGACCGCTTATTCATGTTATGCATCTCCGGGGTCCATCCCGCCACTTTTGCCCCAAGGGGGGTACTTTTCTAAATTTTGCACACACACCTCATGTGATATATCGATGGAAAGGTCTGTGACCGCTTAATCATATTATGCTCCCCACTATGAAATTTGTCATGCGACAGCAGAAAAAAAATCTCATTTTCCATTAAATCGTTGCAATTGGTAAGTGTGACTATTAAGATTGGCAATCAAGTCAATCGCCAAATTTTCAGTATTAATCGCTGAGTGACAAATGCTAATTTTTTACTATATCACAAACTGTATTTAGATGCACTATAATGACAAAATGGTTATTGGATCAGTAGATGGAAAAGTGTGTAGTGTATATAAATGCATTTTGCATTAACTGACATTGTATAATGACAATTGTGTATGATTTATCGCTGTTGTGCTACTGGCATAATAGCGCTAAAATTGTCAGATGAAAGAAATTCTGTGAGTGCATGTGCCAGTGAAACTTAGCCAATTGCTGTTCTCCAATCTAGCTTTAATTAAAGGTGGGTTTTTTATTTATTTGAATTATTCTGCAAAAGTTTCAAAGAAAGCAGTTATGAATTTTATTTTTATGTTACTATCAAGTTGTTTGCCTTAAAATTTTGACGGGTTCCATCTAGTCTATATATTTAAAGCGAAAAGTGCATTCTGTCAAATTCACACTCTCTTTTCCATCCGAAAATCGTCTCTTGCACATGCTTCAACGTTTTTTTGAAGGCTTCTACCCTCAGAAACGGGAAACGTGTTTAGCCCTCACCTGTTTAGCCTAAGCCTTTTATAAGGGGAGCTGACGCATATCCATCTTGTTGCCCAAAATAACCGCCATATTGTAACCCGGTACAGCATTAATTTACCGCCAGAGCAGGTGTTTGCCGTCCCTGTCACTGTCACTGGCCGTCCACCACTGCAGTAAACTACGGTTTTAGCTTTGAGTTTCGTCCGTTGGGTTATTAAATGGCGGTATGATTCCGCCTGTACTATAGGAGCTCTAGTTTAGCCTACAGCTGTTTAAACTAGATAAATTTCATTTAACCCAATTATTCAAATTGGTAAAGAAATCATCTGGTCTGATATCTGAATCAGCTCAACAGAATAGACCGCAGGTAATGGAACTCCAGTAAACGCTGGATACGTGATTACACTAGATTAATTACTCAAATTGGTAAAAAAATCACTTTACCAATTTGAATAATTGTATTAAAATTAATCTAGTGTCACTATAATCAGTGACTAATGAGTGAAATCAATGAGTGAATGCACTTAATTGCTCAGAATGAGTGAATTTCGAATGCAAAAATATATTGAGTGAGTCAGAAATTTTAATGGACTATAAAAAATAATGTCCATACACATTTTTTTTCTTTTTTTTGTGGCAAAACGAAAGAAAAAATGCATTTGAAAATTAAAACAAGTTCAAAATTTTACATCAAACGTGACAAATGAGTACTATAAATAGTTTCCGTGAAATGAATTGTATCCTCTGTCATTACGATATGATTAATTTCCGTAATAAAATAAGTACATTTTTAAGTTGACATAATTTTACCTTTTGTTGATAGTTACTGAAAATTCCAATGAGAAACTAAAGCTTAGCTTTGAAAATTTCAGAAATTTAAATCCATATGTAGACTCTTATTCCATTTAATATCTATTTTTCCGGAAACATCTATCCAAAAAACTGTCAGTAGGTTATATGATTTCTATAATTAAAAAATTTAACTATACAAATTCGGTTTTTAAATTTAGTAATATGGAAATAATATGACTCCATCTGTAGTAGGATGCAATAACCATGGCAACCTAGATATATTATCTATCATTTGATATCATTGAATTAACCTATTAAACGTCAACGCTCCCGTTGCGGGAACATGTATTTTATATTTTTTTCTCAAAATATTTTTTAGATATTTAAGAAAAAATCTTTTTATAGTAAAGTTATTAGTATGGAGTATAATAAATATATTTTTTAAATAATATTTTCCTTTTTTCTATTTTTTCTAGATTTAAAAAAAAAGAGAATTATGGTTTTCCGATATCTGAAGTAAAATTAGTTAAAAGGAAAAAAAAATTCTTCAGTTTTGTTCAACTACTGTCAGGTTGTAAAACCAACATTTGAAATAACAATATATTCAAAACCCGGATTAAATATAGATATTTAAAATAACAATAGAAAGATTTGTGTGGAATGTTCCAAGGATGGAAACGTTGGCGGTTTCTGGGAGCATTTCATTTCTCTTTTGTCTGCGAGCTCCCTTTCACAAAGAAAGGATTGCTCCCCTAGGAAGAAAGAATGCAAAGTACCACTTAAAATGATAAAAGAAAATTTTGAGTTGCTTGATTCGGAGAAACAACTATACGGTAAAATATACTTGTATTTTACTGCGTTTTAGTTTGTTATTTTGAAAAGCATAGTGTATTTGAATCGTTTGGCAGTCGGTAAGTAATAGTGTTTAGATAAATTTTAAAAAAAAAATTCAATATATATGTGAAAATGCCTGTTAAATTTTTAACAGTAAAACAAAGCTTGGAATATTTCGATACACTGGATTATGATTCTGGAGGTTATCCACTAAATTTACAAGGTTATGTGGAAAAAATAAAAATACATTTGAAGAAAAAAAGGAAATAGAAGCTAAGTTCCTTGGAACAAAGGTGGTTTTGGAGTTAATTAAATGCATTGACTATCCCCCAAAACATACGGTTTATATGGACAATTTTTTTTTTACATTTCTAGAATTATCAGAAGTAATGCAAAAGCGCAATTTTCATATGACGGGCACAATCAGAGAAAATATGTTGAAGGATTGTCCTCTAAGTAAATGTAAACAATTGGAAAAAATAAAAGAGTAAGTTTTGAATCCATTGTCACAGAAAATCTGAGTGTAGTAAAATGGAGAGACAACATGGTTGTGTGTTTGGCATCTAATTTGGAAGAAGAGACTTTCTTAGGTCAGGTAAAAGATGGTGCTCTAAAGAAAAAAAGAAAACTGATTTACCTCAACCGAAGTTAATTTCATTATATAATACGTATATGGGAGGTGTGGATCTCCTGGATAGATTTTGAGTACATACAAGACTCCAAAAAATTGTGACAGAAAATAATTAAAAATATAAGATTTTCTATGTTTAAAATTTATTTTTTAACAGTATTTGTTTCTTTAAATTTAAAAGTTCAAATCAAAATAAGGATTTTTAATTCAGTATTAAATTCTTTATACCTGCATATATAATAAATTAATTTAATAAAAAAATAATAAATAAATATTTTTTATTGCATGCAAAAAAAAAAAAAATCCACTTTTTAAAAATAATTAAAAACAATCTTAAAAAACTTCTAAGTAGCAGAAAAACAAACGCTACTTGCGTTCAATCAAGGGAAGGTCCCCCGCCCCCCCCCCTATAAGACGCCAAAGCTCCCGTTACGGGAACATGCCGGATTTTCTATACGGTTACATTTAAAAAAAAATTCAACTGTTCTATAATAGAGATATCAAATGTGTATTAAAAAATTAAAAAAGTTATATTTATTTAACATGATCCATATAGCGGCGTTTAATGGGTTAATTACGTATTATAGGATTTAATAGAATGAAGAAAACTTTTATTAATATCTTTTTTAAGTTTTGATTCGATTTTCATAAAATTTGAAATGAATCGACAAACTTCTGAAACGATTATATATATTAAATTTCAAACCATTTGGTTGGTTTGTCTTTGCGCTGTTATATGTGGTTGGACGGAAAGACGGACGATATATGACTATAGATGTTACGTTTTTATATAATTACGAATGCACTTAAAAAGTAAATATATATAAAGATAATTTATGTCAAGTAGTTGAAAAAAGGATAAAGAGTGTTCTGAGAAATTTGCAACGTAGCCAGTGATTTTACTCGGATTCTAAGACGTACGTGTATGAAGTAACATTCAAATCGGTCAAAAATTATATATTTGTATAAGAAACATATAGGGTGTTTCAGAAAACACTCTCTAACTTTGAAATGACATAACTGCGAAACAGTGAGATACAGAAAGGTGAAACAAGTGGTATGATGGACAGACAGGTCTGAAATTTGTTATACTTCGGTTTGCAGAGTTACAAGATTGGACATCAGAGGCCGCTGCAGTTACAGAGCAGCGTCTTTTAAATAGTGTCTGAAAGTATGCTTCGTGAACAGAGGTCAAATTTAATATTAAAACTGTTTCGACATGGTCACCTTTCTTAGCAATAATATGACGCAACCGAAGGGTAAAGTTCGAAATCACTCGTTGCAATGTCTCTACTGAAACGGATGCATATGCCTCCCAGATGAATTGTTCAGGCTGTTCCAACGTTTGAGGATTCTTACAGTAAACAGTGTCTTTCAAGTAGAACCACAAGAAGAAGTCACATGGATTGAGCTCCGGGGAATATGGAGACCAATTCATACCAATGCCTGTCACTCGAGAATAATTGGGAGCAATGACTCGGTCACTGAAGTATTGCTCAAGGAACTGATACACTGCAGTAGTACGGTGTAGTCGGGCCCCACCCTGCATAAACCGTGAATTCTCTGGTGCATCTCTAGGGCTTGAAATGTGGCAACAAATTGCTGTAAAGTTTTAATATATCGGAATGAGTTAATCGTTTCCTTTGTGAAATAGGGTCCAGTGATTCGTTTACTGGACAGCCAAACTGCAACTTTTTCAGAGTGCAATGGTTTTGCAAGACTCACAAACGGGTTTTCAGTGACCCATATTGGCCAGTTTGTTTATTCACAAATCTCTCTAAATGAAAAAGGCCTCGCCGGTGAACCATACGCATGCGACATCAATTTTACTCTCATCAATCATCTGGAGTAACTCATTTGCGAAGTCTGCTCTTTGTCGCAGAGTTGTATTTGGGATCGCTTGATGACACTGCATTTTTTGGAAAACAGCTTCAGTCCCTTTCGCATTATACTGTACGTAGTGGTGTTTGGGAATCCCGCTTCAGCTGATACATTTTCAAGGACTACGTTTAACAATTTCTTCAACTGCTTGCACATTTCGAGGTGACATGACGGATCGGCTACATCCCACATTTCCGGCTAAATCATATGCCGCACTGCCTGTCCGTTCAAACTTGTTGAATAAATTATTTATGAATTGTTTTCTGCTCTGTACTTTTTTAAACATTTTTTTATAAAGCTTTGCTTTATCATCGTCGGAGTTCGATCTAATCGGTGACATTCCAGTACAATAAAAACACGTTGCTCCAAGGAATACGACATAATGTTCAGTTTCCGTATAATAACTAATTCGATACAACTTCCTTACACGTGTCAGCAATGAAACGGACTCACGTTCACGAATGAAATTTCTGTACTTCTGAGTACTATTAAAAGCTTCATGTGCTTGTGCTGCCACTTATTAGCCAATATTGGAACTATTTCTGCAAACTGGAGTATAACAAATTCCTGTCCTGTCTGTCTAAAATACCACTTGCTTTACCTTTCACTGTTTCACAGTTATGTCATTTCAAAGGTGGTGAGTCCTTTGTGAAACATTCTGTATATACTTTTTAATAAGAAAATAAAGTTAAGTGCACAGGGATAATGCATGATGCATTGCCGGCGATGATGTACAGATTGTGTATACTTAACTTGATTTTGTTATTAAAATAAACTATACCTTGCTCATATGTGTTAATTATATTATTAAATGTGCGTCTGCTACATGATGCCACACCTCTACATGCAGTTAGCGACATAATTTAAACTGGTAATTGGATATAAAAATGTACACTTCCGGGCTTCTATTTTCTCTATTTTTACATCTTTTTATACTTAATCAAGGTCGATCTATAATTATAATTGACTTTTCTCCCCATATTTCATGCCATTTTCGCGGTAGCAACCCTAACTTTTTACGGCTAGTTAGCTCTGTAAGTGGTCTCATTGCGTAGCGTTACTAAACCTAGACACAACTGTTATGACTAGAGCTGTCACTCAACGTTCTGAAGTTAATGAAGGGTACAGGACTCTTGCGGGCATTGCATGTTTAGCATATGAAAGTATGTAAATCGTGATTGTTGTATTATTGTTGTCAGATATTATAACACGAACTTTGAAGTGTAGATACAGAATTTCATAATTATGACACAGGGGATCATGACAAGTATGATTACAAAATTGAATATTCAATAAGCAATTACGTACAAAAATTTTCAGCCAAACTCGTTTCAAAGATTTTGAGTATATAAAAATATGCCAAAGCGTAATAAGAATAACCGCAAAGCTGATAGCAATTACGTGCAACAAATTCTTAGTTACACATATTTTATAGGTATTTAGTAAATAAAAATACATCAAAGTGTGGTTTTTGCACTACATTTTTCAGAGAAAACACAGCATAACTAGCAGTGTGGATATAGAAATTCAAAATTATGACACTGGATATCATAGTAAGAAATACTGCAAAAATTTATATGCAAGCAACAATGTTTAAAATAACCATAGATATTTAGCACATGGAAATATACCAATGTGTGATTGTTATATTAAAATGCTCAGCGATCATAAAAAGTAACTGGAAGTGTAGATACAGAAAATTAAAATTATAAGTCTAAAGATCGTGGCAAGAATGAGTGCAAAACTAAATATGTAGGCAGTGAAAAAGCTAGTCTAGATTTTTGACAGATATTTAACAAATAAAAATATACAAAAACATAATTATTGTATTAATAAAGTTCTCAGAGATCATAAAATGTAACTTGTAGAAGGAACTAAGAAATAAATTGTAATACATTCGACTTTTCTTAATAAAAATTTTAATGAAATACAAAGGATGTGAATTATCAATTTACTACGCAGCGTACAACCAATAGAGTGAAAAAATGTCCAGACCGGTGATCGATCCCGGATCCCTTGGTATAGCGCACCAAGTGCTTAATCATTTAAGTCATCCGGTCGACATCCACTCTAGCAGTCTCTCACTCTTATATGGCTAGGCTACAAACTTGCAGCACACGATGAAACGTGAATCATGAGCCAGTGGTATACATGAGACAAACTAAGTTGTGCACATGACTGACGTTCCATCTTGTGTTGCAAGTTTTATAGCCTAGCCATATAAGAGTGAGAGACTGCTAGAGGGGATGTTGACCGGATGACTTAAATGGTAAAGCACTTGGTGCGCTATACCAAGTGATCCGGGATCGATCACCGGTCTGGACATTTTTTCACTCTATTGGTTGTACGCTGTTTAGTAAAAGTGATAATTCACATCCGCTGTATTTCAGTAATTTACAGCGTAATTTCAGCTCTGCTGAAAATTTTATTAGTATATGAAAATTTTAATCTTGAGGAAACAACAATCAATTTTTGTTTAGATTCATATTTTTAGGAAACGAAATAATTATTCAATAAATAAATATGCAATGCATTTCTCTTTTATTTTTTCGAATAATATTTTCTCCCAAAATCAATTTTCCCCTGTTAATATCTAGTTTCTATTCTTGCACTGCAGCACGTAATACAAGATAAAAAGAGGGAAAAGTGATAATTCTCTTGGGGATTTCAAGTGTTTCAGATTCTGCTTTGCTCAGAATAACTTGGTTTGAATAAAAAAGAGAAACACTGGCCGGTAACTTTAATGGAAAAGTTTGCTTTTATGACAGCATAAAGCACATAATAGAATGTACTATTTGATAGCACATGTAACAAAAGACTCATCTAAAAGGAGAGATCAAGTATTTTATAAGAAGTATGAGCAGTAAAGGTAAATTAAGAAAAAGTGTTAAGCATTTAAAATTAGTAAATGTAACATTTCTTTTCACGATAAAATAGTCAAATTCTCCGCTGAGCAATTTTTTTTTTCTTAAAGCGACACGTTTTAAATTTACACTATTTAATTTAAAAAACTTGAATATTTAATTTATAATAATGGTCAACTTACAGTAGTTAATTTATAATGTATGAAAATATGATATAATATATTCCCTATAGTGTGTGAAATTGCTTCAAGTTTAATTTTCACAATCTATACTTATAAAAGAGTAGCTTGATTTTCTCATAAGCAACGCCGAGCCTCAACCGTTTGTCCTAGAACAATACAATTTGGAAGAGATGTTCTTTATACAATGTAGGCACCCACTAAGAAAGGATTTTTGAAAACTCACACCCTAAGGGGGTTAAATGGGGGGTCGAAAGTTTTAGATAATTTCGTCTTTTCGACATATCTCAGCAGGAGTTTTAAGTAGGAGCGTGAAATTCGGGATAACAATTCTACTAAAGAATAGCTAAACATGTATTTCAGGCGATTTTAGAAATTCAACCACTAAGTGGGTTAAATGGGGGTCGAAATTTTCGGTGATTTCACATTTTCACCATATTTCATCAGCAGTTTTAGGTAAGAGCATGAAATTCAAGATAACAAATGTACTACAGAAATAATTAAACATGTATTTCAGTGATTTTAGAAATTGAACTCCTAAGAGGGTTAAATGGGGGGGTCTAAAGTTTTAGGTCATTTTGCCTTTTCGCCATATCTCAACAATAGTTTTAGTTAAAAGCGCGAAATTCAGGATAACAAATGTACTAAAAGTTAGCTAAACACATATTTCAGCGATTTTAAAAATTCAACCACTAAGGGATTTAAATGGGGGGGGGGGGGTGAAAGATTCTAGTTAAAAGTATTTTCCTACATAAGAATTATTAGTCGTAAATACTTTCTTATGTCAACGTTCAGTGGATTGATTTTAATGTCCCTAAAAATTTCTTTAAACTAGAAAATTTGTTATTTAGACCCAACCACTGGCAGAAATCTGAAAGAGCCACAATTCTTATTCTTTTAAAATATCATTGTGCACTCTAAAAACAACATTTTCAAAACTGAGAAAAAAATACTCAAATCTGAGTAGTCAAAATGGCTCCGATTCAAAATTACTCAAGTTTGAAATATGTTAATACTCCTTTCTGAAAACATCACAGACTCAAAAATAAAAAAGTCCTTCCGGCCTGTACCGGGAGGAAAAGGTAGCTTTCCTATATCTTCGTTTTAAAATTTTGGCTAATGTTACACGAAAACAGCAACTTAAAATGCAAAAGATTCGTTAATACTGAATTTGAATAAGAAATTCGCCAAATTATTGAGCAATAGCTAAATTGGCTTCATTTATGAAAACTTATTTTGGTCGCCAAATTTGGCGATATTTCGCCAAATGTCGCCAAGTTTGGCGAGAATTTGGCGCTAACGGATATGAATATATAGTTTTATGCGTTTGATTGGGAAAATTATTACAACAATGAAAATTTTTGTAATGTGCTGTCTTGTTTCAAAATGTCAGCCACCCTAGAATTTCAAACTGCTCTATCTCAGCCGTTTTTTAAGATAGAGGTAAAACAAAAAATGCTCTGGAATCCTCGTTTCAAGGCCTAACACTGAATTAAAAAATAAATTTGAATTTTTCATTTTTTTGTATATTTATTTTAGTTTTAAATTTTTAATTGGCCACCATCTTGAAACAAAATGGCGGACCAAGCTGGCCAACGAACTCGGTCGATACATTGGTGAGCTTAATACACACAATTAGTTTCATCAAAATTGATTTATAAATACGAGCGTTATCGTATGACATAGGTCAGATATATATATATATATATATGGAGATATATATATATATATATATATATATATATATATATAAATCAACATTTGAACGGAGGGTGGTTTTGGGGTCTGGGGGTCATGATCGGTGAAAATATATCGAAATTTTCCGGAACTGCTTTCCTCCGAACGGCTGCAATAGGTAGCTTTATACTTTTTTGTATTGAAAGCTACCTAATATGTTCTCCTGTTTGAGTATGTCCATGTTTCAAAAATGAGTTTAAACTCACTTTTATGTGTTCATTTTTGAGTATTTCCATGTTTCAAATATGAGTTTGAACTGATTTTAATCATTTTCGACTATGTCCATGTTTCAAAAATGGGTATGAACTGACCTCTATGTGCTCAGTTTTAAGTATGTCCAAGTCCATGTTTCCATATTCTGAGTATTTCTGGTATTTCAGAATTGAAAGCAGTGGGTCGTCCTATTTGAAACAAAAAGTTTCATAACAAAATGAAAACATCGATTTACTCAGATTTGAAAGTGTCATTTTTCTCAGTGTAGATTTATAACAGGAAGGCATGAATTTTGTTTTCCAGTAATTCACAAGGACCAGATAGACTATTTCTCATTATCTCCCATCAACAGCAATTCAACTCCCTATCACACAGATTTTTAAAAAAATTGTAAAAATAAATAAAGTAAGAAAAAAGTACTAAGACTACTTTCTTGTTTTTAAAATAGCAATTTTTTTTTTCCTTTTTGAATTTGTGAATAAAGAAAATTTTCTTTTAGATCCCGAATAGAGATAAAAAAAAAAATCCCCCAGGCTCGAGTTGGTGGCTGGCTGAGCCCGTCTCATCGCTACACTTGACAGTGCTATTTAAATAGTATTATACATATAATATTAATAAAATAATTTGTTTTAGTGTATATTTTTTTATATATTGTTTTACTAAAGTTAATGCACATTCCTAATACTCGGGCATATGGGTGGCTATTTATTATATGGAAACAAAATATATTATTGAGAGACCATAGAGGACCATAAAATTATAAACGACCATAAAATTATAAAAGTATATCCTTTATTATTATAGCTAGCAAATCCAGCCGACATTTCCCGCGCTAACTTTGGGGACCTTCTGGATAAAATAAGCAAAAATGGAATGTCCTATAAAATACGGAGATTACAATAACGGATCCCTGTGCATTTCGGCTTATAAACTGTTAATACGGCGATCACTTTTACGAGTCCTTGTGTGATGACCTTGCGTCCCTCTTAAATCTTTAAAATGACAATCGCTATAATAGAGTCCTCTGCACTTTACGTCCATAATCCGTTACATCGACAATCACTATAACAAGAAACTGTGCGCTTTGCGCCCATGAACTGTTGATACGACAATCACTATGTTAATGAACCTGTGCACTTCGTGTCTATAAACAAATAATACAGCAATCAATATAAGGGAGCCCTATGCGCGTAATGCCCATAAATCATTTATTCAGTATCTTCGTGATCAGTATTTTAATTGTAAATCTCTACTTCCAAACGGAGTGTTTTGAAAAGAGTAGAAAATATACTATAGTTTGTATAAATATTGAGATAGAATGGCTAAAACATGAAAGTATAAACAGAACTTTTAAATCATGCAATATATATATATATATATATATATACATACATTTCTTATAACCAAAATATACATAAAATCTTGAATGCTGAAGAAATTATAACTATTATTTTATGTAGAACAAAATAATGCAGATAACTAACATCTTTTTATGTAAATGAACTGAAAAATACAAGGTATGAAATTATATGAAATTGTTCTGTATTTTCATAAGAAGCAAACGTCTTTTTTGAAGAATAGTTAGAAGTTTTAAAAGAAAAAACCTGATAGCATTATCATTCTCATTCCAAGAAAAAATAGAACATATATATATATATATATATATATATTTTTTTTTTTATCTTTGAAATCTCTTATATGAATGTACCGCATTTAGAAATGTTTTGTTAAAAACAAATTTCTAGTTTTAAAAACTTCTCATTTCACATACATTTAAAGAGTATAAAAAAGAATGTAATTAAACCAAAAGAGCATTTCATGAAAAATGTAATTAATAAGAGTATTAATAAACTATGGATTGAGTATAAAATATAATAATAATTAAAACCACCTTTTAAACCCCCAAATTAGTAACACAATTGCGGACTAGTTTTTATAGCATAATAGCTATCGTCATCTGCATGGAAATTTGCACTGACAACAATAGCTGTCGCTATTGAAACTAGTCTACAATTATGCTAGTAATTTTAATGTTTAAAACATGATTTTAATCATTATAATAAAGGTACTAGTTTATTAGTATGAGACATAAAATTTATTTATTTTATAAACACATATGCATGGATACAGAAGAAAAAAAAAATACTTCAGCATTCGTAATCACTGCAAACATAAGTATGTGAAGAATTTGTATAATAAGATTTTTACTAACACTTTGTCTATGAAAACACGCCATAATGTTTTATTTTTCTCAGCATGTGCTTCATACTCTATTTTTCTATACATCCAAAAGACTATTCTTTTCATTAATGTAAAATTTCCATGCACTGTATAATGGAAAAAATATACTTGCATCTCTTTTCCATATTTTCCTTATCAAAATATTTATAAGATCTTGCATGCTGAAGAAATAATAAGCATTATTTTGTTTACGCAGAACAAAGCACAATGCGGGTAAATAACAAGCACTGAACAATACAATGTGTGAAAATATATGAAATTGCTTCTTGTTTTCATAAGAAACACACGTCTTCTTCAAAGAACATTTAGAAGTATTAAATGAAAAGAGCTGATTGCATTATCATGTCCATTCCAAAAAGAAACAGAATTTTATTTTTTTTATCATTGAAGTATCTTATATGAATGCACCACATTTAGAAATGTTTTAGTTAATACAAGTTTCTCGTTGTTTAATTTTCTTTTTGGCACATATATGAATCCAGATTCAATCATTAAAATCTATTAAAACTAAATAAGTTAATTATTTCGTTGCATATTTTTCTTTTAAAATTTTGAGTACATACTTTTATTTTATTTATTTTTTTCATTTTATGAATGTTCTATTTAAATTACAATTTCAATTAACATCTAAATCAACGTTCTCCAAAATGAGCATATAGACCTCCAAGGGTCGATATGACATTAAAAGGGGTCTAGTTGATTTAAGGTGTCAATTCGAGGTCGATGGAAAAAAGTTATTTAAAAATTATTTGTTATGATAAAAGATTACAAAGCGAAAATGTTTGTCGCACTTCAACTCTGACTTCATGATGTTATGGCCAAGTTGATATTAGATATATGGCAAACATACCGAAAATCAATGAAATAAAATATTTCATTGTGACATGTAATCACAGGCAATAATATTTGCATATAGATATATGCTCTTTTTCTATCGTAACAAATGGTTCAGTTCAAATGCATCAGTTGCCCTGGCATAATTTTTCCATTGTTGAAAACTAGCTCAGTTGCTCTGATTCAAATAGGTCAATTGCCCTAGCAAAAGAAGTTATGAATTTAAACCAGAGGGGTGGGGGGGGGTTAAAGAAAACACGTTAAAGATTTAAGAAAAATATTTAACAGTAAGTTCACTGACAACTCTAAAAAAACTACTGTGACGGGTCCGATGTTAAGGTGTAAACGGTTAACGTGGGCCTTCAATGGATCCACTCTCATTTAAAAATAAAGATGCATTTATTGTATTCTATATCACAACAATAAAATTCATATTCTTGAATAAATTAAATCACAACAAATTAATAAAAAGGGATTCGTTAAGCTTCTAATCTCGATCAATTAATGTCCAATCCGAAATATTCATTTCCTGTCCAGAGTGAAGACTCTGGCTCTGCAGATTCAAAATAGCTGAAAACTATTTTATTCACTAACTTCAAAAGTCTCTGCACACTCATATACATCTTCTGTTTTGTCGCACGTAACAAAAGAGATTTCTCCAGCCAGTCGTAGCTCTGAAAAGTGATGTCACTGAGAAAGTCTGCTTTTCATTGGAGAGCAAGATTTCTCATGATGTCATTACGATTTTCTTGTTTCACTATTTTCGCGCCCTGCGTTTGGGGTCTCGCGGCAAGATGAAAGGTATACCACCCAGTTTCGTTTCATATTCACCGTTTGATATTCACAGGAAGATTGTGGATTCTGCTGAAAATCTGAGGAAAATATATTTTACATGGAATACTCATATGCTGGTTTCTGAACTACATATACATTGGTTTCAAGTGAGATATTGTGGATTTCTCACACTACTTTGGCAACGAAGTTAGTTAAGCAAAAATAAAAAGTTTGTTTGTCTATAATGGATGCGGTCATGCACACCAGTGAAAATGAATTTGTGCTAGATGCAGCTGCATCAGTGTATAGAAATTTCTAAAATATAAAATTTGGTATTGCCACGGTCACTAAAATGCATGTATGTACGCTTCGCGCCAATGAAAATCTAAAACAAAAAATGAATGGATGCAGAAAACTCGTTGTACAAGAAAAAGAAAAATACATGAAATTTGGTAATGCCCACGGTCACTAAAATGCATGTATATGTTCTTTGCATCACATATAAAAAAAAAACACTGGTTTAAGCAACATTTTTGTATAGGACTATAGAAATTACATGAAATTCGGTAATGCCGCGATCACTATGACGCTTGTATTGTTCTTCGCGCCACTTGAATGAAAGAAAGAAACATCACTGGATGCAACATCCTCGTTATGTAAGAATCTGAAAAGTAAACAAAATTCGGCAATGCTGCGGTGACTAAAACACATGTATTGGCGCTACACGTTCGTGAAAACAACAACAAAAACAAAAATACGAGCACTGGATGTAGCAAACTTGTAGCATAAGAATCTCAAAAGCATAGGAAATTCAGTAATTCCGTGGTCAATAAAACGCATGTATGTGCGCATCGCATCCATCAATACAATAACAACAACAAAATCACTGGATGCTGCAACCTCATTGTGTAAGAATCTTAAAAGCACATGAAATTCGCTAATGCCGTGATCACTATAACGTAAACTATTACTAGTTTTAAACCTTTAATAATGAGAAAAGCTTGTTTTCAAGTTCCAAACCGAGATACCATTTATCTTAGAAAGTAGAAAGGCAGTAGAATATCTTCCCGTGCAACTGGACAATTTCTGCTACGAACTTCCAGGGAAATTGATTTCCCCACCAAATAGCCGTCAGGCTGGGCGATGCACTACAAAATTTGGAACAAACCGCCAAATTTGCACTAACTTTCTATTTTAGCGAAATTCTGTCTGAAACTTAAACTTGATAAAAATATTCTTACCGTGCATATGATTACATAAAAATAAATTAAACACATGAACATAAATAATAAATACTCTAAAAATTACAGCAGCGTCCTTTTTTATTGTTATTATATTTGTTGTTATTATAAACTAGCAAAGGCCGCTGTTTTGCTCGCGTAATTGTTGAAATATGCCATGTTCGTGGGTCTATTTTTATTAGAGAAAATTATACTGCTACGGATAATTCTAAAATGACTAATTAAGCTAAAATTTTAGTAAACTTCATTTTAATACTGCATTAGGTGAACATTAAACTTAAATGAATAAGAGCTAAAATTAAATCCACTGGTATTTAGAAGTTACTTTGAAGGTTTTCCGCTCATTTCCTTTTTCATTTGAAAATTAGAAATTATTAGAAATTGTACTAGGCGAGCATTTACATCATAAAAGTAAGCACCATGCCAAATTCCAAACTTCTAGTTAAGCAAACCGCTATAACAACTATATCACATAAATCGCAATTCCAGAACTTTTGTGTTCCTGCGCAGATTAAAATTTCTAATTTTTTTAAAACTATTCTATGGATGAATTTATGTCTCTAACGTAACAGCTGAGTAAAATTTCAAGTTTCTATCCCTAATAATTTCAAATAAAGCGTAGTTTAGAAGGTTTTTAGAACATTCCCCGCTCATTTCACCCTTTTAAATTTCGAATTTTGTCAGAAACCTTTCTTAGCGAGAACTGAAATCTTAAAAATAGCCACAATGCCAAATATCAAGTTTCTAGACCAGCATCAAAATCACAATTTTTAAAAAAAATCGCTTCTGCAATTTTTTTAATATTGAATTTTATAAAAACTGTTCAGTGCGAGCATTTACGTCTAAAAAATAACAGGCATGTCAAATTTTAAGTTTCTGTCCCTAACAATTCTGAATAAACCAAAATTTAGAACTTTTACGCTCATTTCATATCTTTAAATTTCGAAAAATTAATAAACTATTTATACCAAGCGTTTGCATCTTAAAAGTTACCACTATACTAAATTTCAAGTTTCTAACCCGAATAAATCTAAATAAATCATAATTTAGAACTTTTTCGCTCATTTCACCCTTGTAAATTTCGAATTTTTTATAAACCGTTCTTAGGGAGCATTTTCATTTTAAAAGTAACCAGCATGCCAAATACCAAGCTTTTATACCAACTGCACCACATAAATCGCAACTTTACAATGTTTTATTTGCTGCTGCAGTCTTTCAAATTTCTCGTTTTAAGAAATTTTTAGTCATTTTTTTTTGTTCTTGTTTTGCATTTACGTCTCTAGAGTAACAGTCATGCCAAATTTCAAATTTCCAGCCTTAACAGTTCCAAATAAATCGTAATTTAGAACGTTTTTAGAATGGTTATCGATCTTTCACACTTTTAAATTAATTTTTTTAAACTGTTCTGTGTGAACATTTATGTCTTAAAAGTTACAGCCATGTCAAATTACAAGTTTCTATCCCTAACAAATCCATCCAATAAAATCGTAATATAAAAAGTTGTGATAGATCCAAGATGTTATGAGTTTAAAAGGGATAGCGTAAAACCTTTAGGATGGACCAACTTCAAGAAATACTTAGAAAAGAATTTTATTATAAATTCGATCCTCAAATGAACTAAAAATTACAGATCATCTAGAACTGCTCGGAGTTTCACAACAATTTCTGTAAGTTTCGTTCGGCTTTTAATTGTTCGCAATCAACGGAAAGTGTCCAGCATCAAACAGCGTTTGTGTTGTCGAAATTAAGTAAATGTTCGCGTTCGACTTTACTAAATAGTTACCCAACGATTTCACCGTTTATTTCAGAGACAGTGCCTCTCTATTTAAAAATCTGTCACCAGGAACCTATGTTTCTACCAGGTTGAGAGAATCTTCCCCGAGTAAAATCTTACTCCACAGCACTCAGATTCCAAGCTGACTGCCTCTTTTTCTTTTCTCTCCGACCTCCGACCAACTCCTTGAACAATAGGATTTTTGTTCACCACTAAAAGAAGTTTTAGGTCACGTCATAAAGTAAAGTTTTCATGTGATTGGATAAGGGTTCTATTTGGGAGGTCCTACTGATATACGAAACAACCCAAAGTTTCTCACGGTGTAATTTTCTCACGGTGTGGGCCTCACACGATGTCGGCTAGATGATAGGCACGCTCCTTCACCTGGTTCATTCTTATTGCTGTCTACGAAGTCTCGAGTGGCAAGATTGATAGTGGACTTATCGATACCTTTGTAGTTGGCGACATTTTTGGAACATAGAAGAAATATACTATGAAAGTCTCAAACACATAGGAACTCCTTTACCTGATTATCAGGCTTAATTAGCCAACTGTGTGAGATTTAATGAATTTCTCACAAAGTTTTTAGAACGTTTTCCTCTCATTTAACCCTATCAAATTTCAAATTTCTTTACAAACCATTCTTAGCGAGCATTTGTAACTTAAAAGCAATCGCCATGCCAAATTTCAAGCTTCTAGTCCTTTCAGTATCACAAAAATAGTAATTTAGTATGTTTTTTCTCCTTCATCCTTTAAAAAAATTGTTCTGTGTATGCATTTGCTTCTTAAAAAGTAGCAGCGATGTCAAATTTCAAGTTTCCGTTCTTAACAATTCCATAAAAATCGTAATTTAGGACAATTTTAGAACAATTTTTTCTCATATCATCCTTTTCAATTTCAAATTTTTTAGATACTGTTCTTAGGGAGCATTTACATTTTATAAGTAACTATCTTGCCAAAATTTAAGTTTCTAATCGATTCAATATCACAAAAATCGCAATTTTAAAACGTTTTTCGCTCTTGTAACCCGCTGTTTGTAGTGACACCGACATAAAATATAGCTTATGCTAGATGCAGCATAAATAAAAAATACTGTCACCATAAATGTGTTACCATTACTTTCGAAATCGGTTCAGTAGTTCCAGAGATTCAATAGAAATTGGAATTTAGAATGTTTTTAGAACGTTTTTTGCTCATTTCACCCTTTTAAATTTCAAATTTTTTAGTAACTGTTTATAGAGAGCATTTACATCTAATAAGTAACTACCATGCCAAATTTCAAAATTCTAACCGCTTCAGTATTACAAAAATTGCAATTTTAGATCGTTTTTCATTACCTCACCTCCCCCCTGGAATTTTAACACCGACATAAAATATAGCCTATGTTAGAGCAAGGACTGTCACCATAAATTGGGTACCATTATGTTTGAAAAATGTTCGGTAGTTCCAGAGATTCCGTAGAAATTGGAATTTGGAATGTTTTTAGAACGCTTTTCGCTCATTTAATCCTTTTAAATTTCGAATTTTTAAGAAATTGTTCTTAGAGAGCATTTACATCTTATATGTAACTACCATGCCAAATTTAAATTTTCTAGTCCCTTCAGTATCACAAAAATTGCAATTTTAGAACGTTTTTTTTGCTGCTACACCCCATGGGGTTAGTGGTACCGACATAAAATGTAGCCTATGTTGGAGCAGTGATTGTCACCATCAATTTGCAACCATCACTTTTGAAATCGGTTCTGTAGTTCCAGAAATTACTCTCTACAAATAAACATAAAAAACAAACAAATAAACGTTACTTCTTTATAATATTAAGTATAGATAAGAAATAGTAAAGTAATGGACGTCGATAAACAGTTGAGAAATTCTTGAACGGGTCGACTGTCAAAAAAGTTGGCATCCCCTGATCTAAGTCATATGAAATATAACTTTATTGCAGATAGCTTTTTTTACACGTAAAAGGCTACACATTTTATCATTGCTAAATGCAGGTTGTCCTCTCTCCCTCCGTTATTTTTTCTAAACTACAACAAATGTTCAAACTACTCTCTTCCAACTTCTAGATAAGCATGTGCATGCTTAATCATGTTCACGAGGACTTCAGCATGGTAGATTAATGTACGATCATAATAAATTCGTTACATTATTTGGTTAATTAATGTGACGGATAGCGCATACTTTTCACAAGCTTTCTCAGGAAAATGTCTTCTCACTTCTTAAAAAAAAATTGTTGTTGGAGAAATAAATTTCAACAATGTAACAACAATCCTCTGGGAAAAACACCAAGCTTCGGTACATACTCGTGCTCGTTTCTAGACATTATTCTGAACTCCTTTCATCACGTCGATTTAGTAGCTAACATGACATACTCCAGTGTTAAATCTGGCGGTTTTTAAAAGTTTCCCTCACTAGCACATTGAATATTTAAATTGCCATTATGGGTATCAAATGTTAAGTAAATAATTTCACATTCAATTTTTTTCAAACACTGTTACGACTGAAAATTGTTGAAAAATTCTGAAATTACTTTTATTTAGAATCCTAGTTCTTCTCGCCGAGCTTTTTTTTTTTTTTTGCTACGAACCATTACATTCTGGCTTTCATTATCCATTAACAGTTTTTGCCCTTTAATTATTTCATCTAGTTTTACAGTTAAACATATGAGATACTTTTTCACATCGATTGTTACGATTTTTATAACACTTTACAACATAGTTGAAAAGTGCTTGTGTATTCGGATTTGTCTATCTGTTGTCTGTCTGCCGTTGACAATCTGTCTTTCCGTACTCTAATTCTTGTAAATATACTCCGATTGCTATGTAATCGATATATGTTATACAAGCTTACTATGGCATGTTTGCTACTGAAAATGAAGTGTACAGCATTTGATATAGTTCATTTACAGGGACACTCAAAAGGATCCTATACATTATGGTCAATGTGGAGAAATCTTTTGGGGTGTATTTTAATAATGTCACACTATTTCAAACATAACGAAATTTATATACATTTATGAAAAACACTAAAAAATGCTTTATGTAAAATATGATGTGAAAAGCATTTACAGGGAATTTCAAACAAATATGGTTACATAATGGTCTATGGGGAAAAATATTTGCAGCGTATTTTAATAATGTTGCCCTATTTCAAACATAATGACATTTATATACTTTATTGAAATACACTACAAGATGCTTACTGTAGAATATGACGTGCATAACAGTTATCGTTCATTTATAGGGATACACAAAATATTTCGGTTATAGTCAGGACATAATTCTGTAGTTCTGTGTTACAGCATTATGTATGAGCGATAAAAGCTGCAGGTGCGTTTTCAGATGTGGTATGCGTTTTTATGTTTAACTACATGTTTGCATAATACATGACGTGTATAAATTCTATAAATCATATACAAGGCTACACAAAATTATTCGTAAACATTACCGTGAATTTCTTAAAGGTGTTTTTAATTGAGTTATGCATTCTCCAGGTAAACTATATTTAGTACAATAAGATATTTTTTTGTAGAATATAAATAAATTCATATACAGGGTTATATAAAAAACCATATGCATTGCTGTCTGTAAATGGGAAATCCCGAAGGGAAGTTTTCAGTTGTGTTGTGTTTTTTTTTCCTGAATTAAATTTTAGTTTGATATGAGGAGTGTATACAAATCTGTAAATGCACTGCTGCACAAAATTATTCGAGTGCATTCCCATCTATTGGTGGAAATTGTTGAAGAAGAATTTTTGACTGTATGCGTTTTGTAACTAAGCTAAACATTAGCACACTATGTAGTGTATATACAGATCTACAATAGATTATATACAAGGCTGAACAAAATAATTTGAGTACCTTTCCGACTATAGACGGTAATTACCTGAACCTTATATTATACTTTTTTAAACCGTGAAATTCCGTTGCAGTATACTGGAAGTGTTGGAAAGTGTTTCATAATCTATGTTTGAGGCATGACTTTTCTTTCTTGTTTGTGAAAAAAAAAATCAGTTATAATTAACCTTCCTCTTATGATAGAAAGACTTTTCAATTATAAAAAAGAAAGGTTAAATCATGCGTCAAGCATAGACTATGAAACACTTTCTAACACATTCAGAATACTGTAACAAAACTTCGCTGTTTCAGAAAATGAAAGATGATACCTAAATAAACAATTTGGAAAATGCCTATCACATTTGAAACACATTTTCAGCAATTACCATCTACAGTCGGAAACATATCCGATTTTTTTGTGCAGCCTTGTATCTATAGTTTTGTATATAAACTACACAGTATAGGCCAAAATTTAAGCCAGATAGGAAGCGCATAACACAATTAAAAAATCCCTTTCGGCAATTTCCATCAATAAGGGGAAATGTACTAGCATTCTTTTGTACATCTCCGTATACGACCTATAAAATTTATAAACACCAAGTAATATGCAAAAAATTAGTTCAGTTTAAAAACGCACTCCACAATTGAAAACGCACTTTCAGCAGTTATTGTTCATACACAGTACTGTAACCGAATTATTTTGTGTATCCCTGTAAATGAACAAAAAATTCTATGCACACCTTCTCAGTAAGCATTTCGTAGTGCACCTCCGTGATGTATATCAATTTAAATATGTTTGAAATAATTTAACATCATTAAAATGCACTGCAGACGATTTTCCCCATAGACCACAATATACCGGCATTCTTTTGAGTGCCTGTGCAAGCGAAGTATGAATGTTGCACACTAAATTTTCAATGACGAACATGTCATGGTAAATTGTAATAACATCTATAAATTACATAGCAATCCGATTTCACTAAACCAAGTTAGAGCACGGACAGACTGACAAACAAACGGAAATTTTTATACACTTTTCAACTATATATTGAAAAGTATTTAAAAGGGCGCATATTCTTTTAAAATGAATGTAACCGAAAAAGAAAAAAAAAACAGGAAAAATAGAAAATGACAACAACCAGCGTATCAAAAGAATATCTGAGAATACACTGTAAAAAATGACCAATGTTTCTTATTTTATGAAAATATACTATAACCACGAACGAAAATATAATGTAATCTTCTGAGTTATCCGAAATTCCGAATAGCTTGTTCCATTGTCTTTTGAATAACCAGAAACCAATACATTTCCAAAATTAAAAAAATTATTTATAAAAATAAAGAATTTTCCGTTGCCCGTATTTTTCAGAAACGTTTCCGAAGGGTTTTTATAGTGTATTAATTAGTGTCCTCAGCCTGGAATACCTGTTTTTCGAATGCTATCAATTCTCAAGTAAACATTTTCATGCTCAAAAAACATGTTTAACAGACAAACATGCAAAATTAACTGTGTTAACAATAACATTAAAATTAAGATTATTTCTTTACTCTTTCATGTATAAATTAACTTATGCTGCTGAAAACGTTTGCTTGAGAATGGATGACATTCGAAAAACAGGTATTCCAGGCTGAGGACACTAATTAATACACTATAAAAACCATTCGGAAACGTTTTTGAAAAGTACGGGCAGCGAAAAATACTTTGTTTTTATAAATAATTCTTTAAATTTCGGAAATGTATTGGTTTCTGGGAATTCAAAAGACAATGGAACACGCTATTTGGAATTTCGGATAATTCAGACGATTATATTATATTTTCGTTCGTGGTTATAGTATATTTTCAGAAAATAAGAAACAATGGTCATTTTTTATAGTGTATGAAAGCAATAGCTATAGCTTAAGAAGAGTTTAAAAATTAAACAAAATGTATGAACGTATACAAATCACAGCTTAAAAATTTTAAATTTGGACGCAATTACGTACTTATCTTAAATCCGATTATCTATATTAGTTGTTTTCAAACTTGTGTTTCGCGGAACTTTTTGGCTTCGCAAAAAATCACTAGTGCTCTGCCAATTAATTATACAAATATATTTCAATAACAGTTTATAAATTAAATTAAGTGTTGACGTTTCATAAAACTATCAGACACAAAATTACAGAATAAAAAATTTAGCTTGACACGAAATTCTGATGACGTCAAATCCATTTACCTAGATTAGTTGATCTAACCAGTGGTTCCCAAACTATATTAGTCGCGTTCTCTGGTGGGTCACGGACAATGTTTTGGAGGATTGCGGAATGACTGAGTCAGATTTTCCAAATCGTAAAATTAAATCTGTCTGCTGCAATAATATAACAAAAACAATATGTTACAACTCTAAAGGAAATATCGTGAAAATATGTTTATAAATAACTTTTGAAAAGGCAGTATTTTGTTAAAATTTTGTGTATAGACCGGCTTAAGGCCAAAATTAACCCATTTTAATCCAAAGTGAAAAAAAAAATAAACTCAGTTTTTTGTCTTAGTTCCTTTTCATTTGACATGTCTTTATGAGTACATTCCAGATTTTTGTGAATTAGAGTCAATATTATTAGAATTCGGCTATTTTTTTTTTTATCTGACATGTCTTTATGAGTACATCCAAGATTTTTGCAAATTAGAGTCAATATTATTGGGATTCGGCCATAGAGTCTTTAGGATACTAAACATTTATTTAGAAGTTAAATGAAATTCAGTTCTTTGTAATCAATCTATCTATGTTTTTCTGCACTTTTTAGATAACCACTGTCGAATTAGGAACGTTAAAGGTAAATGTATTGCTGTTGAAACAAATCCAAATTCATTTTAGTTAATCGTACCATGCAAATATGACAGACAACTTTTATTTGTTGCATTCCTGTACATATAGTAGAGGAAAGGTGCCCAATATGAGATACAATTTTTTGTAATTACCATTTAAGTAGTAAGATTGGAAATAAGGGCAATTTTTTTAATGTTGGGAGTAAGCAGCATCATTATACAATACAACAGTTTCATTTATTTTTAATTACTTTAAAGAATTAAAACACAACTTCAAAGGAAATAAAGAAAGAGCATTTTAAAGTAGTTTGAGAAAGATGTCCTGATATGAGACAGTCCGAAAAAAAATCACAGTACCGACTATTTTAAGAACTGTTTCAATTTGTCAATAATGTTTCTTTTATGGTTTGCGCTTCAATTTAAAACACTCAAGGCACAGAAAAGTTTCTTCTTTCGCATCACAATCTTGGTGAGCCGAGCGGTAACATTTTGTGCACTGTGCCCACTTTTCACTGTGCCTCTCGTCAGAAAAACGGCCTGTGCAGAACAAACATTCTGCTTCTTCGTCCTCATTTTTTACGTCTGGTGTGTTACATAGTATCACAGCCCATAGTATTCCATATTAGGAGCTCAGCTTAGTCAACAAAAGCCTTAACCTCGTGGCTTTCTGGTTCAAATTAACATAAAACTATTTTTTTCTAATTTATAGCACATTTTATGACAAATATAAACCATTAATATATATAATTCAAATACACTCACATTTACAGAAAAAAGTCCGCACAAAGC
Source organism: Maratus michaelseni (assembly GCA_963931845.1). Classification (NCBI taxonomy): domain Eukaryota; kingdom Metazoa; phylum Arthropoda; class Arachnida; order Araneae; family Salticidae; genus Maratus; species Maratus michaelseni. The sequence goes on from OZ007593.1 coordinate 248,989,256, forward strand.
AAACACTGCGGAAAACTCAAAATGGCAAAAAAATTTAAATCGTTCTCGCACTACGCCAGACAGCAACGAACTGGCCTTTTTGTTTTCAAAGTAATCTCTACATCGGCTTAGGAAGTAATTCACGAGGTTACTGCCAGAGACCAATTCTTACCGTGACTAGAATCGACGTGTCGCATATTACGCAACTTTTCTCTACTGTAGTAAACATTTTTCTCGATTTTCTCAACATGCCTTTAAAACTCAAACATCATCATACAACTCCAAATAAAACAATGCAACGAAGAAAAAAAATAATTCAAAGTCATGGGTCTTAAACGATCCCCTGGCCTAAAATGTGTTAAATAAGTTTAAATCCCATCATAGGATGTGTCTTTGGTTCAAAACAATGCCATACATCGCACTGACTTTCAAAATAAAAGAACAGTTTTCAGAAGACGTATTGAATTTTGGGACTATGAACCTATTTTTTGTCTTTGCATGCTCTATCGCTCTTTACAGTTCTGACTATCAGTTCAGATTTATCCTGTATATAACTTAAGGCTGTTCTGAAATCCAAACTGGCTACTTTCTGACACATTTTTATATTCATTTTTGTTCGCAAACATATCAAATTGGCAGGTGCTCTTATAAAAAAAACTGCGAAATCGAATTTTTTTTTGTTTTGAGAAAAAGTGGAAAAGTTTAAGAAAATACTGTCAAATGAAATTTTGAACCAAATTTCCATATACGACTGTGCAGCAAAAGAAATAAAACTGCCGTCCTGAGATAATAATCGCTTATAACTCAAGATGTAGTTCATTTATCGAAAAGTGAAACAAACTTTTCGATTATAAATGAACTCAATAATCCTGCATTCAAATATCATGCTCTTATGTTTAAACATGAGTCAGAAAATGTCTCAGAAAGTTTTGTGTTGCTGAGCGGGGAGAAATTACTTTCTTTTTATAACCGCCTTAAATTACATTTAATATAAAAATATACGCTATCTATATTATAAAGGACAAACGTGTCCGTGCGTAACGCTGACGTCATTTTGCGAATGGCAACAGTTGACGATCAAATTTCGGTTTTGTGATTTTCGCTACTGCAATTTTTTTTAATTTCTAAACATCGTACATTTCCAATTTTTGCACCGTTATATTGGGGAAAAAGTCTACTTTCAAATGCAGTTTGTTTGAAAACTGTATATAAATTGACTGATTTATTATGGTTTTTAAAATAATTTTCAAGCATGATTTTCTTTCCATTGCGTTGAATGTTGCCATTATAAATTTTTAAACAGTTACAGACAGTAAAAATAATGAAATTTGAGAAAAAAAGTCACAAGAACAGGGTGTCTTTATATGAGAGTAGCGATATACCTGATAAAAAATTTGTCACACGATAAAAAAGATTCGTTCACACGATTTTGGACAAAAGAATGTTTTGTAATAATTTAAGAATTTAAAAGAAGAATAATTTAAATAGAACATAAACAAACAACGGATATTTTAACAGATAATATAAACAGAAAATATTTCTTTAGATATTGCATTTATGAATAAAATATAAAAAATATATATTTCACAAATTTAATAAGATGGCATATAAAAAAGTTATTATGAGTAGTAAGAAACAAAGTTTTAATTCACATTTAATCAATATTGCAAAAAAACAAAAAAAAAAAAAAAAACAATTAACGATCATTACAAAGTTTAAAAAACGAATATACATGAAATTCGTTAATATCGCGATCCCTATATCGCATGCATAAGATGTCGAATAATGAATATAATGAAAACAAAGCAAAGAAAACATCACTGGATGCAGAGATCTCGCTATATTGGGAATACCAAAAAATACATGAAATTAGTAAATTTTGCAATCTCTGTATCGCATATATGAATTCTTAGTACAAAAAAAAATTAGCTGGATGAATGATACTGCATGTATGAGCGCTTCACGTACAAAAAAAAAAAAAAAAAAAAAAAAAGAGGAATCACTAAATGCAGCAAAATGAAAAAGAAAAAAAATAGTCTTAGCCTATGTTTTCTAACCCGGGAGGTTTCCATTAATGTCATGTTCCTTAAATTGAAATATATGTGATGAATTTAAAGCTATGATATAATTAAATATTTTGAATAATATTTAAATATATCGCATAGTTAAATATTATAATAAAAGATAAATATAAAATTTTCATTTTTTAATAAATGTATAAAATGACATCTTTTCATTCCAATTCGGAAAATGCGTTTCAGGGACATCCAACATATTATTTACAGACATTCCGGTTTCCTTATCAGACAGAAAAAATCATTTTTTGTATTTTTTCCAACGATTTCCATACGCCTCCCCTTTTCAAATCACAAAAATCGACTTTTTATCTGTTCTTTTAAAATGTATATAAGATTTTATGGAATATCAAAAGAAAAAGAAAGCGTTTTCTTCTGAAAAATCGATAATGAAATCAGATCTTATTGAAAATTTTAGTAAAATTTCGAATGGAGAAAACATTTATCTCTTGGAAGCGTGACTTGAATGAAATGCTTTTTGCTAGCTTCATAGTGAGACAAAAAGAATATCAGGCCACCTTGGAAAATATCTGATATGTATAAAATATTTTTTTCTTTTTATCATAGTTCACTGAGACATTAAAATAAAAGTATTTTTGTAAGGTTTATATTTATGAATAAAGTTTTAAAATTTAAATCATTAATTTTCATTTCTTATCTTGTTGAAATTTTCCTTAACTCTCCAACTCCCATAAGTAAACTTGTATATATATATACGATATATATGTATATATATATATTTAATTCATAGGTTATATTGTATTATTTTCCCTAAAAAATGAGTAATAAAAAACAAATTTTATCAAAAAGTACATGAAGTGCTGCTAATTTGGACTTTCACATTTCGATTACACACAAATTCAAAATCCCATAATAACAAAAATAAAAAAAATAAAAAAAAATAATAATAATAATTAAAAAAAAAAAAAATCAAGCATTCGAAATATACTGCAAATGTCAATACAACATTTACTTAACGTTAACATCCAGGCAAAGAAAAAAATATAAGAGACTTTTTGCTTTTCTGACATTTTTATCCCAAAAAAGAAGTCCTTACTTGTTTGTAGGAGGTACAAAACTTTGGAAGATTGTAGCATCATATCAGAAAATCCAAGAGATATGGGACTTTTTTCTATGATTAGGTAAACTCTTATAGATTCAAATAAATGCACTACGGTACATATTAACTTAGAATAGAAACCTTGAGATCCTTTCAAAGATGTGCCATCTGTGGTTGATACCGGGCATTGGTGATTTAAATAAACATTCATTGACAATATACGAGGTATGATGCCAAAGTTCGGGGACAAGGTGTAAAAAACCTTACCCTGAATAATTCACAACACCGAAGCACATCCACATTCAAAGTAATCACCTTGGGCGACAATACACTTCTGCCAGCGTTCGTATAACTTCTGGAAGCACTGCTGGAAGCCATTTTTTGCAACCTCCCGTAAGGCCTCCTGCGATGCTGCTTTCACCTCATCCGATGACACAAAACGGCGTCCTTGTAAATCTTTTTCATTGATGGGAGCAGGTAAAAGTCACACGGAGCTAAGTCCGGTGAATAGGGGGATTTGTAAGCACATTAGTGCGAGTTTTGTCGAGGAACTGTTTTACCAACTGGGATCGATGTGCTGGTGCTTTGTCATGCAGAAGGTACCAGCCGCCTTCCAGAACTGAGGCCGTTTACGACGAATGGATTCCCTCAAACGACGTAAAATGCATAAATAATGCTCCTTGTTAACTGTTCGGCCTTCGGGAATAAATTCTGAATGCAGAATTCCTCGAGAATCAAAGAATACCTCCATCATTACTTTCCCTTTGCTCCGATCTTGCCGGAATTTTTTCGACCGCGGTGAGTCCAAAGTCTCCCAAAGTCTCGATTGGTGTTTTACCTAAGCGTTGACAGAATTTAATGTTGCAGCGCTGTTCAAGAAACGCCATCTTTCTTACGTCGCGGAGATAACAGCTACTCGTGCGGTTCGGTCACATGACATAGGCTAAACCAACCTGGGCATGTAGGGGAGGTTTGGGAGAATCCATTTCAAGCGGTTTAACTTTAGATACTTGCTTTCGTCGTCAGTAATGGCCGCAGTCCCCGAATTTTTGGATCGTACCTCGTATAACCAGCATACAAACTTTTTATATACACACAATTTTATAAAAATGAAGCAAGTGATATATTTATCAGGTTATCAGGTCATACTTTTTGTGTGCAGTGAATTTTAAAATAGTTCTGATTACCACCAACGAATGGCGCTGTGTAGTTTTAACTGTAAGATTGCTAAAATTACTTGCAAAATTTTAAAATAGAAACTCTTTTCGCATTTAACATCTAAATACAATAAAAATTAAAAACTGAGAGGTCTTTTATGCAGCTTTGCACGTTAGTTTGATCATTCTTAGAGTTTGAAACAGCGCAATGGCATCTATTGGCGATAATTTTAACTACTTTTTCAATTACTGTACAAAAAACTTATGAGCTACTAAATAACTTGTAATTTATTTCATATTTATGGTTTTTTTTTATTGATTATAAATTATTTAATTTTTATTTTAGGTAGTTTTTATGGAACACTATGTATACGTATGTAACTTGAATTACATCTTTATATATACAGGGTGTTTCAGAAAGGACTCCCCAACTTTAAAATGACATAACTGCGAAACAGTGAGAGACAGAAAGGTGAAACAAGTGGTATGTTGAACAGACAGGTCTGAAAATTGTTATACACCAGTTTGCAGACATAGTTCCTAGATTGGACATCAGAGGGCGCTATAGTCACAGAGCAGTGTCTTTGAAATTGGGTCTGAAAGTGTGCTTCGTGAACAGAGGTAAAATCACATTACAATGGTTTCGATACGGTCACCCTTCTTAGCAATAACATGACGCAACCGAAAGGTAAAGTTCGATGCCACTCGTTGCAACGTCTCTACTGAAACGATGCGTATGCCTCAAAGATGAATTATTCAAGCTGTTCCAACGTTTGAGTCACATGGATTGAGATCTAGGGAACATGGAGGCCAATCCATACCAATGCCTGTCACTCATGAATAATTGAGGGCGATGACTCGATCACTGAAGTATTGCTCAAAGACCTCAAATACTACAGTAGTACGGTGTCGTCGGGTCCCATCCTGCATAAACCATGAGTTCTCTGGTGCATCCCTTAGAGCTTAAAATGGGGTAACAAATTCTTGTAAAATTTCAATATATCGGAATGAGTTAATCGTTTCCTTTGTGAAAAAGAGCCCAATGATCCCTTTACTGCACAGCCCAACCTAAACTGTAACTTTTACAGAGTGCAGTGGTTTTGCAAGGTACACAAAGGAGTTTTGAGTGCCCCATATTCGCCAATTTTGTTTATTCACAAATCCCTCTAAATGAAAATGGGCCTCATCAGTGAACCATACGCAGCCGACATCAATTTTTCTCTCAACAATCATCTGGAGTAACTCATTTGCAAAGTCCTCTCTTTGTCGCAGAGCTGTATTTGTGATCGCTTGATGGCACAGTATTTTATAAGGAAGCTGCTTCAGGCCTTTCGCATTATTCTGTACGTAGTGGTGTTTGAGAATCCCGGATCAGAAGTGGCTCGTTGATGGATTTACAAGGACTGACAGACAGACAGCGCCCACCCTAGGGACCAGCTTTTGGCTAATGGCCAGGACGAACCCCTAAGCCTAGGGAGGGAAAAATATTACTATCCGGCGCTAGCTACAATAATTACAAGTTAAACTACAATTTTTACAAAGTATAAACGTTACCCAATTTTGCCACAAGGCTGGGCGAACGTTAAAATTATTACAATAATTGATATTTTACATAAACTTTAATTTTAGTTATTTATATAGCATTTTGAGATTAACATTATGATGACAATTATTTGTAGTCGTACATTTTGAATGCATTAGTACGTATACAATAACCTTTAGAGGTATAATATATTTTTAAATATGATTACAATATATAATTACAATATAAAATTCAAACAATTATATTTACACACAATAACATTTTGAAATACACTATATACAGTGGCCCCTCACCCACACGCGACACACGGCAAACAAACCTCATCACCAGAAACCCCCCCAAAAAAGTAACGCCCGTACTCAAATGTAAAAATAAAAACTTTTCCTTCCCCCCCCCCCCTAAAATCCTCTATACTGTTTAAAACAGTGGTACGAAAAAGCAACCACCGAACATCGCGCATAAGTGAGAGGCCACTGTATTTACAATTTGGTACTGATACAATACATAAAACAAACTTTTATTTATTTATTTATTTATTTACTTTTTTTTTTTTTTTAACTATAAGAGGAATTTGTATTTAATAAATGAATATTTTTGATTTAAGATATTATAATTTTCGTAAAGTTGAAATAGTTGCTTTTTATCAGATAGTATATCTAGAATATTGTCAAGAGTTGTTTTAGTTTCATTATATGTGAATTTATACTTCATAAATTTACATTTGTCAAATAAATAATGTAGTGGGTCACCTCTCTGACCACACTGACACAAGTCATCATCTCTTTTGCCAATTCTATGTAAGAATGTAGGAAAACTTTCACATCCACTGAGGAAGTAGAGTGAGACTTTATCTTTACATATAAGTGAGCATTGAACCTTTGGAATAATACTATGTGTAAACCTGCCGCACCCTGAGGAGTCCCAGTTGTGCTGCCACCTGTCCAGCAATTGCAATTTAATAAGCTTATTAAGTAAAGAGCATGGAAGTTTAACTTCCTTGCTTACTGGCAAGTTGCAGTACTGTGCGGCCTGGTACGCCAGCTTGTCCGCCAGTTCGTTGCCCACAATACCCACGTGTCCTTTCACCCACGTGATATAGAAAATTTTATTTTTATTTTCTTTTAGTAATTTATGAAGGTCAAATATTTGTTTATATTTAGGGAACATATTGTTTAATGCTAATACTGTTGATTTGCTGTCTGAAAAAATTTGGGTTATTTTTTGATTTGTTGAGATAGCCCATTTTATCGAGTTAATAACTGCAGTAAGTTCAGCTTGAAAGACTGTGTTGTTATTTTGAATTTTGCAAGATTGTTCTTTAATTTTAATTTGATCTTTAAAGGCCACATAAGCATATGCTGTGTTGTTATCTGTTTTAGAACCATCAGTATAGATCTGTGTTACGTTAGGTTTGTTTATGTTTACATCCGTCAAAATTAAATTGTTAATATATATTTCAGGATTTGTTTGAAATTTATAGACTTGTTCTTCAATTTTGTTACATTCTAATATTTGATTATTAAATATTAAGATGTCTTTATTATTTTTAATTTTGTATTTAAGATTTTTTGCTTCTAATGTAAATAATAACGGTGGAATGCCCAGGAGCACCTGAAGTGTGTGCGTCGATACATTCTTATAACATTTTGTTATTGATGTTAAGCAAATTCTTTGTATTGATTGTAAGTTTCTTTTATCAATTATTCTCAGATTATTGTACCAAACCTCCGAGCCGTAATCGATAATTTTCTCGAGGACAGTAAGGTACCATTCTCGAAGAAAATCTCGTCTTACCCCCCATGTCGTTGAAAAAACTCTTTTAATGGATGATGTTAATGATAAAATTTTTCTTTTGATATTTAATATATGTGTATGCCAAGTTAGATTACTTTCTTAGTGGATACCTAATAATTTAAGTGTTTCAACACGTTTAATGTTAATGTTATTCAGTTTAATTTGAGGTTCTCTGTTCCTTAAAATGTTTTTACCCAGCATTATATATACCGTTTTGTCTGTCGATATTTTAAGTTTTAGTTTTGTACAGATATTACTAAACAGCGATATCATTTTATTTGATTTATCTTCAAGTTCTCGTCGGCTATTTGCCGCTATGATCATATTAAAATCATCACAAAAAGCTTTTAAGTTATGGAATTTTTCAGAATATGTGATTAATATTATATTCGCTATAAGCAGCCAGAGCAGGGGACCAAGACATGAACCCTGCGGTCAACCTTGGTATGTTTCTCTTTGTGTGTTAATACTCTGATAGTCTATTATAATTTTTCTATTAGTTAAAAATGTTAGTAATATATTTTTCAGGTATTGTGGAATGGGTAGTTTTTGTATTGTTTTGCCGAGGATAGTCCAATTTATATTGTCAAATGCACCCTGTATATCAAAAGATACCAAGATGCAATATTTGTTATACTGTAATTTTTTATGAATTTCATCGTTTACGGCTTGTAATAATTGAATAGTGTTTCGTCCCTCTCTGAAGCCAAATTGCTGTTCATGGAAGTGATTGTTAATTTCAATGTAATGTATTATTCTGTGTTTAATTAATCTCTCCATTATCTTTCCCAGCATCGGGAGAAGGCAAATTGGACGATAGGATGAATGGAGCTTTGGGTCTTTATTGTTTTTTGCAAAGAAGATAACCTGGGCAATTTTCCAATTTGCTAGGAAATAATTTAAAGATAGACATTTATTAAAAAGATCGCGAATAAGACTTTTGTAGTTTTTGAATAAGTTTTTGATTAAAAATGCATCAATTTTGTCATAGCCCGGAGCTTTCAGATTATTCTGTTCTGATAGTGCATAATTTATTTCTTTAGTTGAGAAAAGTGGTGGGGTGGGAGAATTTTGTGTTTCCCTTACAAAGTTAGATAAAGGAGGATCAGGATTTTCTTGTGTGGGAAAATGGTGATTTAGCAAGTTTGTAAATGTATCTGAGATTGTGGAATATATATTAGAGCCAGTAAGTGTCGTATGTAAAAAATGTTGGTTTGTTGTATTTTTTGCTGTTGCAATTTAGAATGTTTTTCCAAATTTATCAATAGTCTGTGTACAAAATTTTTGCCAAGATTTGGCCTTTTCTGATTTGATATGTTTTTTATATAGTGCTCTTTCTTTCTTTAGTAGTATTTTCTATTTAGTATCACCTGTTCGTTTAAATCTCCTATTTAATGCGGCTATTTTGTTTCTGTGGGACTTCAGAGAGGCGTTCCACCATGTAAATGTTGGATATAGTTTTAATTGTTTCTTTTTGAGAGTGGAATTACATGTTTCTAAAATATTATTGTTAAAGGTATCTAGCCAGTTGTCTAATTCTTGCGTTGTTGTTATAATGTCAAGTTCATTTTGTAAGTCAGATACATATTTCTTAAAATTTTTGTTAAATTTTTTAAAAGTTGTATATTTGGTTTTAAATCTACCTAATTTTATGTAGTTAATTGAAAGTGCTATAGAAAATCGAATGTACCTGTGGTCTGACTTACTCATATTTTCTACGTCCACATACCACGTCTGGATTCTTTCAGAAATGTCCTGAGAGCACAATGTCACATCCGTATTAGTGGCACAGGGATTGTCAATTTGTCCAATGAATGATGCTGGTGCTTCAGAATCATTTATAAGAATCAGTTCTCTTGCCAATAGCAGGTATGTCAATATTGATCCCCTCACATCCTCTTTTTGATAACCCAGGAGTGCCAAGTGGGCGTTAAGGTCTGCACCCAGTATCAGGTTTGTCATTGGGTTAAACTGATCTAACCATTTCATATCCTCAAGCAGGTTACTTTTTGGTTTAGAGTACAATGATCCCACTGTGAGTCTTCCTGTTGTTGTAGTAATATTGACGAACACTGCATTTTCATCTGAGTAAGTGTGGATGGCTGGAACATCCGGTCTAGTTATCACAACTGCAGCTGTTTGATTTTTGGATGTAAAGACTTTCCATGCTGTTGATGGAATACCCCAAACTTTGTTTTTGATGTGGTAATAGTCTTGGATGAGTAATATTGTAATTTTATTTTCATTGGCAAAGCCCCAGAGATGGTCTGTAGCTGCTCGACTGTTTTGTAGATTAATTTGTAGACATTCTAAATTTTCACTAAAAGGTGCTATTGTTGGTGCATGTTGAGATTGTATATCTTCTTTATTTAAAATATTGAATTGGAAATGCTATTTTTAACGAAGTTATTTCTATTGTAGAGATGATATTGATATATGGGACATTGACTTGTGTTTGCTGCATGATGAAAGTCATTTTCTGTATCTTTACAGTTTACACATTTGTGTTCTGTTGGATTGTGTTTTACTTTACACTTGTCAGAATTGTGAGACTTCGTGCAGTACGTACATGCTCTTGGATATTGACATCTATTTGATACGTGGCCGTATCTCTGACAGTATCCACAACGTATTACTGGGCGATATTGTTCAATCCTACACGAGTTGAAACCAATAAGGAGTTTTCCTTTATTCAGTAGGTAATTGGTTATGTTGGCTTCCACACTTAGAACAAGTTGATATGTTTTAGATGTTTTTCTTTGAATGACTTTAAAAATAGTTATTGGTGTATCCATGTTTAGATCTTCTATTATTGCTTGTGTTATTTCTTCTTGTTCTGTAATGTTAGGAATGCCAAGTATTATAATTTTCTTCGTGTTATATGGAGTATATTGAGTTTCTATAACATCTTTCAATGCTTCAACTTTGTCAATGAAGGTCCAAAGAGCTTTTGTTTCTTCTGGGCTGTCAGATTGTATTATCAGAAGATTTTTATCACGTGCTGGACTGCATACAATATGTGGAAGATCTTTATTTTCTTTAACTTTTCTATTCAAAATATCTTTTATTGTTGCCATTGACATTGTCGTGTTTGGCTTCTTGTGTAATAATACTGCAGCTTTAGAGATGCCTATTTTATTCTTTTTGGGGATATTTTCCTTCATTGACTGCTGCAATACTTCTGAGTAACTAGTTTGGGATATATCTATTTTTGCTTGTTCTATAAGTGAGTACTCTCCCGTCTGGTCCATTTTTTCCAATATTTTGTTCGTCTTTGTTTCTATGTTTTCCAGAGTTTTTTGAAGTTCTTCTATTGATGCAATGCCCGTACTTATTGTTAACCTCTGTGGTTTTGGTTTTTCTGATTTTAATTCCTGAATTTCGCAGAGTAGTTGCTGTATCGTTTGATCTCTTTCTTTTACTAACTTTTGAAGATCTTTCCCTACCTGCTCAAGGAGTTTTACATCTGTTAAGAGATTGTTTATTTTCGTATTTTCTTGGATGAGTTTAGCTATTTGTTCATCTTTTGAGATCAATGATTCTTTTAATTTTTTATTTTCTTCTTGTGCCTTTCTGATTCCTTCTAATTGTTGATTTATTAGTTGAGCCTCGTTTTCGGTTTTATCCTGTTGATTCTGTCTTTGTGTTGTAGTGTCCTGTTTTAATTTTTCCAGTTTTTCTTCTAGTTCTTTCTTCTCTTTTTCTAAGCTTAAGATCTTTTCTTTCTGGAATGTCCTTTCCTTTGCTGTTTTTTCTGTGAAGTTGAATCTTTCTTCATATTTTTCCAGTCTTTTGTTAGTTTCTTCTTTGTATTTACTCGCCTCGTCTGCGTCACCTTTTTTCATTCTTCGTAGGAAGTCGTTGTATTGGTTCATCAATGCTGTTAAGTCCATTCTTATTGCGTTTTTCTGTGTGAATTTTTGATACTTTATACTTGGGTTTTGGGTGTTATAGCGTCTGGATCTTCGTTTTAATACTGTTTGTGAAGTATTAAAAGCCGTAGTTGCTTCTGGACTTGAATGTGCAATTTTGTATTCAGACTCCGTTGTTTTCGAGTCATCTGAGTCATGTGAGTCCTGAGGTTGAATTGGCGAACTTTTTAGTTCGTCTTCCATGATGTTTTATTTTTGTCCAGTACTATGATTTGTTATCAAATGCGTATTTATAAGTATTTAACGTAACTAAATGATATAGATTACAACTTATTTCTTTAACTTTTCCAACTATAAGTTGAGGAATTTGATTAATTTGAGGTAATGTTTTTTGCCATTTAACAATATATCTTTATGTATCTGAATAATTACTATATTTTGTTACTTTTACACTTATATTAAACTTTTCATTTATTAAACTAGGCATCACTGGAGTCTAATCATGTTTAATGAAGGAAAGGGTAAATAGGAAAGGTCATAGCAAAAATCAGTGATCTAAATCACTGGAAATGACTAAGATAAAAACTTAATGTTATATGTGGGGCAAATTTGGAGATTATAATAATAATAAAAAATAAAAATAAAATAAAATAAAATAAAAATGATAGAAATGAAAAAAAAAGGGGGGTGAGAGGGGAAATTTTTTGAAGAATCCTGATCAGAAAAACATTAGTGACCAATGCTTATGAGCGTCGCTGCACCCGGAGTAAAAAAAAAAAAAAAAAAAAAGAGAGATTTTATTAATCATACAAAACCTAATATTATAGTTTAAATTTAAGATTAGGCCATTTGGATTACTATTGCTATGCAAAGACATTCACCAGATAAGACATATTATGGAGAGTCTATATTCTAAAAACCTTTTATTTACAATATCTATATTATTTCTCCGCCATGTGGAAAGAGAGAGAGAAAAAAAAACTGAAATTGATGAATTTAACGAATTTGTTAAAATTCTGACTCTGTAACAGGTAAATAGACAACAACTCGAGAAGTTTAGTATTAAAAGTGTGCCAGAGAAGGGAGAATTTTTTTTTTTTTTTTTTTTTATTTATTTATTTATTTTATTTATTTTTTTTTTTTTTTTACACTCGCCTGTAAGAAGAAACGAGATCGACGCTGCACTTGAAAATGTATAAATCCTTGAACATTTGTAAATGTGGAGGGAGGAGGGGGGGGGGGGGAGATGGTGGTAAAAAAAAAATAAGCGATTGAAAATAAGTTAATATATTGAGAAGCATAAGAGATGTAATAGAGACAGGAATTATAAAACGCCCTCTAGCGACACTAAATAAGTGTAGATGAAAATGCTTATTCAAAAATAATATGTCACATCAAAACCTTCAAAATGATATGCAACACGGAATGAAAAGAATAAAATTGAAAGATAATGAAAATATTTAAAAAGACGCCCTCTAGTGGCACCCGGAATAAAACTAATTTAACACAATATACAACTAATAGCACAATATTTAATAAAAAAAATGACCCTAAAAATAATATAGAAGCAAAATGCTACAACTTAGCTTAAAAAAAAAAAAAAAAAAAAAAAAAAAAAAAAAAAAAAAAAACATTAATAATTTTGAAAAAGCGCCCTCTACCGGACACAAAAAGGGATAGAAAAACATAAAAGAAATGAAAACTGGATGTGTGTAAAAATACCTAAAAGTAGACACCAAACACGACTAACATGCAAAAAAAAAAAAAAAAAAAAAAAAAAAAAAAAAAGCACGATTGGTATAAGAAAGCTGAGGAAAAAACAATTGTGGTTAACTCCTTACATATGAAAATTACACCCACTGTGAACTTATCGAAAGGCCAAGGGGAAAAAAAAAAAAGAAAAAAAAAACAGTCAAAAAAAAAGGGGGGAGGGGGGAACCAAAACCGTGCCATGACAGAACTATATCCCTCCCTCCAACAGCCAAAAGATGTTCATTGAATTGCTATAATGCAGTACTAAATTGCAAAAGAAAGAAAAAAAAAATTCTTTACCTGTATTCCCTTTTAATCCCTCCTTCTTTCCCCTTTTTATTTATATCCCCTTTCCCTTCCCATCTTTTTTAACAATAATTAAAATAAGGAATGAAATACGGAGGTAAACTGACACTAAAATTTTTAACAGAACCAATATTATAAAAATAACATAAGAGTTTTCATTACTTACAAACCGACAATAATAATATTTTATAAGATTATACCCATCCCATACAGAACCAAGAAAACATTAATAAACAAAAATCTTATGCGAAGCTGAAAATTACACCTCAACTCTGACTTCATATGAACAAGAATGCAAACCGTAACCAAAACTAGCGCCATATTGAATGAGAATAAAAACGAAAAAACAGCAATTTTAAAGTAGACATTTATCACACTTCATTACAAGATAATTTAATAAAAAAATATGGCAGAGAAAATCTTGGAATGTCTATCAAGCATACTTTTATATATTATTCAAATACACAAAATATTTACTTCATATTTATGCCTAAAAATGTAACCGCCCCATGTTAAACAACATGGAACATAGAAACAGCACTTTTCAAATAATCATTTTAAAACCTTGAAATTAAAATTGTTAAATCTAGTTGGTGGCAAAATATAGCAAGAGATTTAACGAACACAGAAAGAACACTAGTATTAAGTAAATACTTATTTTTAGATATATTAAAGCATTCTAAAAAAGGTAAACAAATCAATACAGCGCAAGACATGAAATTTTAAAATCTATATTAATACACTTTATTTTTACAAAAACTCTAAACTACTCACTGATTTATGATGAGATGACCTTGAAAGGTCCCAATTATAGCACATTATATTAATTGAAGCACAATTAACATTTTATTTAACTTCCTTAATAACACTGTGAAGACAAATGACACTCCGAGTGCAACAACAACGTGATTTCAAACAACTACAACTTCAGTTATAGATAATACCAGAAAGTCCGGTTGGTTTTAAAATGTTCAATAAAGTTATAATAATTCATGAAAAATACCCAGAACACTGGGAAAAATTTGGGGAATTTAATATAAGCATTGGTTTTGTATCAGTCCACTGCAATGGCTAAGCCCGGAGATAGGGGAACGAGATTAACATAACACAACAAAAATTTAAAAAGCCATATCTCCGGAATTAATGGACTGATTATGAACAAATAGGTGTCAAAATGATCAGGAAAAATTAACGGAAGAAACAATTTCTTTGACTGATTTCACATTTTAAGCTGTCATGACTGATCGGCTGCATACCACATTTCCGGATAAATCATCGGCCACACTGCCTGTCCGTTCAAACTCGTTGAATAAATTAGGAATTATTTCCTGTTCTGAACCTTTTTTAACATTCAATTTTTTTTAAAGCTTCGCTTTGTCATCGTTGGACTTTGACCTAATCGGTGGTATTCCAGTACAATAAAAACATGTTGCTCCAAGGAAGACGACATGATGTTGTTCAATTTCCACATAGTAACTAATTCGATAGAACTCCCTTCCACGTGTCAGCAATGAAACAGACTCACGAATCAACTTTCTACGCTTCTGATTAGTATTAAAAGCTTCATGTTCTTGTGCTGCCACCTATTACCCAATATTGGAACTATTTCTGCAAACCGGCGTACAACAAATTCTAGACCTGTCTGTCCAACATGCCACTTGTTTGACCTTTCTTTCTCTCACTGTGTCCCAGCTATGCCATTTCAAAGTTTGGGAGTCTTTTCTGAAACTCCCTATATATATATATATATATATATATATATATATATATATATATATATATATATATATATATATATATATATATATATATATATATATATATATATATATATACATACATATATACAGTCGAACTTGCTTAATATGAGCAAATTTCTCTCAAAGAATTGTTCATGATTTAAACTATATTAAAATTTTTGCGCTTTTTAGGAGATACAAAAACAAGATCACGCTAATACGAGAAAAACATCTGTTCATTTTTGCGGGGTTTTCGGCGAAAAATAGGGTAGGATTAGGAAAATAATCCCTTTTTCATCGGACGTTGTTATCTCTCAACGATAATATTTCTACATTACTATTATGTTTGAAAATGTTGTATCTTATGAGTTTTACACGACTGAATTTCAACCTTCCAGGAGACACCCCCCTCCACACACACACACACACACACCACACCGAAGAAAATACAAAGCAATGTCTTGAGGTCTTGAATGAACGAAAGAAAGATGAAACATACACAGATTTTCAAATACTGCTCTTTGTAAGATTTACAACTGAAAGCAAGGAACATAAAAGAAAAGCTTTATTTGGTTTTCGTTGAGTCCAAAGTTTGACCCATATTAACCAGCCTTTTCATGTCTCATATTGCACTGTTAAAATGAATATAATATAAGAAATCAAGAGCTCGAAAATTGCAGTGACTATTTCAATATGAACCGGGATTTTTTGGGAAAAGGGAAGTGGTCAGTTCCATTATTGTGCATCGTTCATGTCCTTTGGAATTACTAGTTCTTGCAGAGGTTTTGATTTCAGTACTGTGACCTTGTCTATAAAAAGAGCCGTTTAAATAAAATGACTCTCACAATGATAATATTGTACGTATATACACGCGTATACATACATATATATATATATATATATATATATATATATATATATATATACAGGGTGATTCATAAAAGATGGGCAGAACTTTAAGGGGTTATAGTACACTTAAAGACAAATAATATTAAATAGGAGACTAAGGGTCCCAGACGTATTCCCAAGGAGATAGGGGGCATTAAAGTTTAGGGTCCGAAATTTCAAATGATTATAAAACATGGAAAAATTGGTCGATTCGTTTGCGGTTTTTGCAAAAAATTTTCTTTATGCCAGTATTTTCTTGAAATAAAATTTTAAAGTTCAATTTCAAAAAATGCCGATAGGGGGCGCTTTAGACTTTGGAGTAACAAACAACTATTTTTTAACGTTATTTTTTGTATTTCTTTAAATGATTTCGAAAGCTTAGACTTAAACTTAAATTTTGATCTAAAAATCTGAGTCCTAACGAGTAGTTAAGTAGCGTAAACTGAAATTTGAAATTTGAAACCCTTCTCCCCCCAGAACAAAAATCAGTTATTCCCGATCTTTGTGTCGTAGATTAGGCTCTAACTACTGCCGCGTTTTGCTAAAATTATTCTTTATGTCAGTATTTTCTTGAAAATAAATTTTAAAGAAAATTTTCAAAAAATTCCGATAGAGGGCGCTTTAGACTTTGGAGTAACGAACAACTATTTTATACCGTTATTTTTTGTGTCTCATTAAATGCTTTCTAAAGCTTAGACTTAAATTTTCAGCCCAAAATCTGAATCGTTAGACGTGGTTAAGTTTCTGGGGAGAGGGGTTTGAAATTTCTACTCCTGAGCACAGTTCAGTTTGAACCCCCTCCCCTCGCTACTGAACCACGCTCAGCGATTCAGATTTTGAGCTGAAAATTTAAGTTTAAGTCTAAGCTTTAGAAAGCATTTAATGAGACACAAAAAATAACGGTATAAAATAGTTGTTCGTTACTCCAAAGTCTAAAGCGCCCTCTATCGGAATTTTTTGAAAATTTTCTTTAAAATTTATTTTCAAGAAAATACTGACATAAAGAATAATTTTAGCAAAACGCGGCAGTAGTTAGAGCCTAATCTACGACACAAAGATCGGGAATAACTGATTTTTGTTCTGGGGGGAGAAGGGTTTCAAATTTCAAATTTCAGTTTACGCTACTTAACTACTCGTTAGGACTCAGATTTTTAGATCAAAATTTAAGTTTAAGTCTAAGCTTTCGAAATCATTTAAAGAAATACAAAAAATAACGTTAAAAAATAGTTGTTTGTTACTCCAAAGTCTAAAGCGCCCCCTATCGGCATTTTTTGAAATTGAACTTTAAAATTTTATTTCAAGAAAATACTGGCATAAAGAAATTTTTTTGCAAAAACCGCAAACGAATCGACCAATTTTTCCATGTTTTATAATCTTTTGAAATTTCGGACCCTAAACTTTAATGCCCCCTATCTCCTTGGGAATACGTCTGGGACCCTTAGTCTCCTATTTAATATTATTTGTCTTTAAGTGTACTATAACCCCTTAAAGTTCTGCCCATCTTTTATGAATCACCCTGTATATATATATATATATATATATATATATATATATATATATATATATATATATATACGTGTCTACATATTTGCTAAAACAGAGATATCTGGATGAGGTAAACCTATCGAGATAAAAGAATCTAAAACTACATGTAAAATACCTTAAAATTAAAATGATAAACAAATGATAGAATTGATGAAATGTGAAACCGTTGTAAATCGTCATATGCCTCAGATGTTTAAAACTGTATTCTTTCAAATTATGTTGTAAAAGCATTTTGCAGTATTGTTCGCTGAAACAATTATTTTACAAAATCATTCAGACAAAAAAAATATTTTTTTTTAATTTTTTTGAGGCAATTCGAAGGTAAAAATTAATTTTAACATTTACAGAACTGTCGAAGATTGTCAAGTATAAAAAGGGTGTTCGCAGATTTATTAGACAATTTTCATGGTACTTGCATAACTATTTTACATAAACTATTTGATTTTCAAATGTTGAGTTTGGTAACCCTTACTCTGAACTATATTTCTACACCATAATTTCTATGAAAAAAATTCCGTTTACAGTTCTGAAAGAGTTATTTTGGTCCCACTTGAACAGATTTCCAAAGTCCATGAAGGGTTGTAGGTTGAGGTTTGGATAGCGCGCTTTTTAGTCTAAAAGCTCAAAAATCCATGGATGATACATGAAGAGATTTAACAAATATATCAGTGAAGGGTATAGCCCTGAATCTCGTTTCTTGATCCAATATTTCCAAGAAATTAACAGTGGATTGTGATGTTTGGCTGTTTGCTGTAATTTAATGCAGTTCAACAGATTGATGGCACTGAGAGTAAAGTGATGTTATTTCATGTTTGAAGATTTTGTGTAAAATATATTTCTGATAGTATGTGGAGCTGATCAGAGAAAATTTCTTCACTCTCTTTAGTTTTAATTTGTCGTTATATGAAAAGCCAACAACAATCATAAATCATTTGCTAAAACTTTCTTTAGATACATTGAACCACGTTTTCAGATTTTTTTCTCCTCTTTGAGGATAAAAAATGAATCTCTTTTTATTACAATCTTTTTAATAGACCCAAGCTTCAACTATTGTAACAACATTTTTCCATTTTTCTCCGAATAAATTCTTCTCAAAAGGAATTCTGCATCATGTTCTACGTTCGGCGATATGTCGTGGAGAAAGACGGTGAACATTGTGTTCTTTGGTCTTTTTAAAATTCAAATCAATGTTAATGATTTTGTTAACAGTTGACACTGAGTATTTTAGTGATTTAGTAACGGTCCTATGACTTGGAGGATTTTCTTTTACCACAAAAAATCTTACCTTTGCAATATTCGAAGAATTCTTTTTTGTTCTTGGGTACATATTTGGAATAAATTTTCTACTTGAAGCCACATAATCACGTTTTATTGAAAATATACTGTTGCTTTATATATAGAAAAAGCATACATTTCATTGAGTTTTTTATAATCAAATACGGATCATTCTTTTCGGAAAGTGCAGAAATATAGCCTCCCATCCATCTGTTCAGCGCCATTTTGTATGTAAAGAAAATTTTTGTTGCCAAACCAGAATTTATACTTTTAAAAACGTATTATCTGTAAAAAATAATTTCTCTATGCGGAAGAGTTTTTTTTACACCAATATAAACTCGTCTGAAAAAATCTGCGAACAGACTTTGTACCTTATGAATACATTATTCACAAATCTATTTATTTACGTTATATATTTAACGGCGCATTAAACTTCAATCTTTAAAAATAAATAGCGCGTTATAATTTTGGAAAATTAATTTCAGCGAATAACATATTCTGCAATGATAAGACTTGTAATATTTAATATTATGGTGAGTACACGATATGAAAAGACAAAATCTGCTTCTTATTACTTCTGTCATAATCAAAAATATGCCAATAACAGGTGCTGAAACTGCCAGCAACAGAAATAAAGTGTGAGATGTTTTCCAATAATTTAACCAAAATTATCATTTCTATGAAGCAGTTCATATTACTTGAGAGATTATTATTTTAGAATTAATTAAATTCCTGAATTACATGAATAACATTATGTAATTTCATAAACTAAAAGATTTGTTATTAGTTTCAAGCTTGTATTTAATATTTTATGTATATTAAACATATTTTAAGTATGCAATCTTTAATGAATTAGATTGTTTTTTAAGTGAGATATTTTCCAATATCGAATTATTTCTCGATTCTAAAACAAAAAGGTAACTAACACTGTCGCTGTCGTAATTGAATTTATTGCGACTGCGACTCTTTCTGCGCTCATATTAAAAAATATAGTTCATATAAAAGTATTATAGAGAAATATATTACAAACACGTTGAAACAGATATTTTTTAAATCGAATCGTATTCTGTTTTGATAAGTTAATTTATAAAACATATATTTATGTTGTTCAAATGAATTTTTTACTTATAGTATATAGGTAATTCGTTTTTTGTTTAAATTTTATATTAATTGCATACCTACAACTATATACTACAATTTAGAAAGTTTAATATTATTTTGCTGATGAACTTATAGATTTTTTTTATTGACGCAGTGTCTTTCGTATTTTTATACATAATTTTTGTTTCATATTTTCTTATGTATAGGGCATGAATTGAAAAACAAAATCCACTTTGATCAAGGCTCATTGTTTTTTATGAAATTTCGTTTTAAAATATATTTATTATTTTGTTTTTAGAATGCCAAAAAAAAAAAAAATCGTTTCTGCAAAATAAGAACAAAGAAAACAGAAAAAAAAACAGGCAAAGGACAATCATGAAAACATGTCTCTAAAGTACCTCGCAAGAGAACAAGCAGAAAACAGACCTGAAAATATGCCAGAAGAGCGTCTGAGAAAGAAACTTTCAGCAAACCAACATGAAAATATGTCTGAAAATCGTTTAGAAAAGAAACTCGCAACAGACAGAACAGAAAATAGGTCTTAAGTAAGGTTTAAAATGATTACAGTTGCAGCCAGAAGTAAGTTGCATGCTGGGGAAATATCATCTGAATATTGAATTCCTCGTCTGGCTGCTAGAAAGAAAAAGGCATGCATGGTCAATAGATTCTACCAACAAGAATTAAAGAGAAAACAGCATCTTCATAAAGATAGTGATATTTATGGTGAATCAGAAGATGATATCATGTATTATGAAAATATTGAAATAGAACGTTCAGCTGTGTCATAGAATTTATTCCCTTGCAAGAAAGATATGAATTTATGACCAATCAACTATAAAATATAGTTAAAATAAGTCGAGTGCCCAAAAAGGATATGAAGCTGTATGAAAGAATGGAAATTTCACGTTTAGGTGGTACAATCTCACGATTCAATAGCTGATATTTTTTCAAAGATGCATGCAATACATATAGAATCGAGATTAAAAACGCAATTTCCATCTGATACAGAAGAATTACATTAATATGGAAAGCATAGAAAAAGTACAAAAAATTGAAAATATAAGAAAAAGTAGTAGAATTTCAAGAAAAGAAAAAATAAAGTAGACATTACAAACGGGTCTTACCTCACCTTTGAAAAATATACGATGAGAAATTTAAAATTGAAATGTTGTCATTGTGGAGCTATTCGTTTTCAGAGATGAAGGGAAGGGTACACTTGTTGTCATAATAGTCAAGTTACGCCACCTTTATTTAATTAATATTCATCAGAACTGAAGAATTGTATATAGTCTGAGAACGAAGAGGCTATAAACATTTCAAAAAACACATTAAAGTCTACAACTCATCATTTAGTTTTGCTACATTTGAAGCCCATGTGGAAGAAATGAAGGAAAGAGCTCCATCTTTAATCAAAATCCAAGGCCAAGTGTACCACCATGCAACAACTTCCCTCGCTAATGTTGAGGGTACTGTTCCTCGAAAAGGACAAAAATACATTTACGAAAATGTTGATGAAGCAGCAAATATGCGCCTTGACTTGAACAACACTAATTTGAATTTTCGTCTGGAAAATGTGCTGTGTAAGATTAATCCATATGCAGAGAAGTATAAAATGTTGCGTAAGATGACGAATCCTAGGGAAAATACGGAGATTTTGAATTTCATTAAGTATGAATTTGATGAAAAACGCAAATACAAAATGCCCACATCTTCTGAAATTGCTATCATCGTTGTGTTCAAAGACGGATATGTCTCATATGTAGATTTGAATGTTTACCCCAAGCAAGAGGATGACCGTGAGACAACAGTATTATATCAAGCATCCCAGAATGCCGATCTTATGACTTTCCTACGCCTGTTTCTACATGGTGATCTTGGCTGGACATAAAACATGTCTACGGTCATCGGATGGCTCTGTGTCCTGATGAGCAGTTCAATTCATTGTTGAATGCAGGAATGATGACACAGCAGTATATAATCAACTATTATGTAATAATAAAAAGGAAAGTTTGGATTTCATTCGTCATAATCAACAGTCTTTGCGCACGGAATGTTATCAAGGAATTATTGACCATATCGAAAGCAGCAGCTTGAACGAAGCTAATCAATTTCGACTCTGAAATGTAATTTACCATTTAATTTACCTTCTAATTATATTGGTTATCTTAGGTGCTTTCTACAGCTTTATCAAGATTCCATGGCAATTTGTCGAAAAGTTAGAAAACCAGTTTTTTGCATCCCTATGACTTACAAACTCAAGTGGCCTGAGATTACAAATATATTGAAAAGGTGTTTCGGTACAACTGCAAATGACATTCCTATGATAGAGTACTGACAAATGTGTTCAGACAAAAATAAAAAATCTTATCCATGATTTGGTGGAAGAACAGTTTTTAGGTCCGGTTGTTGCATATGTGTACACAATCGAGTTTCAAAAGCATGGTCTTCCTCACGCACACATCCTACCAGCTCGCAAAATGTATTTTAAACTTCTAAAGCCTAAAGATGTCGACAGGTACATCACTTCCGAATTGTCAGACCAAGATTTATATCTTAGGTATTATCAGCTGTGGCATATGATGCAGGGATCCCATTTCAATGGAATGTTATATTGTAATAAAGAGAAGCAAGGGTGTTCAAAGAATTTTACCAAACATTTTCGTGAAGAGACAGATATGACTGGAGATGGATTTCCTAAGTACAGAAGACGTGAAAATGTAGATAAGCTTTATGCCTACCACGCAAAAATCAAAGGAAAATTCCAGTACGTAGATAATCGAATGGTAGTGCAACATAATATTTATCTATTAAAGAAATCTGATTGCCACATTAATATAGAGTACTGTTCTTAAGAAATGGCTTTGAAGTACATCCAAAAGTTCATGTACAAGATTCACAATCGAGCAAAAATGGCAATAAAGAAAAATAAAATAAATAAAGCTCAAAAGTACATCAATAACCGATATATTGGGCCTATGGAAGCAATGTGGAAATTGAACTTATTTCCCCTTTAATAACAGGAATCATACTATCATAAGGCTTATTGTGCATCTAGATGGCCAACAGTATATAGCATTTGAAGAGGGACAGGAACAGAACACTTTGAATAGAGATTGAAAGACCATGTTACTTGGCTAGTTTGATTTAAATAAGCAAGATGAAATTGTAAAAGTATTATGTACGGTAACCTACCCGAAAGTTATGCCTGGAATAAATCCGAGCAAAAATGTACGCCCCAAGAGTCGTTGGCCGAATTGTTAACGTTTCACCTAAGTATTTCAAAATATTTTTTCTGGAGTTGATTCTGAACAGAATTTCTGGGACTACTTCCTATAAGGATCTTCCGACCTGTCAAGGTATTGTTTATAAGAACACACAGACAAGCGGTCATGTCCATGGGAATTACTGAGTATAGAAATGAAACAAATACGGTGCTAGAAGAGGTTGCAACCAAAATGATGGTCAGATAATTATCTGACCATCCTCTGATCGTCAAAATTATAATTTTGACGATCTTTTGTTTACTATATCTTATAGGAGATAAATCCCTCCAATGTTTTGTAACTATGGAAAAAGTTCAAAAATCAAAAAATGACTGAAGATCATGAAACAACATACAATTCTCTTTGCAAGATAGAGGCACAGATCAATGCTGAGAACAGAACATGCTCAGATTTCGATCTTCCTTACCAAGCCATTTTCAAGCCCGCAAAAAAATTTTTGGATGTCCATTATCATATAGAGATAAGCGAAAACAACGAAAAAAGGCTTAATGCTGGCCAGTTCTCCTTGTATATCAGAATAATTGTTTGCCTTTCTGCATGCTCCGAAAGTTCTGTTCAATGTTTTTTTATTAACGGACCAGGTGGAACAGGAAAACGTTTCTCTATAATGTTATTTACCATAAACTCTTTAGAATAAATAAAAAACAGCCTGTGTAAGCTTGGATAGGAATTGCCTTACTACTGCTATCGTATAAAATGACGTCTTATCATTTTTTATCCATTTCCTCATACATTTCGAAGAGAAAGACTTTTACTTTTTGAAAGCTCGCAGCCTTCCGTCTTTATAATAATTAATCTTAAGTTACATTGTGAGTCGTTCAGCTTTGATAAGAATAGGACTAGGATATATATATTTAAATGACCATTTTATTTATTAACAACTACAGTCTCTAGCTGTGTACGAAAAATAATTGTATTGTTTCTGTCAATTGTATATCATTCCTTGTTCTTGATTTAAACTTACAATCTTGTATTAATAAATTAGATTTAAATTTTAAAAAATTTATCCATTATTTTTAAAAAAATTAAAAAAAAATTATACATTTGTAAATAACAAATTGTACATTATTCAGTATAATCTACTTTTTATGTAGTATGACATTTTATTAATATTCTAATTACTGTTAATTTTTTTCCAGATTTTTCTTTATAATTTTTGAGGGGTGTGAGGGTAGAGAGAGTGAAGAGTAAATGATATTTAATTAAATTAAAAACACTTTTAATGTTTATTTTATTCACTGGAGCAATTTATTACCAAAAAATAAATCTTTAAATGTCTATTGAATATTTTTATTTGCAGCCCCTTTTGTTTATCTCTAAAACAAAGCAAATTCACGAGTTTCTAGAACACCAGAGGTCTGAACGGGTGGTTGGCGAGCTTAGCTCGTAAGAGACAGGGTGCCCTAGTTGTTTATATGAAACGGTTTACCTAACGAATTACCTAAACAAGAACGAAAAATAATGCATTAAGCATATATTATGAAACACTTTCCAACCCATTCAGAATACTCTAACAAAACTTCACAATTTACTAACTAAATAATTTAGAAAACGGATAACAAATTAGAAAAGCCAATTTCATCAATTACTACAAATAGTCAAACAAAATATCCGCATTCTTTTGTGCAGCCCTGTATATTATTTAGCACTATTTAACGAATCTATACTTCAACTTCTTTCTCTCGCTGTCTCATCCTTTGGCTTATCCGAAGAGTTATTGATTCTTATGATCTAGCCGCTTTCACTGGTTGGTCATGGGAAACTTCTCAGAGAAAAATGTTAGAAAATGTTTTAGAAACCTCGAATCTTTACAACTGTAATTTAACAGAATTCTTTGGTGTGTCCCTGTAAACGGATTATAAATGCTACACACTTTACTTTTATTATCGAACATTATATAGTAAACCTCAATAACTTTCAGGGAAAATTTTCATGGCAATCCAAACATATTTACAAGAGCTAGAGCACGGACAGACAGATAGAAGCCACCAAATCTGACGGCTGACAGACAAACCGAATTCATAAACACTATTCCATTATGTTTAAAAAAAAAAACTACAACTTCTATAAACTATGTGAAGAAATAAAATTTCTTTGCATATGAACAACACATTAAAAACATGAAAACCAAAAACAGAATTAAGTTAAATTTTTTTCATATTCTACAATAACACACTTTCTAATTAATGTTATGAGGAAAGCACGATATGAAATAGCAAAGTTTTCTCCCTAATACTTTTGTTATAATCCAAAATATGCCAATAGCAGGTGTTGAATCTGCCAGTTACAGAAACAATGTGTGAAAAGTTTTCCAATAACGTACCCAAAATTATTATTACTATGAAACTGTACGAAATTAATTTTTAAATTAGATTAGAGATACAATTATTTTAGAAATAATTAATTGTACGCATGAATAACATTTTGTAATTTCATAAAATAAGGAATCTGTTATTCGTGTTTAAACTTGTATTTGCGTTTTATGTCATTTCAGTATGCATCTTTGACGAAATTAGATTTTTTTAAGTAAATACATATTTTTTTAAATTATAAAATTTCGATAGCAGCCTTATGTAAGCAAAGCAAGGAAAGACATGATATTGATTCGTTTCATAAACTAGGATTAAAATAAACTTAATGCTGGTCTCCAAAAAATATTTTTCCCCGTTCAATACCGCTAAACTTTCTGACACATTTTCTGATTCCATTTTAATCGTAAAAACATGAGGATTTCGGGTATCATGATTATTGGAGTGATTTGTAATCAAACAGTTTTTTTTTTTTTTCGTTAAATTAAATAAAAGTTATTGTTGTCTCGTGAAAACAGTTTTTTCCTCTCCCGCATTGTCACGTACGGAAATTCGATTAAAAACGCCAAATTTGACAGCATTTTCTGAAAGATGCTTTTACTGAAAAATGTAAAAAAACAATTTGGTTACAATGTCTCTGAATAAGGGTATCTGAAATTTAAAGCGTTTGTGAACAAAAACGAATTAAAAACAATATCAGAACGTAGTCAATTTGGATTTGAGAACAGCCTTAAGGAGCAAATCAAAACTCGCTATTTTCATTAATAAATGGGTAGAATTTGTAGGTGTTCTTATTCAAACACCAAGGGATCGAACAATGTTTCTCGTTTTACTGTAAAATTAATACATTTTTCAAAAAATGGCATCAAATTGAGCATTTTGAACTGATTTTCTGGATATGGCAATGACGGTGGTCATACCCAGCTAAAAATGAACTGCAGTGAAACTACAAAAAAAAATGCAGTTGGAAAACTGCGGTGATTTGGCACAAATCCCTGCAGTTTTTTTTTTTTTTTTTTTTTTTTTTTTTTTTTTTTTTTTTTGTGAAGTCGACATAACTACAAATTTACTGCAGTAAATTTGTAGTTATGTTGTCTTCAAAAAAACTGCAGGGTTTTGTGCCAAATCACCGCAGTCTTCCAACTGCATTTTAACTACACACTTACTGCAGTAAATGTGTAGTTATGTCGACTTAAAAAAACTGCAATGATTTGTGCCAAATCACTGCAGTCTTTCAACTGCATTTTTTTTTGCAGTTTCACTGCAGCCTTTTAGAAATTTATTACAAAATATATATATATATAAAATATTAATTTTTCTGTATGAAAAAATCAGCACTAAAATCTAATTAAATATTTTTTTTTCATATCTCAATTTATATGCAATCTGTGCATAAAATATATCATGCATGCAACGATTAATAATCACTGAAAAATATTTTTTGATCATGGCTGACTTATTCAATTATTATGGTTACATTTTGAAAAATGAAAGAATTCAAGAAATTGTATGAACGACTTTAGTCAAAATAATAATATTGAAAGATGAGTGAAGTATTCATAATAATCATAGTACTTCAATCTTCAAGCTATGATTTTTTTATGGTATTGAATTGTTT
Source organism: Maratus michaelseni (assembly GCA_963931845.1). Classification (NCBI taxonomy): domain Eukaryota; kingdom Metazoa; phylum Arthropoda; class Arachnida; order Araneae; family Salticidae; genus Maratus; species Maratus michaelseni. Next base: position 249,016,553 of record OZ007593.1, read on the forward strand.
TTATTTTTTCAATAGTTTCATTACTGGGCAATTTCTTTGAAATCAAGAACACATGGTTATTGGCAAAAAATTAAAATCTTACTTTTAAAATTTTGTAATAAAAAGTGCAATTTTATAAATAAATTCAATGTGAAGAAGAAAATTGATAATTTAAATGTGTGTATTTTGTAATTCCACTGCAACAATAAAAATTGCAATTAAAAATAATTGTATATGAATTTTAAAAAATTAAATTATAATTCTTTATATAATGGCATATCTTTTCAAGCCTCTACAGAAATTTCAAATTGATAAAGCAAATAGATGCACAAGAATTTAAATCAGAGTGGACATAACTTTTTTTTTGTCCATTGTAATTTTGTTACCCAAGCATTTAAACATTTTTATAAAATATCCTTGTTTTTTTAATTGCTGTAACTGTTTTGATTATTCAATAAGTACTCACTGCCTCTCTCCCCCCACCCCCCCCCCCCCCCCACACACAAAAAAAAAATAATTTTCTTTGTAGCTTGTCAGAATATATATTACGAAGCTTGTGAGAATATATATATTGTGCGAAAGGGATTACAAATTTTTAATCTCATAAGCAATTCATAATGAAGTCTATTGTGGCAGATTTAGATGATAATTTTAAATATTAAATGTAGGGGAGACTGGTATACACAGTGGATCACTTTTTCAGTTAATTTTTTTTTTTCTCTAAAAGAGAAACCGATCTGCATAAAAATATTTTTGAACATTCCTTAAACCTTTATACATTTATCATAATTTTCTCATAACATAGTTTCCAATATATTTAAAAAAAAAATTACTATATGCATCCGTAAAGTGGACCACAGTGCCCCACTTCTGGGGCACAGTGGACCGCTATTAGGTATCTGAAATACAATATAAGTCTATTTTTCATTAATCTAAGTCTTTTTTAAGTCTAATTTTATTTATTTATTTTTAAATTTTATATATGCATCCGTAAAGTGGACCACAGTGCCCCACTTCTGGGGCACAGTGGACCGCTATTAGGTATCTGAAATACAACATAAGTCTATTTTTCATTAATCTAAGTCTTTTTTATTTTCCCTTTACCCGCAAAATAACATAGTAATATAAATTTACCAGTAACATTTTGAAACAAAAACAAAATGAATTATATTTTGAAAATAATAACAGATTAATACAGGAACAATTGCAATTTAGTTGAAGTTATTACTTAAGTACAAAACAATCAGCGCACATTAAAATTTGCAAATGAAATTCCAAAATACTTATGAGTAAGATTGAGCCTGGAACTTTCCTGAAATACTTTTGGGTCTGGGAGCAATATTATGAAATCATTGACATCAACAATAGATTCATCTACAGTTTCGGGAAAAATAAACTGATTTCCATTCAATTTGCATCTCATGAATCTTACTTGTATAGAATAATCACCAATTTAGACTACAGTTATATTTATCAAAGGCAGTAAATACAAAACAAAATATTTCTTACTATATTAAATAAATTGTCATTTTTCTTTGTTTACTTTATTTTACAGTTAAATAACTACTTTTAAACAATATTTCTTTATAGTAAATAAGCAATTATTAAATATTTTGAACATTCTGCATTACAGGAGCAGAGTGGAATGTGGACCACTGTGCCCCAGGAGTGGGTGGTCCACTGTGACCCATGTTGAAGTTCAATAAATAATATAATCGTATTAATATTGTTTATAGCTTCCTTTTAAACATATTAACTTTAAAGTTAAATAGAAACAAATATCTTAGATTTACAAAAAAGCTGTTTTATCTTATTTATCTACAACCTTTTACTAAAAAAATTGAAATATGATGATGAAAAATTTTACTTTTAGAAGCTCAAAACAACCAATCAGGATAAAATAGTTCAATCTGAGCTAAACATATTTTTTGAAGGCTATAAATAATCAGTGCAGTGCTGTTGTCTATTAGGATATAAGAGAAGCTTTAAAAAAGTTTAAATAAATAAAATATTATGAGGTGGTCCACTGTGCCCATAGGTCCAGTGTGTACCGGTCTCCCCTACACGAAATTTAAATGCAAAAATTAATTTTAATTGCAACTAATTTTTCCACAATGTGAATTTCAAATAAGTATCTATATGTGCCTTGAATATTTATATAATTTTGAATATATAGAATAAATTATATGAAAGGATATATATATATATATATATATATATATATGTAAATTTCTAAATTATATACCATTTACTATGAAATAAAATGTATTACATATGTTACAGCTAATAAAAAAAAAACATAAAATTCATATTAAAAGCAAAACAAATATATGCTTTTCTGTTTTTTCTAAAAAAATGCTAAAATTTACAAAAATTACTCTTACCTGCATCCTGATTTGTCCTTCCAATTTTATCTTGTATACAATTATGGAGCAAATAAGGTTTAAATTTTTAAAAAACCATTTTATTAACATTTGATGTTTATGCTTTATATAATTTACATCGTATTTAAATACCAAATGTATTTACAAATTGTTCTCACATTTCACAGCCTTTGCTGCGGAATTTAGCTTGTTTCGAATGGTGGCACGTACAAGTGATACATTTACACCAAATTTGCAGGCAACATGGCCCTGAATATCCATTATCCTGGATCCCATTATCAGAGGAGACCGCAAAAACACTTATATAAGCGGGGTATGCAATTATCCGTTACCGGATTAAGCAGGTACATTAACTGAACATTAACTCCGCGTACATTAACTGAAAAAAAAAAAACACTGGGTGCATGAAACTCACCATGCAGCAATCTCTAGAATGCATAAAATTCATTCAAACAGCAGTTAGTAACATATATATGTACGCTTCGCATACATTAACTGAAAAAAAAAAAAAAAAAAAAAAAAAAAAAAAAAAAGTAGATGTATGAAACTCACTATGCAGCAATTCATTCAAACAGCAGTTAGTAACATATATATATATATATGTACGCTTCGCCTACATTAACCCTCCCCCCCCACCCCCCCTCCCAAAAAAAACACTCCTGGATGCACGAAACTCACAATGCAGCAATCTCTAGAATGCATGAAATTCTTTCAAACAGTGGTTAGTAACTTATATATATATATGTACACTTCACGCACATTAACCGAAAAAAAAAACACAAATTGAATTTCGGAAGAAAAATTGCAAATTTCACCATTCAAGAGTGTAAAAACCCTGAATTTCGTCGATAGTGCGTGTAAAATCATGAATTTTCTCAATCGTGCGCGTAAAAATAATGAATTTTGTCGATTGTGCGCAGAAAAATAATGAATTTTGTCGATCGGCTACGTAAAAAAACTTCGCCTTTCGGGAGTGTAAAAATCCTGAATTTCGTCGATCAAATGCATAAAAATAACGAATCTTGTCGATGGGGCGAGTAAAAATCACAATTTTTAGCGACCGAGTGCGTAAAAATCATGAATTTTATCGATTGGCGTGTAAAAATCATGTATTTCATCGATTGGCTACGTAAAAATCAAATTTCGTCATTCGAGAGTGTAAAAATCTTGAATTTCGTCGATCAAACGCGCAAAAATAATGAATTTTGTCGATCGAATTCATAAAAAGCATGAATTTCGTCGATCGAACGTGTAAGAATCATGAATTTTATCGATAGGCGCGTAAACATCACGAATTTCGTCGATCGTGTGCATAAAAATAATTAATTTTGTCGATCGGGTGCAGAAAAATAATGAATTTTGTCGATCGGCTACGTAAAAATCAAATTTCATCATTCGGCAGTATAAAAATCATGAGCTTCGTCGATCGAACGCGTAAAAATCCTGAATTTTACCGATCGGCGTGTAAAAATCATGTAGTTCGTCGATTAGCTACGTAAAAATCAAATTTCGTCATTCGAGAGAGTAAAAATCTCGAATTTCGTCGATCGTGTGCGTAAAAATAATGAATTTCGTCGATCGGCCAGAGAGAAATGATGAATTTTGTCGATTGGCTATGTAAAAATCAAATTTCGTCATTCGGCAGTGTAAAAATCCTGAATTTCGTCGATCAAACGCGTAAAAATCATGAATTTTCTGGATCGCCGCGTAAAAATCATGAATTTCATCGATTATGCACGGAAAATCATAATTTTCTTCAAATGGGTGCGTAAAAGCCATGAATTTCTTTGAACGGGCGCATAAAAATTATGAATTTCGTCGAATAGACGCTGAAAAATCTTGAAATTTATGGCAAAATGGTAATTGGGAAATCCTGCATTTAGCCAGTGCTTTCCACATTTTTAATCGCCAGTTTTTAAAGTTTAATCGACAACTGGCGACTGCTTATTTTCACCTTTAGGTGCAGGGGGGGGATCATGAAATTCTTCACACGTTTGCGGGGGGGAAAAATCGCAAAATTAGTCGCTCAAGGATTGCCATGGAATGTGTTACCTGAAAGCAGAGGTGGTAAAAAATGACAATTTTTTAATTGCTGTTTTACAATTTTAGTCGCTATGTGGTGAATAGCCACTGCTAATTTTTACCTATAGCTAAACTCTGAACCTGTTTACGTTTTACATGCGATCTCGGCATTGAGCAATACGTGACAGCGTTCGTCCATTATTTTCCGTAATTCGCTAACTTTGTTAATATAATAATTAACACCTTAATTCATTTTTTAAATGTTTAGCCATAAGATAACATAGCCATAAGATAGCTAAAAATATGTACCGACAGACACTTCTTCAAAACTGGTTTCTCTTAAAAAAATTAGATAGATTCAACGTATTTATAAAAGCCCTAGTAGAAAAAATATTTCATAGGATATTTGTATTTTTAAAATTTTGTTCATATTATCTTATTTTAAACTTTTCTTTAATAGTGATGGAGTTAATTTAGAGTTTGTTATTGTGAATTCAAATAACTAATATTTATTACAAAATTAAATTAAATATTTGAGCCTTTTATCGTTACAATGAAATTTATAATATTGTTTGTGTTGATCTTGACTGTACTTAGCCTGTGTGTCAATATTAGTGTCAATCCAATTAATGATTTCTCAAGGTTTTTACATATATTTTCAATTGCTTTTAATCAAAGTTTATAAATAATATACCAGGAGGAAAATAACTTTATAAAAATTATGATTTAAAATAATGCTATTTTAAATATTGTCCTCTTGAATGATGATATGTTACATGAAATGTGATTAAAAACTTTTTCTTCTTTTTCCAAGATAGTTTGCCAAATTGGTATGTTACAGGTGTCAGTTAACATTTTTCAATTAATAACAAAATATTTGTTGCTATATTTTTATACTTGATAGCAGGGGTGTAAAAATCCAGTCGCCAATGGGTAGATTACTACCACTAAATTTTTAGTATTCTTCGACAATAAGAATACTGATAAAATTTAGGTGAAGTATAATAATAAAATTTAGCCGAAGAATACTAATAAAATTTAGTGGTGAGAATCGGCCCAATGACTCCTAGATTTTTACACCCCAGCTTGATAGCTTATTTTAAAATTTTGGATGCTGTTACTTGTTTGTAATAATAAAAACTTCGGATTTAAAGAAAATAATTTTTTTAGCTTATTTATCCATTGAACACCATAAAACACATTTCAGGATTCATTTTTTGCATTTTTTATTACAAAATAATGTAAAATTAATATAAGAAAAAACATCTAGTGACCAAAATTTATCAAATTATAAAGCATATATGAAATTATAATAATACTATATGTGTTCAACATTTCGTGATTTATGTGGCCGAAAGTTATAGTCATATATGATGCAAATAATATATATATATAATGACGTATATAGAATTAATATGAGTCTTTGTGTATATATATATATATATTCATATATACGATGCATATGTAAGCTTGGCGATGATTTTGATAAAATCATAGATGCAACCTTGGCATAATCGTAATTGTAGGGGCAACAAACTTTAAATTAACTCCATCGCTATTACAGTATTAAAAGAAAAATTCTAAAAAAAGATAATATGAACGGCACATTGACAATACAAATCTCCTCCGAAATAATTTTAGACCTCGTGGTACTTTATAAATACGTTGAATACATCTAATTTTTTAATCTATCTAGATTTGTAGAAGTGTCTGTCGGCATATTTTTAGCCATCTTATGGCTATATATAAACATTTTAAAAATTACGGCATTAATTATTATATTAACAAAGCTAGCGAATTGCAGAAAATAATATACAAACGCTTGCACTTATTGTTGTTGTTGATGTGGCCCGAGGGCCCGGTGAGCAGCTTTTTATTACTATATAGCTGTCTTACTCCGCAAATATCCATACCTCTTACCGCCGTCGCCGTCAAAATGTAAACAGAACAAGATCAGAATCGGAGCTGAGTTGAGGAGTAGTGTTCATGGTTTCTTCACATAATTAAGGAGTCAGAAATGCCGGGTCAGTTACGAAAAAAAAAATCAAATGTTCAAAAGAAGATTTACATTTTTCATTTGTTTTTTGAAGTAAAATTTTCTTAAAAACTCGAAGTCATGCCTGTAGTTAATAAGTGGAAAAGCCATTTCCCCTCCCTCGATTTTGAAATTTAAATAACTAAATAATTAAAATAAATAATAAAATAAAAATAAAAAATAATTAAATAATTAAAATAAATAATGAAATAAAAATAAAAAATAAAATAAAAGAACTAAGAATTTTTCGTTGTGTGTAGGGTGTGTGTGTGGGGGGGGGAGGGGTGTTCAATTACTACTTTCTTCCTGAATTTTAAAGTTTAAGTAACTAAAATTACGTTTTCTCCGATTTTGAACAGCATAATAAAATTGGTTCTTTTCGAGTAACTTAAAAGAGGAACTAAGAATTTTCCGTTGGAGGGGGGGGGGGCGTCATTAACCCTCCCTGGATTTTGAAATTTTATTTAATTTTTTATTTTGACCTATTTTGTAAAACAGTAAATTTATTCTTTTTTCGAGTAATTTAAAGTAATTAAACACTAAGAGAAAGTGCAAATTTCCCGTTGGGGGGAAGGGCGGACTTTCCCTCTTAAATTCCCCATGAAAGTTATTTATTTATTATTTTTTATATTTATGTGTTAAAAATTTATCTCAAAAGGGGTGGTTCAAATCAGTATCCGCTGCTTAACTCGCTGTTCCTCGCTTAACTTAAAAGAGGAACTAAGAATTTTCCGTTGGAGGGGGGGGGGCGTCATTAACCCTCCCTGGATTTTGAAATTTTATTTAATTTTTTATTTTGACCGATTTTGTAAAACAGTAAATTTATTCTTGTTTCGAGTAACTTAAAGTAATTAAACACTAAGAGAAAGTACAAATTTCATGTTGGGGGGGAAGGGCGGACTTTCCCCCTTAAATTACCCATTAAAGTTATTTATTTATTATTTTTTATATTTATGTGTTAAAAATTTATCTCAAAAGGGGTGGTTCAAAGCAGTGTACGCTGCTTAACTCGCTGTTCCTCGCTGTTCCTCGCTTAACTTAAAAGAGGAACTAAGAATTTTCCGTTGGAGGGGGGGGGGGGGCGTCATTAACCCTCCCTGGATTTTGAAATTTTATTTAAATTTTTATTTTGATCGATTGTGTAAAACAGTAAATTTATTCTTTTTTCGAGTAATTTAAAGTAATTAAACACTAAGAGAAAGTACAAATTTCCCGTTGGGGGGAAGGGCGGACTTTCCCCCTTAAATTCCCCATGAAAGTTATTTATTTATTATTTTTAATATTTATGTGTTAAAAATTTATCTCAAAATGGGTGGTTCAAAGCAGTGTCCCCCCCCCCCCCCCCCCCGCCCGAGGATTTTGATTTTTGTTCGATTTAGTCCCATTAAACTAAAAGTCTTGAAAACAGTGTTAATTATTAATAACAAAGCAAATACGCAATATTGTCAAAAATTGAAAAACTTTAATATTGCTTAGCTTTTAAAACTGCAGATAAATTGCAGAAAATATCTCACAAACTTACTAAAATTAAGTTCTGTAAAATTACCTTAGAGTAACTGCACTTATAATGCAGATACATCTGAAAATATAATACTGAATTAATGACTGTAAAATTACTTCAAATTTACTACAGTTTTACTACAGATGTAAAGTCTCATTATCTTTTTAATTCATGATTATAACATAACTTCACGTAAACTGCAGTATTTTTGCAGATAAAAGCTCACAGTATTTTTGAAATAAATTACTGCAAAATTACTTCACATTAACTGCAAAATAACTGAAGTATTTTTACAGTCGAGATTGCACTACAGAAAATCTACAGTTGACTGTAGAAAAACTTTAAAAATACTTCACTTCTGTAGAAAAACTGCAGTTCATTTTTAGCTGGGTAGTGGAGCCGTTGATTCTAACTCAATGTGTATAAATTTATAGAAAAATGTAAAACACTGTTCGATTCTCAGGAACCTGAATATGGAACTTGAAATTTTCACGTAAGTATAAAACTAAAATGATTTCGTGAGTGTATCAGAAATATTAAGTTCTTCAGTGAGGAAAAAGAGAATTTTGAAACCATCCTTATGAAGTTTCTATCTATCTCTCTCTCTCAACAGGATTAAATAAATCATATACAGTCCGTCTCAAAAATTTATAAGTGCACACTAAAATATGATAATAAAATTGGAAAGAAAAATATAGGGAATAATTAAATATTCAAAATTTAATTAAAATGAAACATAATAACGATATTATAATGGTTTCATCAGCATTATTTATTTTTAAAATACGTCCTTTTATATTTTTGTTTAAAGAAAACGCCTGAGTGGCGCCGAGCGCGCACCTTCGAGCCCGTGTCCTGGGGGCCACATAACGCGCACGACTGGGGGCTGCTCCCCGTATGCGCTTAGACCGGTCGGGAGACCGCCACCTGCGAACCCCCCGATCCTACCCAGGCGAGTGACGACAGAGGTCATTACGACACGCGGAAGTTCCCATACTCAGGAGAGCTCACGAAGACACCTGATGAATCGCCGAAAGACACCCGACGGCTTCGTCGCCGGAACCCCATAAGAGGAACCGGTCCCTAGGCCACATGTCGATCTCTCCCGACGACTCTTGCTTTCCCATGGTGTCCGAATATCGAATCCTATGGTAGAAGGAGAAGACTAGTTCATTTGTCGTGGGTTCTCTCTTAGGATATGCTCGAACACCGTCTAGCAAGTAGCTGGTCGGCTGTCTCTCTCGTTTCAGAGAGGATTCTTACGGCAAAGATTTTGCCGGAGAAGTTGACTTGGCCAGAAGCGAACCTTGGCCTTCCTGATAAATGAACTTTACCAAAAAACTCTTAAAGAACTTCTTTCGTGTATTATGAATTATATTTACCGTGTGTTATGTTGCTCAATAAATTAATGCTGTGCGCAAACAATTCTTTTTAATTTAAAGAGCGGTGTACCATAAACAGGTCAGAATAGATTGAGCTAGAAAGAACGTGTCTCACAGGAACAAGTGGCTCACCGTGTTAATCAGCAACGAAAAGAAGTGGAATCTGGATGGTCTTGATGAGTGGAATTGTTATTGGCATGGCCTCAGGAAATCGTCACGTACTTTCTTCGGTAGACAATAAGGTGGTAAGCCTCTGTTTGTTTTGGTTCGGTTTAATGGCTCGACCTGCCTTTTTTCTATGGGAAAAAAATTCAACAAAGTATCAAGAGACACAAAAACAACATCTACTTGCATTTGGTGAAATCTTAGGGAGTCTAGAATGAAGATAGCACAATCCACCACTCGCATACGGTGGTTTTCTGCCCGAAATGTTAACGTTTTAGATTAGCCAGTTTTAAGCCTATAATTAAACCCAATTGAGAATATTTGGGGTATCTTAACCTGAGGCATCTACTTTCTTAACTTGGGTTACTGCAATAAACGATAAGGTGGTAAGTCTCTGATTATTTTGGTTGGGTTTAATGGGCAGACCTGCTTTTTTCCATGGGAAAATAATGCAACAAATTATCAATAGACACAAAAACAACATCTACTTTCATTTGGTTACATCTTAGGGAGTCTTGAAAAGGGAGATTTTAGCACAACAAGGCTTCAATCCACAACTCATATACAGTAACTTTCTGCCCAAAACGTTAACGTTTTATGTTAGCCAATTTTTATCTCTGAATTAAACCCAATTGAGACTTATTTTAAAAAGGGGGATTTAACTTTGTGCCGCTTATATTAAAAAGAAATGAACAACATGAAATAGCACAAATAAAAATATATAAAATGGACATTTGAAAAACACAAAAAGACATTTTAAAAATTCTGAAAAATTATGGATTTCAGAATTTTTTCAAATGTCTGACTACTTTTCATTTAATTCATTCTCTTCGTCCTCCCCCCTTTTTTTTTCTCCTCCGTACTTAAACTCGCTCGGTAAGGCCGGGCGCTTCTATTGGTCTTTGCCTCACATGTTTTTCCTAACTCCACTGTTGTTTTTGAAAAGGTCGCCGCCGTTCAGCCTTTGTCGCGTGCGAGAGGCGAAAGCATATTTACATGGCCTTAAACTTTTAAATCGGTTTTAATCTTTTGAATTGGCATTGATGATGGAGCTTTAGGGGCTCCGACACAGCTGTTTGCCATTTCAATTGAGATTATTTGGGATATCTTAATCCGCGAAGTATACAAGAATGGAAAGCAATATGACTCTACTAACGAACTAAAAGTGACCATCGTAAACGCATGTTATTCCCTGTTAAAAAACTAATTATTTCAATAGAATCACGATTGTTTGAAGTTATCTGAAACCAGGGAAATACTGTTGCTAAATAGCATAATGTAAAGGTGTTAAATGATGTTTTTTTTTTTTTTTTTTTTTTGCCATTGTGACTAAATTTTTGAGACACTGTATAATTACAGACTTTTATGATTTTTTTTTAATCAAAGCTATGATAATATACTCAGTTATTCATTTTGATAAGATTTGTTTAAATAATTTTGCAGAATCTAAATAATATGTTTTTGTTTCAGTTTATAGTATAGTTATTTAATAAATGACATTTTCTTTTTGTGCCTAAACTTTTGCTGTAGACTGTATAAAAATGTAAGGTTCTACAAATGATATGACTAAATTAATGTTGAATATTTGTGCTGCAAAATGAACAGCACATTAAAAGGACCAGAAAGGTTTGAAATGACGAAAAAAATTATTCATTTTCATTTTTTTAATTTAATGTTTGTACTTTTAAGAATGTCATACAGTTGACACAATAGACAAAATTCCTGGTCTTAAAGTTACGGCTGTACGAGGGGTAAACTTTGAGCGGCGCAGACCGGCGATATCTGCGAACGTTCACATTTTAAACTTAACTATCTTGAAATAATGTTTTTCTGCGGTTTTGCCACAAAATTGAACAAGACAATGAATTTACATTTTTTTTAACTTTTTTTTTTTTTTACATTTTTTTAAAAATAAATTTTAAGGAAATTGAATTTTCTACAAACTATGCCTAAAGAAAAATAATATATATATATATTGCTATACTTATAATAAAAAATGAATTAAAAGTTGTAGTTAAAAAATAAAGTTATAACAAAAATATAATCAAATTTTTATGGATTTGAAATTTTTTATTATTATTTTTTTTTAATTTGTTTCTTATGTAATCGAGAGACAACGTAATAAGCAGTATAAAGAAGAAATGACAGCTCAAAAATATGGAACCTGGACTTCAAAATCATGGCAAATCTCGTTTTCCAAGATTAATTTTGTTCTACAATATTAAAACTTTTGTTGTTGTTTTCCACATGTTAACGAATATTTTTTTTTTTTTTTTTTTTTTTTTTTTTTTTTTTTTTTATAAAACTTAGATAAATTCAAAATGAAATAATAGTCTAAATCAATGTCAGGCTCCCTAATCCATGATCGAACTTAGGTCCATTTCGTCATTTCTAACATTTCTGATTCCTCTAAAAGCATGAAAAGTAATCTCACTATGATTTAATTTAAATTCTTCCCATATTCTACAAAGACGTATTTTCTAATTAATGCCATGGCGACAACACGATATGAAATGACAAAATCGTATCCTTATTTCTTCTGTCATAATCAGAACAAATGCCGATAGAAGGTGCTGAATCTGCCAGTAAGAGAAACAAAGTATGAAATGTTTTCCAATAAGGGAACCAAAATTATCATTTCTATGGAAATTTTCGTATTATTTAAGCGGTTTTCCTTTTAGAATTAATTAATTTTACTCATGAATAAATTTTTAATTTCATAAACTAATAAATTTTATTGGTTTTAAGCTTGCATTTTAGTATTTTATGTGGTAAACATATTTTGGTTAATATGCAAATTTATCGAAATTGGTTTATCTTATTTCTTTCGCTTAATATATTTGTAGATTTTATATAATCTTACTATAGAGAAAAAAAAAAAAGGTTTGTTATTATTTGTTACCTCTTTCATATGTACTGTATGCTTTGGCAATTCAAATTGTAAATTTATGTGACAAATTTAGATATTAGTTAAAATTGGTAAAATTAAGTAAGTAAATAATATAAAAATATATCTGGCACTAAAAATTACATGAAGAAATTAATCTTGAATATTAATTCTCAAAAAACAACAGCACACCCAAAGCACGAAAATTAATATTTAACGAAAATTAAATTCCTTCCACATTATAGAATGACACATTTTCTATCTAATGCTATGTCGACAACACGATATGAAATGACAAAATCGTATCCTTATTTCTGTCGTAATCTAAAACACGGCAATAATAGTAGATGAAACTGCCAGTAACCGAAATGAATTATAACAAGTTTTACAATGTCGTATCCAAAATTATCATTTCTATAGAAACATTCGTATTACTTAAAATATCTCGCTACCAAACACTTTTTGCAATAATTAATATAATTTATAAAACAATAAAACATTGTAATTTTTTAAAGAATTATTCTTATTGGTCTTTAAGCTTGTATTTTGATATTTGGTGTGGCAAACATATTTTAGATAGAGCGTATAGAGAAATTGCTTAATAATATTATCTTAGTTAGTTATATTTATAGCTTTTTAAAAGTTTGTTAGAGAGCTAAATATAATATACAAAGCATAATGATTAGTTTTTATTTTAATGTATTTCAGGGTTATTGGATGGTACACTTTTAAAATATAAATTGTATTTTTAAATTTGGAATCTGTGATATTAGTTGAAATCCTTGATATTAAATCAATAAATAATATAAAAATAGATCAGGCTCAACAAATTATGTGACGAAATTAATCATAAATATTAATCATTTAAAGTGAACATCATATTAATCCATAAAAATAAATATCCCTCAAAATTAATTTAAATTCTTTCCGATTTCCACAACGACAAATTTCTTAATTAATGTCATGTCAACATCATGATATAAAATCGCAAAGTATGTTTTTTTTTTTATACTTTTGTCGAAGCCTATCTAAAACACTGTAGGTGCCGAAACTGACAGTAATAGATGCTAAATGGGAGATGTTTTCCAATATCAAATCCTAAATTATCATTCTAAAAAAGAATTGGTATTAATTCATTAATTAACTAATCGGGCGTGAATAATATACTGTTAGAATTACGTCTTATTATAGATGAATAATATTTTGTATTTCACTAAACTAAAGAATTTGTTATAGGTGTTTTAGATTATATTTTTGTAGTTTGTGTCGCAAGTTAACCTTAATAAATTGAATGATGATGTTATTTTACATAATTGTATTTATAGATTTTATAAAAATTTGTTTGACATTAAAATAAAATAGCTAATGCAAAATGTTTGGTTATTATATTTTGTGATTTCAGTGTGTTATTTTGTTTCAAGTGCATTGGATGTTTTGTAGTTTACATTGTACATTTAAATTAGAAATTGACACTATTAGTTGAAATTAGGGAAATTAAATAATTAAAACAATATCGAATTCTACAAGATATATGACGAAATTAATACTGAATATTAATGCTCGAAAACAAACAACACATTATAACTACGAAAATTATTCTGTATGAAAATTTGTTTAAATTCTTTGGATGTTTTACAATGACACATTTTCTAATTAATGTCACAACGACGACACGATATGAAATGGTAATATCTCCTCCTTATTACTTCTGTCATAATCTAAAACATAACAATAGCAGGTGCTCAAACTGTCAGTAACAGAAATAAAGTGCGAGATGTTTTCCAATAATTTTCCCAAATTATTCTCTGGAAACGTTCGTATTACTTGAGAGATTATTATTTTAGAATTAATTAATTTTATGCATAAACAGTATCTTGTAATTTCATAAACTAAAAGAAAAATTTAATGGTGCTTATGCTCGTATTTAATATTTTACGCAGAAAGCATGTTTTAGGTATGCATCTTTAACGAAATTAGATTATTTTTACTAATTATATTTATAGATCTTATAAAATCTAGATAACAAGATAAAATAACCAAAGAAATATGATATTGATACGTTTCATACAATTTTATTTGACTTTAATTATTACATTAAATACAAAGGGTATTTACGCATTTTTAGAACGATTTCGTTAAAGGATTTTTTTAAAATGTGAGTATTTCTGGGGAACCATTTCTGGCAACAGCTTATTATTTGAAATTAAAATTATCGTCTGATGCTTTCAAATTTATTCTTCTTTCAAAATGGCGCATTTAAACTAGCTGTGGGTTGAAGGATACATTTTTGTTTTAAATATTCTTGTTTTGTAATTAAAAAAACGTTATGAAACGCATCGTATACAAATTTATAAATAAAAATAATAATAATAATAATAAAGCGACAGTATTAATCGGAAAAGGAAAGGCCACGAATAAGTATTTCTGCATGGAAAGAAGACTCGAAATGGATATCCGAAAAGTGTTTGTACTGTCTCAAATGTTTTTAAAGTGAAACCGTTGGTAATAAGTGAAAATCCTCTGGCGCATACGACAATTGCAAAGTTTTTAAATACATATGTATCAACAATAAACAACATAACAAACCTAGATTTACTGCTTAAAAAGGCTAATAAAAAAAAAAATATTCGCCATCCTTTGCAGAGGAATCTGGCTCAACACGGGACATTTTTTAGAACCATGTATGAAAACCATTTAGCAGGAGAGAAATGAAAATATATTGTTACTTATCAGTAACATGAAGCATAGCTTTAACTAAAAGACTACATTGAAAAAATATGTATTTACTATCGAAAACACAGAGAAAAAGATGTACAAACCTGGTTCCGAGAATGGAAAGTTTTAGTAAAGGCAGGTTTCTCTTACAATGGGACATTAAGAATAATAAGAGTGCAAAAAATGTTAAAATTAAGTTATCATACAATCTGGAATGTTTTACGTCCGATATTTACAGAAGAAATTTCATTCTAGCGACTTTTAAAGAGTGAAACTGCCCCAAGACAAATCCGACCAGTCATACTTCAAAAACTACCGCAGCATTCTTAAAAAAAAATGAAACACACAGACGTTGCATACATACCTTTTCAACATATTCTTACAAAGTTCCCTGATTTTTCATCTGTGCATTATTGTGACATTGTGGTATGCTGAAAAATCAACTTATCATACAATCAGAAAAATGTTTTACGTCAGATATTTACAGAAGAAATTTCATTTGTTTATCCCAGCGACTTCCAAAGAGTGAAACTGCACCAAGACAAATCCATCAGTCATACTTCGAAAACTACTGCTGAATTCTTTGAAAAAGTGAAAAAAAAACTGACACAGGTATTGCATATCTATCTTTTCAACATATCCTTGTAAAGTTCACTGACTTTTCATCTGTTGACTATTGTCCCTTTGTGATGTGCTGACAAATCAACTTACCATACTACCAGAAAAATGTTTTACGTCCGATATTTACAGAAGAAATGTTATTCCAACGACTTTCAAAGAGTGAAATTGCACCAAGATAAATCCACCAGTCATACTTTGAAAACTACCGCTGCATTCTTGGAAAAAATTGAAAACACCGATATTACATATATACCTTTTTACCATATTCTTGCGAAGTTCACTGATTTTTCATCTGTGCACAACTGTGTCTTTGTGATGTGCTGAAAAATTAACTTATCATACTATCAGGAAAATGTTTTACGTCCGATATTTACAGAAGAAATTTCATTTGCTTATCCCACAGACTTTCAAAGTGTGAAATTGCACCAAGACAAATCCACAGGTTATACTTCGAAAACTACTGCTGCATTCTTTGAAAAAATGAAATAAAAAACTGACACAGGTATTGCATATCTATCTTTTCAACATATTCTTGCAAAGTTCACTGACTTTTCATCTGTTGACGATTGTCCCTTTGTGATATGTTGACAAATCAACTTACCATACTACCAGGAAAATGTTTTACGTCCAATATTTACAGAAGAAATTTCATTCTAGCGACTTTTAAAGAGTGAAACTGCCCCAAGACAAATCCGACCAGTCATACTTCAAAAACTACCGCAGCATTCTTTAAAAAAAAATGAAAAACACAGACGTTGCATACATACCTTTTCAACATATTCTTACAAAGTTCCCTGATTTTTCATCTGTGCATTATTGTGACATTGTGGTATGCTGAAAAATCAACTTATCATACAATCAGAAAAATGTTTTACGTCAGATATTTACAGAAGAAATTTCATTTGTTTATCCCAGCGACTTCCAAAGAGTGAAACTGCACCAAGACAAATCCATCAGTCATACTTCGAAAACTACTGCTGAATTCTTTGAAAAAGTGAAAAAAAAACTGACACAGGTATTGCATATCTATCTTTTCAACATATCCTTGTAAAGTTCACTGACTTTTCATCTGTTGACTATTGTCCCTTTGTGATGTGCTGACAAATCAACTTACCGTACTACCAGAAAAATGTTTTACGTCCGATATTTACAGAAGAAATGTTATTCCAACGACTTTCAAAGAGTGAAATTGCACCAAGACAAATCCACCAGTCATACTTTGAAAACTACCGCTGCATTCTTGGAAAAAATTGAAAACACCGATATTACATATATACCTTTTTACCATATTCTTGCGAAGTTCACTGATTTTTCATCTGTGCACAACTGTGTCTTTGTGATGTGCTGAAAAATTAACTTATCATACTATCAGGAAAATGTTTTACGTCCGATATTTACAAAAGAAATTTCATTTGCTTATCCCAAAGACTTTCAAAGTGTGAAATTGCACCAAGACAAAGCCTTCAGTCATACTTCGAAAACTACTGCTGCATTTTTTGAAAAAAAAAACCAAAAATATCCGACGCAGGTATTGACACAGGCACTTTTAAACTATTCATGTGAACATCGCTGACTTTTCATCTGTGGAGTATTGTGCTTTTGGTGTGCTGAAAATACCTTTTTCTAAGCAAACCTAGCACGATTGGTGGACTTTGGAAAGTTGTGAAAGAGAAAAGGCAAACAATATCTCTGAAAATTTAACTTCTATCATAGAAAGAACGATGCAGGCTTATAGTCTAGAAACAAGGTTATCAGGGCAAACATTTAAATAATTAGCTTTTACATTTTAAAGGTTTAAAAAATAACCGGTCCTAAATAGTTTTAAAAAATGTGTAAACATCCTCTGTACTTTAATTATTGACTTATATCTGTTCTCAAATCCGAATTCACTTTTTTTCTGTCACATTCACGAAATAATTTTCTTCCTTAAATTCATGGACTTTCTAATAGTTCTTAATCTAATACCAAAGAACTAAAAACATCATCAAGAAGTATATTTCTCAATCGCATTAACCAGATATCTTGTATTAAACAGAAAGGTATAAAGGGGTATAATGGAATATTTATTACACCCAGAAAAAAGTTTTGTTGAATCAACAAAAATTTGGTTGACCCAACAAAACTTTTTGTTTAAATATAGGTCAATGGAAATTTTGTTTTAATCAACAAAACAATTTTTTTTTTTTTTTGCAATTCCAAAAAAAAAAAATTTGTATCGTCAGCAAAAAATGTTTTGTTAATTCAAGTAAAATGGTTCAATTTTACTTGAATTTTGCTAAAACAACCAAAATGTACTCAACAAAACATGTTTTGTAGTTTTAATCAATTCATTTTTCTGGGTGTATATGAATCATATAAAACCATATTTGGAATGACGAATGTTAAAACACAGTGTTAGAATCTGAAACATCTTGGTGTCAATAACTGAAATTTTCAGGCAAAGGAACAAAAATGGCTTTGTAAATATGTCAGAAAGATTCTCGTTCTTGAACGGCAAAAAGCAAGTTTTGAGAA
The DNA here is from genome assembly GCA_963931845.1 of Maratus michaelseni. Taxonomy (NCBI): domain Eukaryota; kingdom Metazoa; phylum Arthropoda; class Arachnida; order Araneae; family Salticidae; genus Maratus; species Maratus michaelseni. The sequence continues at coordinate 249,034,758 of OZ007593.1, forward strand.
CATCCTACGAAGTTCCCTTTTCTCTCTAAATGGTATTAAATAAATCACATAACAATATCAAGGTATCCAAAGTACATAATTTAACTTTGAATATTAATGCTTGAAAATGAACAGCACATTAAAAGCACGAATATAATTCTTATCGGAAAATTATTTTTATTTTTTTCACATTCTATAATAACAGATTATCAGATTAATGTCATAGCGACAACACGTTAAGAGATGTCACAGTCTGCTTCTTATTACTTCTTCCATAATCTAAAACATGCCAATAGCAGGTGCGGAAACTGCCAGTAACAGAAACAAAGCGTAAGATGTTTTCCAATATCTTATCCAAAATTATGATTTGTATAGAAGAATTAGTATTACTTAAAATACCTCGATTTCAGTATTATTCTATTAGAATTATTTATTTTAAATGAATTATCTATCGTAATTTTACAAACTAATGAATTTTTTATTGCTCTTTAAGCGTGTATTTTATTATTTTATATGGTAAACATATTTTAGTACTGTGTTTCTATAAAGAAACTAATTGATCATGTTAATTTTGTGAATTATATTTATGCATTTTATAAAAGCCTGTTAGAGAACAAAATAAAATAACCAAAGCAAAATATTTAGATATTATTTGTTATGTATTTTACGTGTATTGGATGTTTTTACTATTTGAATTGTGCATTCAAATTAGGAATCGCTGGTATTAGTTAAAATTGATAAAATTAGATAAATAATATAAAACAATACCAGGAAGGATCTAAAATTTACATTAAAAAAAAGAATCCTGACTATTAATGCTCAAAAATGAACAACAAATTAAAATCACAAAAATTAATCGAATTAAAATATAATTTTTATATTTTGCATGTTTTACAATGACACATTTTATAATTAATATCATAGATTTTAAATGGTAAAGTCAGTTCTTTATTACTCCTGCCAAAATCTGAAACATCTAGTAGTGATTGCGGAAAATTCCAGTAAAAAAAAAAGTCTGTGAGATGCTTTTTAATAACTTACCAAATTATCATTTCTATAGACAATGGAGCATAATTTCTTCAATGATTATTCTTTTAAAATTAGTTAATTTTACACACAATTAAAATTTTATACTTTCAAAAGTTAATGAACTTTTTATAGTTTTGTGTGCTTGTATTTTAGTATTTTATATGTAAACATATCTTAATGATAATGTTATTTTAATTCACTGATAAACAAAAATTCACTTTTTATTTTTTTCTTAAATTTAAAGCTAATATTCCAATTATATACACTCTTGAGTAAATAAAAATGATATTAGAAATTTTTACTTGGTTCTTTTTTTTTTAAACGAAGGATATGTATTTATAGGTTATTACGGTATATCACAATTTAGGAAATCGTACAATAATGCATAATAATAATACGTAAATGTTAAATTTACCAGCAGTATACTTGTACACTGTTTATACACATTTTCACATATTTTGCACACATTTTACCCAGCTGAACAAAATTTGAGTGTATTAATTTGAGTACATTAGTATCTATTTTTGCATTTATATTTATGTTCAGTATCTTCTATCTTGATGAACCAACAGTAATTGGCAAGCATTGCTGCATTCCATTGCGATCGATAACGAGACTCCATAGCAGAAATTTGTTGGTGAAATCGTTCACCATGCTCGTCGCTAATTGCTCCCATATTATCTGGGAAAAGTCAATATGAGAGTGCAAGAAATGAAGCTTTAATGACATATGACAATTTAGCTTTTTAAAAATGTTTACGATATTTTGAATTATACACTTGTATTTTGTAGCTTTGTCATTCTCTATGAAATTATGCACAACGTCCTTGAATGAAAGCCACGCGTCTTTTTCTACCTTCGTAAGAATACTTTCAAACTCGTCATTTTTCATAATTTTCCGAATATCTGGACCTACAAATACGCCTTCTTTTATTTTGGAATCCGATATTGATGGGAACAAGTTTCGGATAAATGCAAATGCTTTACCATCCCGATTAAGAACTTACACGAAAATGTTTATCAATCCCAAGTTGATATGGAGTGGTGGGAGTACTATATCCACTGATGCTACAAGAGGTTGGTTAATTACATTTTTATCACCAGGTTCTAGAGACTTCCGAGAAGTTCACGTTTGTACACAATAATGTTTATCTTTTGCACGACTGTCCCATTCGCAGACAAAGCAGGAATATTTCGTGTAACCTTGTTGCATTCCCAGCAGAATAGAAAAGACTTTCAAGTCAGCACAAATTTTCTACTTAAAATCATTGTACTTCAACACAAGTAATAGTTTCTTATGTATCATATGTTTCTGTGGTGGAACGTAATCCATTTCTGTTTCACTTTCATGACTACAAGATGGCATGCATTCTTCATCAACTGAAATACTATAGTTTACAGGCGGCTGTGGCACAGGAAGCACGTCACTGTGAGGTACTGGCCTCATAGCAGAATCGATGTTGGGATACTGAATATGCTTCTTCTTAAAATTAATTCCTTTTGCTGTTGGAGTCATACTAAAATAGCAATCTTCTAAATGATCTCTAGGTTCACTCCAGATCATTGGTATGGCGAAAGGCATTGAAGTCCTCTTTCCCTTAATCCACTCTCGAAGTCGGGTAGAACAGCACAAACAACAAAATTGTGGTGCCCATGGCTTATTCTGATCGCCAATTTCACATCCAAAATAATGTTTACAGGCAATTTTAATTAAATAAGTAATGTTTCTTCTGCGAGTAGTGCTCATAAATTTGTCACAAATGTAGTAAAAACTATCACTGGAATTAACACATTTACGACGCATTTTAAAAGCACCCGTTCGTCAGCCAATTAAATGATACAATGATAAATTTTTTCACAAAGGACAAGGAAAAATCTTCATGGCACCACAATGTCTGACGATACACATCTTATTGGCGCTTAGATGTATTATAAGTAGCAGATATTTGTTCACTTTCAGGGTCATTAGACTGTAGAAACAAAGTACTTTAAATGGCAATAAAATAACATAATGAGATATATTTAAACACAGATATCTCTGAAACGTAAACCAACTTCACCTTTTTGTGAATATTTCCTAAATTCCCAAGGCTATGGTTACTTAAATCTGTTAAAATTTCCCCAAAAAAAATTTCTTGTTTATCAGTGTTATACTTACAGATTTTATAAACGTTTGTCGGATTACAAAATAAAATAACCAAAGCAAAATTATGAGTTATTTGCGTTATGTGTTTCATCTGAATTGAATAATTTTGTACATTTAAATTAGGTAACGGTGATTTTAGCTAAAATTGATTAAATTAATTAAATAGATTATATAAAACTATATGAGGTTCTGAAAATTATATGATGAAAATAATCATGAATATTAAAGATTTAAAATTAATAACACATTAAACCACAAAAATTTATATAAATTAAAATAAAATTATTTGCATATTCTACAGTGACACAATTTCTATATAATTTTATGGTGATAATGGTGATTATGGTGTAACGAAAATGTCTGCTCTTTATTACTTCTGTCAAAATCTGAAACATGTCAAAAGCAGCCGCTGAAATTGCAAATAAGAGATGCTAAATGTGAGATGTTTTTCAATAACTTATCAAAATTATCATTTCTATGAGACAGCTAGTAAAAAATATTCTTTTAGAATTAATTAACTAGATAAATGAATAATATTTTAAAATTTCACAAGTTACGTAGTTTTTTATTTATCTTTAAGCTTGTATTTAATTATTTTACGTGGTAAACATGTTTTAGGATGTCAGTTTAGTTTATGCATATTGATAGAATTTATTAAAATTTGTTATATAGCCAATGGAAATAAAATAACGAAAGCTAAACATTTCTCATTTTTGTTACGTGTTTCATGTGTATTGGGTGTTTTTGTACATTTAATTGTACATTTTAAATATCGAAAAGTGATATTTTTAAAATTAATAAATAACACAAAAAATGTCAGGTTCTATAAAATATATGACGAATTTAATACTGGAAAAAGAACAACACATTAAAAACGTGAAAAATTATCTCAATTAAAATTATATTGATTATTTTTTTTGTTAAATAATTTACAATGACATATTTTCAAATATATTTCAGGGTGACAACACGATATGATATTGGCAAAGTCTTCTCCTTATTGTTTCCGACATAATCTAAAACATTTCAATCAAATGTTTGAGCGTTTGTTGAAACTTCCAGTAACAAAAATAATGTATGAGATATTTTCCAGTAACTTACCAAATTTATTATTTGGCAAAATTTATTATTTTTATGAAACATTTTGAATTACTTGTGATTATTCTTTTAGAATAATTAATTTTACATATAGATAACATTTTGTAAATTCATAAAGCAAAGAGTATGATATTGGTTTTTAAGCTTGTATTTCCGAATTTAATACCAAACATATATTCTAATATTATGCATTTTTAACGAAAATGAATTGTTTAACAAATAAATATATTTACAGATTTTGTAAAATTGATATTAGAAAACAAAAATATGTCCATGAGTAACACTGACGTAATATGGACGGTGACAACACCTGACCCGTATATTTCGCTTTTACTACAATTTTTTTATCTTCTAGACATCGCATATTTTCAATTTTTACACAGTTGAATATATAACAAAATGTTCTTACAAATGTTGTTTGAAAATTGCATCTCTATATACTGATTTTTTAAGGTTTTTAAAATAATTCTCAAGGAATGTCTTTTTAAAAATTTATCTCTATCGCTTGCAGCCTGATTACGTATTAATCTGTTTATACGTAAAACAATATAAAAAGTTCAACATTTGTTACCAGTTAATATCCCATAACGAAATTAAAACTTTATCAATAAAAAAATAAAATGAGATAATAAAGTAATTTAAATAAAAACATATTCAACAGACATGCAATCGAATTATGCGCTTAAAACACTGAAATTATCAGAATTAAAAAGTCTGCTGTAAGAGCGAAATGTGACGCAATTTCTCCGGCCATTAACATCTGGCTTACGCCTCATACGAAAGTATTGCTTTTAATAAATTCCAAAACTTTATTTGAATACATTATTGATATTTATCTTATAAAAAGTACTTTCTGTTGTTGTTAATGGGCAATCTAAAAAAATATATTTAATGTAAAAGATCTGTTATACTTTTCAATTGTAAAAAAAATGGTTTTCGCATATGTTCTTCAACCTGGAAAGCCCGGCTTTTACTACCCAGTTTCGATAGAAATATAAAGCAAAAAAAAAAAAAGAAGTATTATTGATTGGCCTCATAATTTTTGTTTTACCTTAATTTCTGATAAATTCTCTTAAATACAAATTCACCATTTTCTGGAACATTTACAAAATCGTATTCAATCGTAAATGCATAAAATTTTAAATAGAATAAGTTCTTGAATAGTTGTTTCAATTAAAGAACAATGAAATCGAACGGTATTTTTTATTCTTAGAAAAGTAATAAATGCTTCAGAAAATGCTATAAAAAATGAGAATTTTGATCTAGTTTTCGAAATATGGTACTGACAAAATGGATGTCGCCATAAAGCCAGTGACGTAACTTAAAGTACATCAAATTTATAGGGAAATGAAAAATACCGAACAATTAATTCTCAGACACCTGAATGTAAATACATGAGATTTTTAGGCAAACAGGAACAAAAAATCCTTCAGAAATATGTCACAGCCAATTCACATTCTTGTTCGGGGATAATAAAAGCTTTGAGAACATCTCTTCTCTCTCAATTGTATTTATAAAATATATATATATCTACAGCAGGTTCTAAAAAATTATACGGCGAAGTAAATCATAAATGTTAATGACTTAAAATTAACCACAGATTAAAATCCGGAAAATTAATCTCAATGAAAATTAATTTAAATTCTTTGTTTATTTTACCATGATACACATTTTCTAATTAATTTTGCAACGACATCACGATATGGAATGACAAAATCTGCACCTTATTTCTTCTGTCATAATCTTAAATATGCCAACAACAGATTTTGAAAATGCCAATAACAAAAATAATGCGTGAGATGTTGTTCAATAACACCAAAATGATTTTTATGGAATATTTCATGTTACTTGGCAATTTTTTTTTTACCAATTAATTAATTTTAATCACAAATAACATTTTCCAATTTCATAAACCAAGTTTTTTATATTGTTCTTTATGCTTCTGCCTGAGTGTTTTATATGAAAAATAAATTTCGGGTATGCATCTGGATAAAACTGGATTTTTGTAAGTAACTATTAGGGACAGGAAACAAAAATGGGATATTTTCCATAAAAAACATTTGTTGCTCAATATAGTCTTCTCAGATTTAAGATACAGCTGTTATAACAATGTGTAGTCTTATCTAAAACTCAAAAATAAAATAAAATAAAATATTCGAAAGTTTTAATTTCCTGAAAATTATTTATTTATTTAATTTTTTTTTTCTTGCTCCACTTCTCACGCAATTGTATTTAAGTGGAGAGTTCGTAGGAGAAGCGGGAAGTAAATGTAGCAGTTAAATGGGAATTTTGTCCCACTTCTCATACAATTGTGAGAGAAATGGGACACGTGTGTGTGGGGGGGGGGGAGTAGAGCATACTACATATAAGGGAAAATGAGGAATTTTCCATTTTAATTAACATTATACTTTCACAGATCTAAGCTAAATAAAAAGCGTTATATGGCTTTATTTATTACTATTTGTTCTAAAAAGTTTGCAGCTGGACAATTAATAACGTTTGTATTTTATTTTACGTTTGTTCACATTACGTTTGTATAACGTTTGTAAATCTCTTTTTTGTTGATCAAAAGTAAATAGTAAATTTTATTTTAAAATTGCTTTTGGCATTAATTAAAAAAAATTTGAAAAATTTGAAAAATTGTTCAATATTACAAAAAAAATTTAAAATTATGAAATTAAATATTTGTAGCTTTTTTTGGAGCACAGATGTCAGAAATGGAACGTGTCGCATGCTTCTCTCTCTTTTAATGTCCCATTCCTTCCTCCAGATAGTATATTAAATATGTGATTCATCATATTAACAACACTGCTTTTAGGCTTAACTTATTTAGTGACTTGTATACATAGTATATATGGAATTATGGTAACACTTCATTATTTTTGTTTTGAAATTTTAATAACTGTCAAAATCAATTTCGAAATAAATAGAGCTCAATATTCACTTTTGATCTGAAAAATGAGACTTTTCTACATACTACAAGTGTTTAAATTCTTGTAACTGTAAAATTTGTAGAATATATAAATGTGTTTATAAGCACTCCGGCTTGCGTAGAAATGAAAATAAATATTCGTGTTTAGTCTGAGAAAAATTAACTTTTTCCCATTCCTCCTGCCGTTCCACTCCTGCCTCCCCCCTTATTAAGAAATTAGATAAAATTTAGAAAGCAAACGAAAACTAGTAAATCTTCACATGAGGGGTCTCAGTGTCAATTTTGCAAGATACTTTTAATTTTCCTCTCAATTCACACAATATCTAATATACTGAAATCTACAATTTAATATTGTTAGATTATTTGTATATTTCTAAACATATAAGATTTCCCAAAGATTTGGAAAATTTAACTTTTAAGACCTTTTATATTAAATACGGTGTCGTATAATTATTCTCTTCAACTAACTATTATTGGATTTTATTAGAATAAGAATGTATTTTCTTCAGGGGCGGTCAGAGCCCAACGAACCCCCCTTTCCCCTGTTGTCTACTATGACTATTTCAAGATTCTAGTAGCATTGTTCAGACGATTTTATCCAATACTAATAAAATACCCATGTACTGTCAACTACGAAACATCGACACTTGCTGCAAAAGTTGGATAAAATATCATGTAAAAAAATACTTCTGGAAATATAAACTCCTCTTACGAGACTTATATCTAATTTAGAAATTCAATGTTTTCATCATTTTTGTGTGAAAAATACCAAAATCATCCGCCACCCCCCCTCTCCCCAAAATGCTTTCTTGGAAATAAAATATTGTAACTGTAGTTTAACTCTTTGTATACTGAAGTCTAACAACCCAATAGTATTCAAAATACGGCAAACGCCCGAACACTGAAATAAGCAGCTATATTTTTTCTCTCCCCTTTCTGCTGACTCCATTTTGTCAGCAATACAATAAGTAGGCAGCTTTTTTCGAAGTGGAACCTCCCTAAGATCACTAGTAGAAAAGTCTCCCCACCCGCTGATTGCAATAATACCATACTCTGTGATTGACAATAGTTGCAAATGCAACACCTGTTTCTCAGGCGCTAGGGCGGTCTGTCCATAATTTGCTTGGACGGGCGTCTTGAGCAGTTTAGCGAAAGAGTTAAACATGCTCTTGTGGTGAACAGCTTGGTGACCCTTTAAGGTATACAGTGCATTGAACATGATATTTTCTCTAATCAATTTAGTTACTGCATCCTACACTGAATCGAGACAAAGCAATATTTTTGGAAAACAAATTTTCATCATAGGAGCATTTTGCACAATTATTATTGTTATGTACTGCAGCTTTTTAGTACAGAGCTCGACAAATAATACTTTACTTATTCATTTCGTCAATTATGCTCCAAAATGTTCATTCGCGATTCAGTTCCAACACATTCACTTATGTGTAGACATTTAAGTGCATTGCGTAATTTTTCAGTAATCAGGTTCACTGCTTATATTAGCAATTGTGATTTTGCACAATAGAGTAATTTTTGTGACAATTCTTTGATAGTATCTACATTCCTTTTAAACTATATTATTACTAGCATCGTTCATGTTTGACACTAACCCGGTCCGTTGTTTCGATTATGGAATATTAGCTCTTTTAGATTTTATTTAATTTTTTTCCTAAATCTTCCATAATCGGGAAAGCCACAATGGATGAATTATTTTAATAAATTTTATTTTTCCAGCATGTTATGAAATAGAGTTGTCAAGCAAGTGTTAAAATAAAAGAGAAATAATAATTACATATGACAGGAAAAACATAAAATTGAAAAGTTAAAAAGTTTTATATTTTTTTAATAGATGCACAAAATTCCATAAAAAAAATAAATATAGATAATTTAGAATGGTTGACATATGTATTGACAAACTTTTAAACTAATCGGCGTAATTCAAATCCCCCTTGGAAAATTTTAGCATCCATAATTTGACATTTAAATCAATTATCCAAATGCGCCATTTTATTTGTAATAAATGGGAAATTTTTTAAATCGTCTGAATTCACATACACAGAAAAAAAAAAAAAACAATTTGAACACAAATTGGGTTTTTATTTTATTTTTTTCTGTGCAGAAAAGCATTACAACGGAAAAGAAAATGTTCTATATTTTTCGAACGAATAAACCAAATTTAACCAAAAATTGTACAGCTAATTCCGGTCACCTCACCAACACTATTTACCTAATTACAGACTAATTGGATGTTTTTTGCAGCAGTTATCGGCAGACAAACACAAATACAGGAACCAAAAAATTTCCGGTCTATAGTAAGCCTCAACTGACGTTTCAGTAATAAACAAAGTGATAAAAGAAATATTTTTTATTCGTTTCATAAAATTTAATATTACTTTGTAGCAAAATGACTGCCTTCTCTGAATTCAATAACGTATAGATGGCGCTGTTGCCACTTTCCGCAAAATATCTATGGATATTGTGCCAAACATGAAGTGAAGTGAGTTGAGCGAATGTGTATTGCGCGGGACTGTTAGATATTCGAAAAGTACGGAAATAGATCTCGTCTAGAGACTTTCTCATGTTTTTATTTTGTTCTTATTATTTTACGCACTTTTTAGCGAAGTTGAATGTAATGTTTTGTGTTGTGTTGAAAACAACCGCCTTAAGAAGTTTATTTCTCGATGATATGAACCAAATGCCTGCTGTTAACAACGATGGTACAGAACCAGATATTATTTTATATAAATCACATAAAAAAATATCTAATTCTACAAATTATTTGATGAAATTCATCTTAAATATTAACGGTTTATTATCAACATAGCACATTAAACAAACGAAAATTAAATCTGATTGAAAATTAATTTAAATTCTTTCCACATTCTACAATGACACATTTTCCAATTAATATGATGGAGACAACACGAATTGAAATTACAAAATCTGCTCCTTATTGCTGTCATAATTTAAAACATGCCAGTAGCAGAGGATGAAGCTGCCTGATGTTTTAACAATGTCGTATCCAAAATTGTCATTTCTATAGAAAAATTTGTATTACTTAAAATATATCGTTTCCAAAATCTTTTTCTAAGAATTAATTATTTTGTCGAATAATAATACATTGCATTTTGTTAACGAATAAATTTCTTATTGGTCTTTAAGCTTGTATTTTGATATTTTATGTGGTAAACATATTTTAGGAATAACATATCTTTAAAGAAATTACATAATAATATATCTTAGTTATAGATTTTTAAATGTTTGTTAGATAGATTGATAAAATATACAAAGCATAATGTTTAGTTATTTTTTTATCGTTCATTTTCTGGGTATTGAATGGGATGCTTTTGTAATTTAAATTGTACATTTAAATTGGAAATATGTTATATTAGTTAAAATCTCTGAAATTTAATCAATAAATAATATAAAAATAGATCAAATTCTACAAATTATGTGATGAAATTAATCATCATTATTAATAATTTAAAATGAACAACACATTTAAAAGACGAAAATAAAATAAGAAATAAATAAATAGAAAAAGAAAAGAAAGGGATCAAATATGTAACTGATAAATTAAATATCAATGAAAATTAAATTAAATTATTTGCATATAGTCTTTTGCATTATTTGCATAATGAAATTTTATTATTTTTAATAATTATGTTTATACAAGTTATAAAATATAGACAGCAACATAAAATAACCAAAGCAAAAGACGGTATATTATTGATTTGTCTCATAAAATTCCATTTGACTTTAATGACTGTTATAGCTGTTCTCAAATCCAAATTCCACATTTTCTGACATATTTACGAACATAGTTTATATTCGCATAGTTCTGCTCTTGTCATAATTTGAATCAGGAAATAAACCCATTCAATTAGTTTCCTCTTATGGGTGCTTTAGAAGTATAATATTTAATATTTAACAAAGTATACATTGCACTAAATTGGGTTTAATAAAAAAAAGGAGGGGGGTAATGTAAATATTCTTTGCTGCAGTGTTACTTTTTATTAAACCATGCAAGAAATGTCAAATTTGACTGTGTTTGCATATTAAATTAAAATTAAAAAAAACAAAACAATAAACTCGTGAAACTTTCTAATATCGTATTTACTCATTTATAACGCGGATTCGTATATATTGCGGAACAGGCGGAACCACCTCTCCTTCTATGATGGCCGGAAAGTTAGTACACCCGATCACGGAAGATCCTACTGGAAAATTTTTAAAGCAAAATTCAACGAGTTTCAGTAATTTAATTACAATTAAGTGAACTTAATTGGATATTGATTAATTTCTTGATTTGATTTCCATCAAGATCACTTCTATCATATTTTAATCATGTAAGTAGGAGGTGCTAAATCAGCCAGTAACAGAAACAGAGGGTGAGATTTTTTCCAATATCTTATCCAAAGTTGTCATTACTGTGAAAGAATTAGTATTAATACTAGTAAGATTATTCTTTTAGAATTAATTAATTTTAAACACAAGTAACATTTTATCTGAAACTTATACAAAAATGAAATAAAATTAGCAATTATCAGACAATTGAATGAGAATACTTGAAAAATTTAGTCAAATAGGAACGAAGATATTTTTGTGACTGTCTCAGATATATTCGCGTTCTTGTTTGGTGAAAAGAAAAAATTCTAGACCATCCTTAAGAAGTTTCTTTCTGTCTTATCAATGTATTAAATAACTCATATCATGTGTTAAATAAATTAGGTAATAAAAACACAATATCAAGTTTAATATAATGAAATTAACATTAAATATTATTGCCTGAAAATGAATAGTGCAGGAAATTTTGTTTGAATGGAAATTAAATTAAATTCTCTCCGTAATCAAGAATGACACATTTTCTAATTAATGTTATGACTACAGTACGATATGAAATGGCAAAGTCTGCTTCTTATTCCCTCTCTCATAATCAAAAACATACCAATAGCAGGCGCCGAAATTATCAGAAACAGAAACAATGTATAAGATGTTTTCCAATAACGTACCAAAATTGTCATTACTGTGAAAGAATTAATATACTACAGAAATTATTCTTTTAGAAATAATTAATTGTATACGTGGGTAACATTTTGCAATATTATAAACTTAACAATTCGTTATTGGTTTTAATGCTTTCATTTGATTAGGGATTTGACTATTTAGTTGTCTTTTGTATGTGGGAAACCTATTTTAGGTATGTATCTTTAACTAAATTGCATTTTTATAAGTAACTATATTTATAGATTTTATAACAAAATAAATAGATAGCAATGTAAGATAATAAAAGCAAGATAAGAAATATTATTGTTTTATCTCATAAAATTTGATATGAATTATTATTTAAGGCTGTTTTTTCACTAAAACTCTCATTTTCATGACACATTCACGAAGTCATTTTCATTTGTAAGTGCTTACAGTTGGTTAGTAATCTCATTCAAATACAAAGGAATCAAACGGTGTTTCTTGTTTACCACGTAAAATTAATGAACTTATCGAAAAATGCTCTCAAAGCATTTTGAATTGATTTTCGCAATGTAGTAGCAATGGAGCGGTGGCGATCTTATAGCCATTGGCTGTAACTCGAAGTACACTCATGTCCAAAATTAAGGTCATGAACATAAAATCTGAGAAAACTGATGAACTATTCACTGTGTTGACACGAAATTTAGCACAGAAGTATATTACAATGGGAGAAAGAAAACAGCAACATAACAATATGGAAAATATTTTCATTGTGAATTAAGAAACAGGATATATCAAAAAGTGCTAAATCATGAATTAGCGATAAAGTATTTATCTCGGGAAAAGTTTGTCTAATATGCAGTGTGACTACCGTGCGCAGCCTCACAACGTGCTCTCATAATGTTTATGAGGGTGTCGATAAATATTTGTGGCAACAAAGCCCATTCTTCAAAAAGCACGGCTTTTAACTCAGGCAGGTCCTGGTAGGGGGTTTACGCTGTGGAATCAATTCCAAACAAGTGGTACTGTCACCAGGAAGTCCGGCCAAGGCCGCCACAGAGCAACGACACCTGCACAGAATCGCTACTTGGCATTAAGCGCACTACCATATAGGCTGGCAACGGCACCTCAACTTGCTCGTGACCTTACTGCTGCGTCTGGAATAAGAATTTCCAGGTAAACAGTGTATATACGCAGGGCCCGCTTAAGACTTAAAAGTAGGGGAAGCCCGACACCACTCAGGGCCCCCCCCCCCACCTTTTACTCCCATTATGCTTCAACAATTTAAACTTTTACTATCAAAATTTCGAGTAAACAACACTTTTAATATTAAACTAAAACTAACTACCTATATACATATGAAAAAGTATTTATTATATACATAATTATACATAACAAATTAATTTTGTAAATAAATTTACACATATGGAACTACAGGTTACAATATTTGAACTTCAAAATATATTTTATGCTTTACAAATTGCAGGATTTGCCAGTGTTAAGAACAGTTCGGGGACAACAAATATTTGACATAAATTTATGTTTAGTGGCAGTACAATTTTGCTTCTATTTTATAAACAGAAATTTGATATGACCTGAATGCAGGGTTGGCAAGTTTTTGACAGTGTGACGGTTTTAACCATGGTTATAACTGTCAGGTGAAAAAACCCTTTTTGACATAGTTTTTGACAACAACTGTCAAAAACCTAAAATTGAGTCCAAAAACAGTTTAAAATTATTTTTACAACAACATTAAATTAACAATTTTGCATAATTTTTAGTGTTAGACACATGGTTAAACTTTTTGACAGTAAAATCAGTATAAAAATCCTGTATAAAACCAGGGGTCGATCCAGGAAAAAGTTAGGACCTATCTAGGTTCTCTTCACAAAAATCGATTTAATAAATCACGCCCCTTCACAAAATTCTATTCCATAAAAACATAATCTTAATGGATTATTTTTATTTTGTTAGGGTTTAAAATGTATAATTTACAAAGAAAACAAGTTCACAAGAAAGGAAAACTTTAGTAGGACTTAAAGTTATTGTTAGATGCTTGGTTTGAATTTGAGCAGCTTCCATCTTTCACAACAAAATGTTAATTTTCACAAAAATATGATAAATTTCACAAAAACATTTTTTTATTTTTCACAAAATGGGCCCCAAGAAAGAAAATCCCTATCGACCCCTGAAAACTCAAAACATTATTTTGGTTTAACAAGTTTCTTAGACAATAGAAAACAGTTGTAAGCTATAAATATAGAATAAAAAATAATTAAAAGTATTGTTACATTAAAAATATAAATTAATCAAACTATTAAATACTTATATAATTTAATGTATAAAATTTCAAATAATTTGTATATTGTTTTAATGTTTGTTCCAGGTTACTAGAATCCAAATAAAGAAAAAAAGTTACACCTGCTCTTTGCTTGTAAATTCATATTCCACAAACAAATGATTAAGGAGAGACTTACAGCAACAAACTTGAAAGAATATGCTTCAATAAATAAATAAAAGGAAACTATTTTATAATGTATAAAAATTAAATTTAACGTAAACAAATTGTTCTAAATAATTAGCTGAAACTTACATAATAAAATCAAAATGAAGATATATTACACATTGTGACATGTTGAAAATTTCACATGCTCACATGCTTGGAAGATAAAGATAATCCCTTGCGAATGAAAGGCCTTTTGTGAATTGTCACTATTCAAGTAAGAGTACTATACAGAAGGTTGACAGGTGGACGTGAATCGGATAATCACTTACTTGGAGAAATGGGATAATCTCCTAAGAATGAAAAATAGAACTAGAGATTGGGGTCTTTCATTGTCGACTGGAGATAAGAGACTGGTGCAGGTGTGGGAGTGAAAGAATGCTTTCTGCAGAAATTCCTGGAATGCAAGGAAAGCCCCTAGGAAGTGAAATTGCAGACGGCAGTTAGAGGTTGAACGAGATGGGAGAAAGGTCCTTTTTTGAGCGGACGTGAGAATCTGAGTTTTGCGGACATCGTAATTTTACAAGACGAAGATGATTGTCCTATTTTTTCATTTTTACTTTTGTTTTTTTTTTAATGTGTTAATTTAAAATAAAGTTTTTTCGTTTCAAGCGATAAATGGATTTCATTAATTATATATACATGTGTCCACGTTACCACAGCTATAGTATATATAATTAATTGGTGGCAGCGGTGGGATATGTAATCTAGAGTAAATTAGATTACGGATCTATGTTAACCTGATTAAACAGATGAAGAGCCAGTGGAAAACGGACAAGCAGAGTTGTGGATTCGTGAAGTCTAATTGGAGTCGTGGTTTTTTCTCGGAGTTCTAGCAAGCAGAGAACTGGTAAAAGAACTTTATCGACTAAAGCTGTGAGGTGTATGAGCAGTCAACTATAGACTTGGTGCTATTTGTGTGTGCTTCAAAATATATCAGTGGAATGAAGATATGCGGTGTACCATCTAAGTTGTCTACATACGGATCTAAGGTGAAATTAGTGCCTCATCAGTGAATTGAGTGTCTTCAAATCTTCAAAAATCTGTGTGTGTCATCTTTAAAAGTGCTTGGAAACCTGGTATCAGTGTGGAGGAAATATCTGCATCTGAAGGTAAGCTCTTTTATGAAATCTTCTATAGAGGTCTGTTTTAAATTAAATTTTGTGTATAAATTTTAATTTTGGGGAACAAAACTCTATGAGAAATTTAAGAATTCTAAGGAAGCTATTAATTTGGTACTTAAATTTTTAGTTAGAATTTTTATGTTTGTTGATTTTCTGGTATCTGTTAGGTATAATATTGGGTTAAGAAAAATTATATACTTATGTATATGTTAAAATTTACTTGGGGTATGGTAAATTGTTATTGATTAATTGAGATTATTAATCAGGGTATTTTAATCATAATTTTGTATAAAACTTTTGGAAATAAGAGTTTTGTTTATATACATTTTATTTATTACAGTAATAAAGTTATAGCTTAATTTTAGGGGTATACTGTGGATGATTATGATTAATGTTTCAAAATAAATTGATGTTATACTGTACGGGTATAAGATTTATTTTGGGGGATATACTCAGTTTGAAAGACGTCACTGTTTCATGAGAATTTGCTATATTGAAATTGTGTCGTTTTTGAATACATCATTATACGTATAGTGGGGAAAATTCTATTTCTGTATTTATTGTATTATTGTAAATTGAATATATCTGATTTTTTGAAATTTATTCTATTTTGGTGGAAAATATGGCAGACTATTTAGTAAAATATAATAAAAGCGTCTTGCTATTATTAGCAGAGGAATTTGAGACCAGTGTGTCAAAATCGTGTAAAAATCAAGCTATAATTCAGGCCATTGTTAGTGCTGAAGATTATAAAGAAAGTTACGCAAAACTTCGCTTGCAATATATTCTTGAACAGGAGGCAGAGCGGAAAGAACAGGAAAAACAATTTAAAAAAGATCGTAAAGAAAGAGAGAGGCAAATTGAATTAGATAGGATTGCGCAAGAGGAAAAAGATAAACTTAGGAAATTTGAGTTAGATAAACTTGAAAAACAACTTGAGGTAGATACACTTGAGAAACAACTTGAGGCAGATAAACTCGAAAAACAACTTGAAAAACAACTTGAATTACAAAAACTTGAGAAACAACAGCAATTTGAATTAGAGAAATTGCGTATTCAGAATTCTGCGGACGTTGTTAGTGTTTCATCTAATGAATCAAATGTAGATTTTCATGGGACTCCTAAGGTAAATTAAAAGGATTTAGTGCCGCGCTTTGATTCTAAATTAATTGATATAACTCTTTTCTTTATGATTTTTGAAAGGCAATCCGAGAAAGCTAAAATTTCTCAGGAAGATTTGGTTAGTCAATTAATTCCTTTATTACCTTCTGACATTGCCGAAATTATAGTTAAACAACCGTCAGACAAATGTGATGATTTTCAACATATAAAGAAAGTTTTGTTAGATAGGTTTAGGCTAAGTACAGGCGTCTTAAAACAAAAATTTGAAACTCATCAAAGAAAATCTGGTGAATTATGGGTGGATCTGATTTATGAGTTAAGGGGTTATCTTGATAATTGGTTAGAGTCTTTAGAAGTGAGGAATTTTGAATCATTAAAAGAACTAATGCTCACGGAACAACTAAAAAAAACGTGTCCCTTTTGATATAAAAGAAAAATTTATGGATGATTGGGAGGAAATAAAGATTGCTTCTAAACTCGCGGAAAAATCGGATAAATTTGAGAGTATAAGAAGAGAATTTAACAGGTCGGATAGAAAACCGTGGGAAAATAAATCTTTTCAGGATAAGCAAAAAGACAGCTTTAATTCTAAAAGTAGAAAGGAAATTAAATCAAAATCGGAATTTGAGAATACGAAAGAGTGTGGGAAATTTGATCAATTTAAGAAGGACAATGCTTTCGAAAAGCAAAGACAAGTCCAATGTTATAATTGTTTGGCAGTGGGCCACATCCGTCCAAATTGCCCGGAATTGTTAAAAAGTAAAACTAATTATGAGGATAAAAGCATAGCTTGGATCATTACTAGTGATGGGTAAAGTGAAAATAATAGGGAAGGTGTGGAAACCGAATTACCTATGGTGGATTTATGCGTGAATGGTAAGAAAGTAAAAGCGATTAAGGACACAGGTGCCTCAAATTGCAGTTTTTGATGCTAATGACATTCCGTGGAGTGCTAAGAAAGTGGGAAATGTCTTTCTTATACCGACCCTCGGAAATAGACAAAAAGCGGATTTGGTGTCAGTGCCGGTTGCTTTGATGGAAGGTGAAAAAGAGTATGTTGAAAAAAATGTGGTGGTTGCAGTTGTGAGAAAACTAAATTATCCGCCCCTTATAACACCAGCTGTTTATGAATTATTAAAGTTAGGAAATATGGTTAGGCAAAATTCAGTGTATAAACAGGTGGAAAATCAGAGAGAATTAAATGGGCAGGGAAACTTCAGATTGTCTAGCGATCATGAGCAAAAATTTGTTAGAAAAATGATTGTAAATGAAATCTGTGAAAGGGATAGTAAGTCTGTTAATGAGATGGAGGTAAATTCATCGGGAGACGTGACTGATAAGAATTTGGAAAAAGGGTCTAAATTGATCGATCCAAAAGATGATGCGTCTCGAACGGATAGTGATAAAAGGTCATGTAAGGGAGGTCAATTTCGGGAAAAGAATTCTGAGCATGCTGTAAATATAACCAGGTATTTTGTCGGTAGTATGGGAATTGAGCATGTTAGAAAGAGAATTAGAAAGAAATTGAGTTCACCTATGACTATGGCCAGAAAAAATAACTCTTGGATGAATATAAATAATAGAGTAAATTGGGGGGCTAAATGCCAAGAAAATGAATATGGAAATTCAAAGTTAAAAAGAATGGAGCATTCTGCTTTTAAAACGGATCATAAAGAAAGATTTTTTAAAGTCAAAGAAGATTTTGAAAGGAAAAATTATGATCATGAAGTTGTAAAGCGAAATTTATTGTCGAAAAGATTTTCTGATAGAAGTAATTTAGATATTGGTTTTTGGGAGAATTCTCTAAATTAAGTTTTATTCTAAATTTGGGAGTACTCATTATTGTAATATCTGTAATGTGTTTATTTATCATTTAATGCTTAATATTTTCGCAATGGTAAAACTTCATTAATTTAATAATTGCATAATTTAGTATGCGTTCTTTTTGTTTGTAGAAGCGTCTAAATTTAGGCTTTTAAGCAAGTTTTTAAGAGAATTGTTTTAGGCATTGTGTTGTATATAGATTTATTCTTTCCTTTTATTATTATTATTTTTTTGTTAGAATCATGTAAAGTGTAATCTGTATTTGGTATTATATGTATGTGAAGTATTTCAAAATTGTTTCTTAGGGCATCAATTGTATAAATTATTCCTGGAATTATACTTAGGTATTGTAGGTAAGGGATTATAGTAAATCCAATTGACAGTGTAGTCTATCAAATACTGAGTATGGGAATGTGTTTGTATTCTATAGGTATTTCGTGTATTATTCTAAATTCCTTTATACTTTGATGACCTCTTTAGAAGTTGATTGAAGGAGCTTATTGTATTCATGTATATGCCAAATTTCCTGCAGAAATTTTTCCTTAGGGGGGGAGGAGTTGTGACATGTTGAAAATTTCACATGCTCACATGCTTGGAAGATAAAGATAATCCCTTGCGAATGAAAGGCCTTTTGTGAATTGTCACTATTCAAGTAAGAGTATTATACAGAAGGTTGACAGGTGGACGTGAATCGGATAATCACTTACTTGGAGAAATGGGATAATCTCCTAAGAATGAAAAATAGAACTAGAGATTGGGGTCTTTCATTGTCAACTGGAGATAAGAGACTGGTGCAGGTGTGGGAGTGAAAGAATGCTTTCTGCAGAAATTCCTGGAATGCAAGGAAAGCCCCTAGGAAGTGAAATTGCAGACGGCAGTTAGACGTTGAACGAGATGGGAGGAAGGTCCTTTTTTGAGCGGACGTGAGAATCTGAGTTTTGCGGACATCGTAATTTTAGAAGACGAAGATGATTGTCCTATTTTTTCATTTTTACTTTTTTTTTTAATGCGTTAATTTAAAATAAAGTTTTTTCGTTTCAAGCGATAAATGGATTTCATTAATTATATATACATGTGTCCACGTTACCACAACATGTATATATACCAATTAATTTTTCAGCAGAGCTGAAATTACTCTGTAAATGAATGAAATACAAAGCATGTGAATTATCAATTTACTAAACAGCGTAGAACGTTACCTATAAATATTGAAAATAACAAACCATCGTCTTTTAAGTTATTGATTTAAAGAATGTTTAATTATACTGATTTCATATTATAATTCATTTAATAACTCAGAGAACATTCGTGTTGCAATTGTGTTTTTTATCTAATGTTTATGTACAAAAACAAACATTTAGAATCATTAAAAATCTAGGTAACTTATAATCAGTCATTGAATAGTGGCCACTTTAGCTTTACACAAGATTTTTAAGCATAAATTAGATTGCTAACATTTTTTTTTATAATAAACTGAACACTTAATAGTAATAAAGATATAAATAGTACTTTGAAAAATGCATTTAATAGTAGTTTCAATATTTTTAGCTATTGTTCTTAGCATGACAATTGAGAAATAATTTGAATTATGATATAAATTTTTATTATAACTTATAGCATAACTAAATAAAAATTATTTATTTAACATATAAATTATTATTTAATCAGTTTTTAGATTGATTTAATATAAAATATCACAAAAGTGCAATAATCAGAAACCTTTTATAATAATATTAAGAACCATTAATTCACAAAATTTATTTGCTATTGTCATCAAATCGTCTCATTTCTAAAAAAAAAAAAAAAAAAAAAAAAAAAAAAAAAAAAAAATTACTTACTGTACATGAAGATTTTTTAAGGTAAAATTTTCAAATAGTATAATATAGACATCTGTGCACTGATGAAAATTGTACTTTCTAAAACATCACATTGGCTTTTTTCTGCTTTTTACTAAAGGGAACTGTTCAATCACATCATCAAAAGAAATTTTTAATGTCAAATCACTCTCAATTGTAAGAAGAGATAATCCAGAAAGATTTTTTTTGGAAATGCTGGATCTTAAACGATTTTTAATACGTTTTAGCACTGAAAAAGAACGTTCACTGGAGCAATTTGTAATCGGAATAGAAAGTACAATTCTTAAACCTGTTTCAACATTAGGAAAAGTATGTTCAATTCCGAATGACTTTATCATTTTTAATTTTTCAACAGTTTTTAAATCTTTTGATAGAAAATCGTTGAACTGTAAAAATTCTTCGGAAAATTCTTCATCAATATCATTAGAATATATTTCTAGAAAGTGTTTTGCAGCATTTTTAATTTCATCATTTGTCATATTTTTTGAAGACAAAAAGCCAAATCTTGACTCTAAAAGAGAATAAGCATTTTTTCTTTTATTTAGTTCTGTTATGATAGAGTCACATATTACATAATGTGTTTGATACAGAAATCTCTCCCTAGCAGACAACTCAACTTCGACACTTGCACTATCGTCAAGCATTTTACTTTTTGCTGTAATTCTTTTTCTCTTACTCTCATAATATTTTTCACCAGCTAAGATTTCCGCTTCATTTTCATAATTTTCAAAATTATTCCTTACAGATTTTATAAAATTCTCCAAGGATTCATAGAGGGGTACAATAGCTGCCATTTCACAGTTTACTGATTGAACAGTCTTGTTCACACTGTTCATCCTCTGCAGTATAGTATCCCATATAACAACCATAAGAGCAAATTCAAATAAGTGCATTTTTGAAAATAAATTTCTTGCTTCATTTCTAGTAGTTGCAGATTCATTAACATCTTTAGAGATGGTTGATAAAACACTCAATACATCATTGTAATATTTCTTTAAAACTTTCACAGCATCTGCACTTGCAGACCACCTTGTTGTTGACAGAGATTTTAACGTTAATTTGTTATCTATCTTCTCACTTAACAATTCCCATCTGTGTGTTGATGCAGAAAAAAAGTTATATACACTTTGAATTAAACCAAAGAAAGAAACGGCTGAAGAAGAACATTCAGCGGCATTTGTACCGACAAGATTTAAAGAATGGGCTGCACATGGCACATATTCTATAAGAGGAAAATCTTTTTTTAACCTAGCTTGTAAGCCTGAATATTTTCCTGACATATTACTAGCGTTGTCGTAAGACTGACCTCGACAATACTGTAAATCAATGCCGAGATCTGCAAGAATATTAACTACAACCTCTTGAAGATGTTGAGAACTATGGCCATGGATGGGTGTGAATTTCAAAAATCGCTCAACTGGATTCCCTTGTGAATCAACATATCTCAATACCAGAGAGAGTTGGTCAGTATGTGTAATATCAGGAGTAGAGTCCACTATAATTCCAAAATACTTAGCTTTCTTAATTTCCATTAATATTTCATTCAACACATTTTTTGACATTAGTTCGATAAACTCTCCGACAATCGTTGAAGAAAAATAACTCACTGTACCTTTTCCTTTATTGCCGTGAGTAATAATAATCTCAGCCAGAAATAAGTCAAAAGTGCTTAACAATTCTATAATTCCAAGGAAATTGCCATTATGCACAGAACCGAATATTTCATTACTTCAAAAGAAAGGAAGCCCTCTTTGTGAAATGTATTTTATCACAGCTACTACTCTGTACAATACTTTTTTCCAATAATTTCCTTCTGCCTTATGCTGTTCAACAAGGCTGCAATCGATACGACCTATTACTGTTGAACACTGTGAGAATGAATAAACAGATTCCCTATGAAAAGAAGAATTTTCATGCGATGACAGTCTTTTACTAATATTTCTCCAATCAGAAAAACCATTCTTACAAAAGGGCTTGATCACTTGAGCTGTACAGTTTACAAATGTAGCAAAACACAGAATTATTACTTGGCGAATATAATAACCAGTCTCTTTGGATTTTTTCTCCATTTCTTTTTACACGGAAGAAATTATTTGAGGAACACATTCTTTCCTTCCCACCAAGTGTTCGCTTAGAACTTTCTAAATAATCAATATTTTGAGATGGTTTGTTGAGAATAAAAAATTCTCTTAATGTATCAGTGACTGGAGGCCATAATGCTGGATCATTAATTTCATATACAGGACCAGTATTTAATGCTGATGGCTCAGAAACAACTTCAGGTGAGACTGAAACGCCAGATTCAGATTCATTATTATAATCTGAAATATTAGTGCATGCCTCAAATTTTTCACTACTATTACACAATGGAGTTTCCACTGTTAGCTGATTGCTCTCTGCTGTAGTAATTTTATCGTTATTGTATACTTCAGACAATGAAGTAGAAGATTGATCACGTGGCACACCTATATCCTTATTCTCCCATTTCAGTACCACAGAAATTACTATTTTCATTTAATTGCACACAATTATTTTCATTTAATTGATCGTCTGGTACCGGCACAGATTGTTTGTTTTCGGAGAAAGAGTCTGCTGTTTGCCCAAGTAGATAATTTTGCATTGAATCCTTAAGTTTTTTTCTACACTTTTCATTTTCAGCTTGTAGCTTGCGCTTGCATCTGCCCGACTTATACTGTCGTTTTTTTCCATTATTATTTCCCCACACGATTTATATTTATAATGCAAACAATGTACTAAATGGTAATTAACATAGCAAACGAACACGAGGATATGATCATAACTAATCGAAAAATTCGAACGTGGAATAAACAAACACTATGAATCACGAGTTAATTTTACCCAAAGAAATGTGCGAAGTCCATAAAGAAATCTCATAATTGGCGAATCGCGTTTGCTCCGCCTTCTTGCTTGGTGACGTCACGACGGGTGAACGCAAGGCCTAGATTGTAGAAAGAGCGAGTTTCGTAATTTAGATAAAAGTTTCGTAAGAAAAAAAAAATACATTTTTAACCCCGACTGATTTTTTTCCCCATAAAAATTATTTTCGAAAAGCAAATTTGGGGGCCCCTTTGTATTTCAGAGGGTAAGCCCGGGCTTCACGGGCCTATTCGGTAAACAGGCCCTGCATATACGTCTAGCAGAGAGGGCTCTTTATGCCCGGTGTCCAGTCGTGTGTGTCCCTTTCACTGCATCCAACAGGAGAGCCTAGTTGTTGTGGGGCCGAAGATATCAGTCTTGGACACAACAAGAGTAGGGGCGTGGACTTTTCAGTGATGAGTCGTGATTCACCGCGCAGAGTGATTCTCGTCGAATCTTCATCTGAAGAGAACGTGGAGCTCGCTATCATCCCTCATACGTAAAAGAAATCGACAGATTTGGTGGTAAAGGAATCCTTGTCTGGGGCGACATAATGTTGGGCAGTCGTACACCACTGCACGTCTTTGATGCGTGTATTGTCAACGCACATCGCTATAGAGATGAGGTCCTTGAAGCCTATGTGAGGTTGTTCTGAGGTGCTGTAGGCCCGGACTTTATGTTTATGAACGATAATGCGAGGCCACATAGAGCTCATATTATTGATGATTTTCTTGACGAAGAGGATATTCGCAGTACGAATTGGCCTCGAGGTATCCGTACCTCAGTCATATTGAACATGTTTGGGATGGTCTAGTAAGAGCCATTGCACAGCGTAACCCCCCTCCCACGACCCACCAGGAGTTAAAAGACGCGCTTTTTGAAGAATGAGCTTTGTTACCACACACATTTATTGACACCCTCATAAACAGTATGAGAGCTCGTTGCGAGGCTTGTATAGCAGTGCACGGTGGTCACACTCCATATTAGACAGACTTTTCCCGAGATAAATGCTTTATCTCTGATTCATGATTTGACATCTTTTGATATACCCTGTTTCTTAATTCACAATTAAAATCTTTTCCATATTGTTATGTTGTTATATTCTTTCTCCCATTGTAATAAACCCCTATGCCAAATTCCGTGGCAACACAGTGAATAGTTCATCAGTTTTCACAGATTTTATGTTTATGACCTTAATTTTGGACATGAGTGTACATCACACTTACATTAAAACTAGCATGCTACGCCCGCTGCACTGGGCCATTTTTTCTTAATGTACCTTAAATCAAACGAAATGGCTTAGCATTTTAAAGGAATGTGAATCTTCACCTACAGATGCTACCTTAGTAAATATTTTCAAACGAACCTTGAATCAAACGAATTATATCAATGGATTTGAGCATGTATTTTAAAGAAATAGGGACGTTTACCTGGATTTTCCTTCAATATTGCTGTAAACGATGTGAACGACATTGCATTATATTATATCATACATTGGACAAAATTTGGGCTAAAAAGAGCAACTCATTTATTTGATCATTTATAGTAGAGTTTGGTAGGGAAATGAGGCCATTATGAGATTATGACAACAGGAACTAAAATGTAGTCAACATACTACTAAAAGAGAAAGCATTACAATGATTGCATAGATTGACCATTGAACTTAAATAATGTTCGGGTGATTCATTTTCGTCTGTAAGTTCTTGAACTCCATCCCTCTTTCTTGTCTTCCTGTGAGATTCTGGTAACGTAAGTACAATCTCACTCTATGTTACGTTATATTTCGCAATATACGTCCTCTTCTGGCAAGTCTACTACGGTTTTTCATCTTTCGATTCCAGCAGAGTAAATACAGTGAAAATTGTAATAAATTGTTTGCACATAAAGAACAGTGTTTAACTTTCATATTTAAAAAAATGGTAAAACATAAAAAAGTGAATTTTTAAAGCTGAATATGAATGAAATTAAAATGACGCCACTTTCACTGTCTTTCCATTTTTTAGACCAGTTGCATTCGTGTAACCATTAATCTGAAAAAAACCCCAATGATTAACTCTGGTCGAAGAATAAACCTCTAATTTGTATCCGATAAAATCTTCCTAATCTTCCATAATCTTGCCGATATCCCAGTTTGACGTCAAACATTAAAAGTGCTTGAAACGATATGGTTACTAATGTACCAGAGTTAGTTACAAAACGAAGTTATTTACGCGCCAAGCTATGTTCCATTAAATAATGTCAAATTACTGTTTATTCAATTATAGCTCTTTCATTAACAAAATTCCATTACCTTAAATAAAACTGACAATGATAAAAATAGTTATGCAAAATGTTTAGTAATATTATTTTCGGTTAATACTTAAACCGAAGATTTTTTTGCATTTCTCTAAAGAGCACAATAACACGCAGAAATAAATTCATTTCTCACTATGTTTAGCTGCTAGGGCTGTGTGTAGGTCGAAAAGGCTTTATAATGATCGAAAAATTATCTAATCAGAATTTCTAATCAGATTTACTCGTTTTTTCTTATCCAGCCTGAAATGATAAATCGACAAATATTATTTATTGTATTCGCCACCATTGACATTACAAAGTTTTTCCGTACATTGAAAGCGCCAAAATAGTGGCTGAGATGTTCTGCTCTCAAAGCTGGCATACGGGATGTGCTGGGTTCAAACCCCTGTCACGCTCGTTGACCTAACCGTTCGGAGTTTTCCGTGGTTTTCTTCGAACCTTGCAGTAAATACGGGTTAGGATCCCTTAGAAAGACCCCCCCCCCAGGGTCTATATCCCTCGTGTAGATAATCATTTGTCATAAAATCAACCAACCGTACATTGGAAGCATTGCTTTTTTGGTAAAACTTTGCTTCATAATGAAAAAAACCCATAAAGTCGTCTAATCTTCTGTAATCTGAATCGTCGTCCAGAGTAACCTTCAAACATAAACGAAACATCCAACAATATAGTAAAAATGCCTACTGGCAGGTGACCGGAATATGGAAAATTAGTCCAATGTCTTTTAAAAACCTACCTGAAAGAAGGAAAGATACGCAAAAAAACTAAAATGAAATGACGAATCAAAAAGAGCATCGAAAATTTATTTCAGCAAACAATTTTTATTGCAAAATAGGGATAGTAATTGGGTAGTATTGGGATAGTAATAACGCATAAATGCACACATCTCCTTAAGAATATTCTTTGGTTCCTAACTTTTGAAACAGTGAATATTTCTATAAGTGAAATTGGCGGTATATTAAAAAAATAATAAAATAAAAATAAAAGAATTGACAATATTCGCAGGTCTGAGTTCGAGGCTATAAAAATATGTTTGGTGAAAACAAACCGGCATGTTTCCGTAGTAAATTTTTAAATGTCTAAAATTTAATTATTTTACAATATGTGTTTAAGTGGCAGACATTCACTAAAATTTAAATATTTGATCCCAAATATTCATAACAATAACTGCTATTTATATAATTTGCATTTGAATATAAAAATTTACTCCAAAAAGGATCTTGTATACACGAAAAAACACTATTATTGCTAATACCGCTCAAGCTGATGTCACGCTTATGCATTTTTGGCTTGCTGTTGAATCTTTTGTAGTGCAAGGAAAGCATTTCGAAAGTACTTACTTCTATTTTGTGCTTATGCGAGTGATCCAGACTGGTATTTTTTTTTCATTCATTCTCGCTTTACCTAGGGCGAAAAAGCATATTTTTTACGACTTTCTATATAAAATGCAATCTCAGATAGCTAATTCAAATGCATTAATAACTAGAGTACCTTTACTTATTACGATAGTTTTATATGCACAGGGTGGCTAAGATCAGACATTTTAGCCAAAATAGTGTGAACTCACTTTAACGAACTTGTTGCATACTCGTTTGTACGAATTCACATAGGCGAATTACATGAGTACAGAAACACTAGCTTTTTTTTTCAATTCCTATTATTAGCTCACACTCTCTCTCTATATTTATATATTTTGTTCAAATTTTCAATCGTTAATAAAATACTTTTTATTCATCCACTCAAGTTCAAATACATTTTTTTAAATTTGTAGTGGATGACACTTGATGTTAATACAGTTTTTTCAAATATTAATTCATGAATTAAATTTAATTAATTAATTTTAGTTTTATATGGGAGAAAAAAAAATTCTCTCATTGTTTTCATAAATGAAATGAAAGACTTTCCACAAATTAGTGATGCCACAAAAATAAAATACCGCAACGATGATTTAAAAAAATGTTCAATAAAAACAACGTGGGACATTAATGCTGCACGGGTTTATTTTATATATTTATGAATAAAAAAACAAAATTAAATTCAAATGCTCAAATTATTTTTCTTTCAAATTTTAATCGTTAATAAAATACATTTTATTGATCCACTCAAGTTCAAATAATTTTTTTTAAACTTATAGTGGATGACACTTGATGTTAATACAGTTTTTCAAATATTAATTCATTGATTAAATTAAATAACCAAACTACTAGCACTCAAAAGATAAATGAGCAGAAACACTCCATTAGGTTCCACTCTTCGAAAGAGCCGCTACTACATGAAACTGTTGGCATGATAACTGTTGACTCGTGATTATGTTTTAATGGTATTTTCTATACTGTTTTATATTATTTTTGGTGCTTACGTACTATCCGTACATTCTTATATTATTTATTAAAATGGAAAATTGCAAGGAAATTCGCTTTCTATTTTGCCACTTAATATTGTGATTCTGTCATATGTATATACATATAACATAATAAAAAATTATAATACATAATAAAAAGTAACTAAAATAAAATTTTCTTTGTTGACCTAAGTAGGAATTAACTTTAATTTATATATATATATATATATATATATATATATATATATATATATATTACTTATTATAAAGAGAGGTTTGGAAGAAGGATTTATTAGAAAGTTTCTCAACCAATCATATTTTCATTAAAGTATTGAATAAACTGGTGTGATACTATAAAAGCATAAAAAAAACTTCTTAATAACACCAAAAAAATGAGTAATGCTCTAAGCCTTTCGAAAGAACTTTGTCTTTCTTCGTCAAGCGCAAAGAAGACGTGCAACCACTTTGAAGGCAGGAGCAAGACTGAAAGGGAGCTGAACAAGTTTTTCCAAGCTGCAGAGAGCATTAGATTTTTCAAAATGCTAAAATTATCTTGGTTTTAGTTGATGAAAAATCTGATTGCACCATGCTCTCTGCAGCTTGGAAAATTTGTTCAGCCCAACCATATAATAATAATAATTATATATTTTTTCATTTTGGTATTAACTTTTATGTTTATTTTGTACATCATTCCCCATTTTACTTTAATTTTTTATGCATTTTAATTTTTTTTTTCATAGTTTTCCTTATGTTCTGCATTCTAGGTAATTCTCTTCAGTGGTTGGCTGATGCCTTCTGCTTTCCTATTGGCTACTACCTTAACTTGTCCCTCTTTTTCTTCCATTTCCTTTCAGTCTTGACCCTGCCTTCAAAGTGGTTGTATGTCTTCTTTGCGCCTGATGAAGAAAGACAAAGTTCTTTCAAAAGGCCTAGCGCATTTCTTATTTTTATGGTGTTATTAAGAAGTCTTTTTATGCGTTTATCAATCATATTTTACTGCCTGTGTATTAATACTTTGATCTATAAAGGTACTCTAATGATGACAGGGATGATGAGAAAATAAAAAAGCATCTTATTGATTATTTAACTATAATATAAGATTATCCAGAAGAAGAAAAGTAGTAATTGCTTTTTATTGTTTTTCAAATCCCTATAATCTCTATAATATTTAAAACAAACATTATTTATTTATAAATTTTGCCAATTGACAGTCTATCACATAAACAAAACTTTAAGGAATAGGTTTAAAACTATTTATTTAAAAAATCTTTAGTATCCTTATATATTAAAGCATGTATTCTAACTCATAATTTAATTCCGGTTTTAATCACTTTCTTTACATAAATTCTCTTTGAAT
Source organism: Maratus michaelseni (assembly GCA_963931845.1). NCBI lineage: Eukaryota > Metazoa > Arthropoda > Arachnida > Araneae > Salticidae > Maratus > Maratus michaelseni. Next base: position 249,064,208 of record OZ007593.1, read on the forward strand.
GTCTATACATGTCATACAATCTGCTATAATTACCCAATATTTCACCGATAACGAATTTTGTTTGTCAAACTCCATAAAATAAATTCCAGGGTTGGAATTTGCATATGAAACATTCAGGATATATTGATGGAAATAAACAAAATTCGAGAATTCTGTCAGTAGTTTGAAGCATAAACTTCTGACAGAAGAAAATAACAAAATAGATTTTGGATCAATAAACTGAATTCAAGCAATAGCTTGGTTTAAACATTTGGGTTAGAATTTGATTTAAAATGGCATTTCTTGATGAATATAAAAATGAAGTTCAGAATGTAAAATTTTTAACATACAGTATACAGTTTGAATTCTTATCAGATTCATTTTGAGAGGTGCTCGTTTTATTCTACGTATTTAGAAAACTAGAACCATTTCTTACATTTTAAATTCCTCTCTACTAAGTTTCGTTAGAGTTTCATCTGTCACTTTGCTTCAAATAATTTCAGATAGTAAGAGTACCATTTTAAATTTTGAACTTCCTTGCAGTTACTTATACCTATTTGATGTCAAACATATGAGTGAGCTCTCTATACTAGAATTAACATTTTTACTTAAACATTTGACATAACAAGTTGCAATATATAAAACGTTTTAAAAGGTTAGAAATCAGAAATTTCTCTGGTTTAATCAAGCATACGAATGAACTTCCTTAAATTGATGCAGCATTTTTGTTTAAATATTTGACAAAACGAACCTAAATATGAACAGTATATTAAAAGCATGGAAATCAAGGATATTTACCTGATTGACATGATATATACAAAAATATTTCACTGCTATAGATCTCTAAATTTATGCAAAGAATAAAATATACAGAAATTTCAAGAAATGATTGGCAGTTTATGATCAGACAAGCTGAGTTTTGTGGGATAAGAAATATTTATCTTTAGTTATGAAAGTTGAGAGAGTTTTCCTAGAAATATAAAGTTACCTATTCACTTTATTCTGCATCATATATGATGATGATGATATATGCAAATAAATGCTGTATATTTCTCTATGTGCAATTATTTCTTCTGCTTAATTGTTTCTTGTGTCTTGTTCCACACATGTAACAATATATTACAATATATTACAATATATAACAATATATTACAATATATAACAATATATTACAATATATTACAATATATTATACTTGATGACACAATATTATGCTAAATATTGAACATTTTGTTTTACAAAAAATAGACGTGTCAATCAGCACTGGGAAAAATGACAATTTCAAATCTGAGTAAATCGATGTTTTCATTTTGTTATGAAACTTTTTTTTCAAATATGACAACCCAATGCTTTCAATTCTGAAATACCAGAAATACTCACAATATTGAAACATGGATATACTCAAAACTGAGGACTTTACCAGTAATGAAATATTTATGATAAGAGTTACTTTTTTTAATTAACTGTTGTCATTATCACAAGATCAATATTATGATTATTTTACAATGATTATTTTTAATGTTTGTCTTATAATAAATCTTTTATGCCTTTTTGTATATTTTGTTACGTATAAAATAAATTGATATGTTGACAAGGTTATTTATTGAACCACAGTACTGACTTAGGCCACATGGACACACATTTTAATATTTATTTCAAATTTATTTAATAAATTGGGAGTGAGAAAATTTTCTATTATAGATAGTATTCTGCCTTAGGCAAAATTTAATCAATGTCTTTGGATATGCCATGCTGAAAAATCTTTCTGCAGAAGACAGAATTTACTGTAAAGATATAAATATAATATAAAATCTAATTAAATTACATTCTGTGCCTCTTATAGTGGTGGCACATGCATGTGCCACCATTATAAGAGGCACAAAATGTATTTTTAAATAAGAGGCACTTGAATATATAAATTCAGTGGCACACTGTGCCTCTTAATTTCAAAGGCACTTACGCTGCAACGTCTCTGAATCTCAAAAGCGCTATGTACCTCTTAATATTCAGAGGCACAAAAATTCAGAATGTACCTCTTAAATCAGAGGCACAGTTTTAAGAGTGTAAAGGTCAGTTCACACTCATTTTTGAAACATGGACATACTAAAAAATAAGCACATAGAAGTCAGTTCGTACTCATTTTTGAAACACAGACATACTCAAATATGAGCACATGATGTTTTATTCTTGAGTGTGTGCATGTTTTCAGAAATGAGTATATACATGTTTCAAACTTGAGTAATTTTCATTCAGTGCCATTTTGACTATGCGACATACTCAGATTTGAGTATTTTTTGCTCAGTTTTGAAAATGTTTTTAGAGTGAGGTGTTAATCGTAAAAATAAAAAAAAAATTATTTTTATTAGTAAATACTAAAGATAGAAAACAAATATTATCAGATAAATATTCTATTACTTAAAGAAGGCTTTCAAGCATATGACGCGTTCCGGACCAAAATGGATTACGTCCATTTTTTTCCGTTCTACAGAGTATGTGATGAATTCTTGATCTACAAACAATAATTAGTTCGGTGCTGTAACAAACCAAGTCCTAGGTTGATAATCTGAGCAACAAATGACGCTAGTCTCCCATAATTCTAAATTAAATGCATGAGAGCCCGCTAATTTTATCTCCAAATATGGTCAGATAATGTTTTATGAACTTGGTTCACTTTAATTTTGAACGTCTCGTATCTGTGACACTGCAAAATGTGACACTTGTCAAATAGACTAACTGTATTTTATGTACCACTTATAATACGATCGATAAAATTAAATTTGAATATATTTAAAGGATTTTTTTGTTTTGTATAGTATGTTTGAGTTTTATCGGTAATCGGATACTTTTTTACTTTTTTTAATTTTGGTTGATTTTTTTTTATGAAGATACTTTCACTTTCGGAACCGAAAGTAAAAGTGACCTCATAAAAAAAATTACAACCAAAATCAAAACATAACTAGTTGGATGTGCTAATCCCAAAACTTTCTTCTATCTCATACAGGTTTCGCTTACACTAAAAAAAATCAGTAACAATTTATATCAAGTTCTAATTGAATCTAAAGTTTTATTAAATTACGTGCATTAGTTCTTGAGATATGACTATTGCTAAGATCGTGTAAATCCAGAAAAATGCCGCATATCAGCGCCACCTGTTGGGAGATTTAGACAGAAACCTAATCAACAACAACTTATGTCAACGTCTAACTGAATCTGAAGCTTGAAGAAAATCCGTGCATTAGTTCTTGAGCTATAGTTATTGTAATAATAATGAAAAAAGTAGCATAGCAGCGCCACCTGTTGAGCTATTAACACCAAAACATTAGCAGCATCTATTTATGTCAAGGTCTAACAGAATCTGAAGTTTGATGATATTCCGTGCATTAGTTCTTGAGATATAGCTATCGTAAAAATGGAGAAAAAGGTGATATAGCAGCACCACCTGTTGGGATATCTACACCAAAACGTAATCAGCGTCTATTTATGTCAAGGTCTAACTGAACCTGAAGTTTGATGAAAATAAGTGCATTAGTTCTTGAGATAGAGCTATTGCGGAAATCTCAAAAAATGCAGCATAGCAACGCCATCTGCCAGGCAATTTTTACCAAAAACTAATCAGCACCAATTTATATCAGGGACTAACGGAAGATAAAGTTTTATTACATTTCGAGCATTAGTTCTTGAGATAGAACGACCACGAAATTTGTGTCACAGACAGACGGGCAGACAGAGTCACAGACTCACAGACAGACATTTTCTAAAAACAGTCAAATCGTGTTCAGGACCTTCTAAAACGTATAAATCCGTCGAAAACTGGAAGTCGAAAATTTTCATGAATCCAATACTTTCTTCTTGTAAAGATAGAAGAAAGTAAAAAAGTACCCGGTCGACCTCAATTATATTATGCAGAAAAAATCATTTAAAAATATTGAAATGCAAAAGAGATATTTGAAAAGAACGCTGTCATTGTTTTACCGTTAGCTTGCGAGTGTCTTCTCGTGATTAGTGTCAGCTATTAACGGTCCTCTATAATATATCATTTTAAAAATCTCACTTACGTGCCATAAAATGATTTTATTTTGGTTTCAATGTTTTTATTAATGTAGCCTGTCAATACGTAACTTGTACTATTATACATAAATTCGACATTTGGTTATAATTACATTTAAAAGTTATAGAAGAGATACGGGCATGAAAAATATTTAACCTTTATACGTAATATACACATTGAGACCTTGCGTCAAATCTATGCTCAGGGCCTCCAGAAGTCATAGTCGGACCCAGGCCAGCTACAGTTCGATTATAAAAGTCCACTACTGGAGGTTATATGGCGCTATTATACACGTAGTCTACTTTTGGAACCATCGTTCATTAAATACAGAAATGTAGAAGCCACTGCTGAATAAAATAGAACATGAGACGATCTGCGACAACGATCAGTGAACTAATTAAAAGCTATGATTCTGAAGAAAGAAGAAATCGCTAGTTGCTCGGCGTAGTAGAAAATGGAAACTATTAATATCTAAACATGGTTGAAGTTACAGAAATGTTATCTGTTATCTTTAGTTACAAAAAGAAGAGTGTTGATAAGGGTAGTACTACCAGTGGAATCGCGTGGCAGTTGGCTATAATTTATTTATTCGTATAGAGAGTCTTGAGAAATGTTGTTCATTTCTATCCATACAAATCAGTCACGTTCAGCAACTGAATTACAACGCGTTTTGTTAGTGATTGTCATTTTCTTGATAATTCCATGTCAGACGAATTGCTAAATCAATGCTTTATTGGATTTTGGAAAGTCTATACTAATTTATACTATTATAAAATCTATACTGTAATTTGGAAAGTCTATACTTTGGTTCACTATCATGTAGCACTCAAATTGCCACAAACAGACATCTAAGTCAGTTACTTTTATTACACCTTTTACATTCTCTAAAATTATCATCTATTTTTATTGTGCGTCTTTAAAGCATATTTAACGTTAGGTTGTTTTTTTCCCTTTTCTCTTATTTTTTCGAGACTATTACTCTGACAGGGTGTTCATTTACACTGCCAATGTCTGGACAAGCACATAAAAGAAAATTTGATTTATATAAGTTTGAGCTTTGGCCATTAAATAAAATTATCGTTTTGCTGAAAAATTCATAAGAAATGTTACTATTTCAATTATGGCGATTGGCATTTACTCTAATATCTGTTGTCAGATATAAAATTTGATAAGGTCTACATTTGAAACTAATGTCTCGTTAGGGAACTGAGGTCCATTTTCATCTTAGTGTGATTATTAGCATCGATAAATGCAGCATTTTGGCATTCGCGTGAGTTCTGAAAGGGAACCTGATTCATTAATTAACACGTGTCTCAAAAATGATTTGAAAGTTTTCTGTGTTGTTCCACATTAGTTGATTATGTTTTGTTTTATGTCCCATTACCATTACTAAAGATGTGGTGTTTGAAGGCCTGTTATTCAAATTTGAACGAGTGTAACTTGAAATTTTACTGGCAAACTGTTCAAGAAAATACAATTGTAAAAAGTCGCTAGGGGTCACCACTAGTCGCTGCATGAGAAGTGATTGGGATTTTCAGCGAAAATAACCATTTTTTGTCAACAGAATTTTGATTTGATGTCTTCTTCCAAATCCAGATTTCTTGAACTGCATTTGGGACCACAGAATGCTGCATACCTCAACATTTTAATCTGATGATTAGCTTTTCGGTCTTTTAAAGTTATATCCTTCATAAACCAAAAACTTTTAGAACTCTCACAGCCTAAGTCAACGTGAGATCCAGCAACCGAATTGGCCATATTATAGAGAAGTATCTACTAATTATTTATCTTCAATGCTATTCTTACACATGAGTTTCTGTGTTGATTTTTAGATTTGCCTCCTTCAACGCCTGAATAATTTTACATGAACATTCGTTATCCTTACTGTTGGTCGGGATATCTAATGGTAATTTCTGTAGTCAAATTCCCCTGTTCTAGGGCTACTATAACAAAGGCTGAATCATCAAGCATTTTGTTGCCCACTTAGACCAATCAGCTATTGTTGCCCACGCGGCGTAGCCAATCGTTTTCTTCCTACGGGCAATTAAATGGCGGCGTGAGTCAGCCCGGAATCTAGGAGCCTTACCCTGATCTAAAACGTATGTCCACAAAATTTGGTTAGGTTGGTTAGGTGGTTTTCAGATTTTTAACTTTTAGTATTTCATCTTTAATTACGGCCTCTTTGAAGTTTGTAATCAAAATAAAGCACAGATTTTATCATCCGGCTATATTTCCACGTTCATTACATAATTATTTCCTCAATTATGTTATCGTTTGATTAGACATGATGACTATGTTATACTATCTAAGTTAAAATTAGTGGTACATATCATTACTTGTTAAATTATTTTAAAAATTTACAAAAAACTGGAAAACTAAAAATTATAAAGTAATTGTCACATGTATAAAAATACTTAATAAAGATTTCTTTTCTTTTTAAATGGGAAAATATAATTATTCTTAATATACGTAAACTAGTTTCGCAGAATTAATCTGCATGCTCCCAGACTAAAACTGTTCTTCTTTAGAAGACAATCTTTCTTTTTTATTTTCATATTATCCCTACAATGAGTTGCCTGAAGAAACCAAAGAAGGAAATGAGAAACATGGTAAAGGAAATGTGATAAGTAACATGAAAGGTATATGACAGAGCAGGAAGAACAGTTCCTTATCCTTCTATACTCAGTGCTTATCAGAATCAAAAAGGAGAATTTTTTTTACCCCCGTAATCTTCAAACTGTGTTTTAGCGATAAATCATCAGCGATCTGTCAATATCGCTTCTAAAACTTCCTCTTTTACCCGCGATGCGTTAATGAAGTCCAATATTTTTTATAAGGCAGAGGGTTGAGGTACATATATTTTTTATGCTTTGATTCTCCTATCTTTGGGATGCAACAAGGAACCGTTAAATAGCGTTAAGATATCGATAAAAAAAAATCATCCACAAGTGTTCAGCTGAAAGGATGGGAGAGCGCTAGAGATAAGAAAGAGGTGCCAAGATTTTTTCTTTGCTTTTTTATCGTGAGATGAACGCGTCTTCCGATTCAGTAAAATACCGATATTTATATTGCATGTTTTGATTTATCGATAGGGAAAAATGCACTGCGTATAACCGTGCATGTTCTTTCACTTTCGTAATAGGGAAAAAAAATTAAATATGCGATTATAATTTTTTATGAAAAAGTTTCAAACAGCTTTTCTGAACAGAAAATAATAATTCATTGGATACATCTGATGAAAATTAATGTTTTCTTGTTTTGCAATTTCTTTTTTATAATATTTTCTGATCAAATACGATTAGAATCAATCTTAATAATGAGATTAACATTTCTTAGTTATTTGCATTAACAGGTTAGTTAACCTGTCAAGCTAGCCAAAATTATGCATCAAGATAATGTTGTATCGTGTTTGAATCCTGTTTATTTCTCTGATTTCTCATCACCAGAACTAGGATATTGATTTCATTTGTTATTTTTGAAATTTTGAAGCCTTGTTTGTATTTTTAGATTTGTAATTAGAAACTGAGATCATATTCAAAATAAATATACACTGCTCGTCAAAAGTAAATCATAATTTGCATTGAGTATGCTTATTTTCAAATATTTAATGGTGATTATTTATATTAAGGTGGTTCTAAAATATTTTTCTTTCTTCGCTCTACAAAGCAAAATTTTCTGACACATTTTCTGACTCATTTTTAAACTTAAAAGCATGAAACTTGCAAGGATGTTTATTGAATGGATTTGCAATCACATAGTTTCATTTTTTAATTTTTCGATAAATTAATTACAATTTCAGTTATAAGCGACTATTGTCAAGATACGGCAGTTTTTTTTTTTCCAGTGCTGTTGAGTCAGGAAATACGGTTCAAAACGCCAACTTTGACCGCATTTTCATAAAGATCGTCTGTTTTCACCAAAAAATGGAAAAAATTGTTCGATTACATAGTTTCTGAATAAATCGTCTTGCCGATTTCATGAGTTTGAGGACAAAATGAATTAAAAAATGTGTCAGAAAGTAAACAGTTTGGATATGAGAACAGACTTAAATATATGCAATTGAATGATACGCGAATTGTTTAGTGCTTAAAATATAATAAATAAATGATTGATCACGTGTCATGCAGCGAACTCATGTTGGAATTTGGGAGTACAGCTTTGTTTAAAGTTAATGTGATTTCAGGATGATCAATACTTTATTCATGTCTGAGTCATAACTAATAACAGTTAAGTGAAGGATAAAAGTTTCGGTTAATTAGCAGACTCATGGCGGATCAGAAACAAATGGGGTTGGACAAAGGTCGTAATATCGCTCAAGTGGTCATACTATGAACTTGGAACAGCTTTTTAAGTAATGTATTATTTAGTTAGCAGAATCGTGAAAGACGACCAAGAACAACAATATTGTGTGAATACCGTTTCTCATTATATCGTAACGAAAAAATTATGAAGCGCCCATAAGAAAGTTCGTTTCCGGCATGCAGGCAGTCATTGGAACTTGAATTAACCGTTCTGCTACTAAGACTTTTTGACGTTGAACTTCATGCAATGATTGAATGATTTGTGTTCTAATCACTCCAACTTCTAAAGAACTCGTTTAAGATAGTATCGATTGTCGTCTTCAACTGTAATGGAACCAAGAGGAATGGAACGATATACTGTTTAGTGCAGATCCCAGATATAGCCTGAACTGTGCTTCTAGAAGTGTTTCGATTTAAAAAAAGTGAGAAACACACAAGCTGATTGCGGATGTTTATGAAAGATCAAATCTTCACAGATGTTTCTGAGAAAAATGATATACTAATGCAATTTTAGCACGTGGTGGTTTCGTTTCTATATAATGCAAGGATTCCACTGAGATAGTTGGATGTTTTCTAAAGAATGTCTCAATTCCTCGAGTCAATATACCGGGTGCGTCATAAATTCATGCAAACTTTAAAAATTCATAATAAAAGAAGTAATGCTCGGAAACTTTTTCGGTTTGTACGAGTATGATCAGAAGGATTTTAGATTTTTTTCCATGTATAATAAAAAATGATTCCAAAAGTAACCAATTGAGGGTGCTCACACGTCGTACTGAGGCGTTTTATGCAAATTAGAAAAACACAAACAGACAATAAAACAAATCACAATAATATGACACTGTGCATTTATTTTAAGGTGAGAGATACTCAACATGATCACCACCACCAGGTATTAGGCAAGTGAGGCGCGTCAATACGCCTGTTACAGCTGAGTGTAGTATGTCGGCATCGATGCCACCGACGACGGTCCGACGATTGGCATGTTTTAGTTCCACCAAAGTGGCTGGGGAGCCCTGGTATACACGAGACTTTAAGTATCCCCACAACCAAAAATCTGCCTGGCTTAAGTCTGGAGATCGTGCGGGCCACTCAAACTTATACAACCTCGACTTATCACTCGGTGAAAGTGTCCAACAGGAATGTCTTGACTTCCCATGCAAAATGGGGCGGCCACCATCCTGCATGAAGGGGACGACAGGTAACACATGTCTTTCCTGCAAAGCAGGTACAACGTGGTCACGCAAAAGCATAAGATACCGTTCTGCAGTGACTGTACAGGTTTTCCAGCTGGATTCAGGACAAGCCTCTTCAAAAATGAAAGGACCCAAAATGAAAGACACGGTGAAACCACACCAAACAGTCACATGATGAGCATGCAGTGGCTTGGTCAGGTACTCACGAGGGTTTAACGTCGCCCAGATACGACTGTTTTGCGTATTGACGTCACTATGCAGTGAAAAGTGTGCTTCATTCGTCCACATGACATTCAGCAACCATTGTGGGTCACGCTCCATTTGTGCCAACGCTCATGTAGCAAACTTTAGTCTTTTATGTGTATCTGCCTATAATAACTGGTGAAATGCCTGTATCTTGTATGGATACAGATCCAAGATTCGGTGCAGAATACGTCAAATCGACGATTCCGAAATCCTAGTTATTCTCCCAGCTTCACGAGAACTTCTACTCCCCGTTGATGTCTCGGCTGCCAATTCTTCCATGACACTTTTTACAACATGGACGCGATCCGCGCTCGAGAATGGTCTGCCACTACGTGGACGATCCTCCAAACTCCCGTTTCCTCAAAACGTCGTACTAAATTGAGTATCCCATTCAATGAAATAGGACTTTTTTGCGCCTTAAGTCCGTGCGAAACTTTCGCAATGCAATAGTTGTGGATTCACCATTCTTGTAGAAAAGTTTAACCACCAGCGCTCGATCTGGTAACGATAGCATGCTGCCGAGATCGAATGACGAATCCATTTCCAGCCACGCGTTTTATTGTGAGTCTGATTTGCATAAAATGCATCAGTATGACGTGTGAGTGTCCTCTATCGGTTACTTTTGGAATCATTTTTATAATACCCCAGACAACACAAACACATCCTAAAAACATCCAAAAGATGTCATATTTAGGACAAGCTGATATCCTGTGGACCGATGAAATGGTCCTCTCGACAGTTACAGGACATCCCCTAAGTTTCGAAATGTCACACCTTTCAACGTCCTATGGATGTCATCTCATGACACATTTTGGACGGTTATAGGACACTTGCATTACATCCTCTGGATGGTCCTATTGATATCCTAAAAGCATCCACATAATGTCATATTTAGGATAAGCTGATATCCTGCGGATGGATGAAAACATCCTGTAGACAGTTATAGGATATCCCCTGGGTGTCGAAATGTCACACCTGTCAATATCCTATAGATGTCATTACACAACACCTTATGGATGGTTATAGGGCATCCTCTGGGTGTCAAAATGTCACACCTGTCAGCATCCTGAGGATGGTTTTCATGATATTACTGCCTTCAATTTGCATTTTTGAAATTCATATGTACATAAACATATGACAATGCATAGATCTATTGTTACTGAAAACATTTATTTAATAAATTTTATAGTTTAAAAATATCTTCATTTATTAGATGGAATAAAAGTTTTTATTTTTTAAGAAAGGTTATTGAATAATCTTTCTTTTAAAAAAAATATCCAATCTAACAAAGATCTCATACACTATATAATTTATTTAATAAAAAATGTTTTCAGTAACAATATATTGAGGTATATATGAATTTTAAAAATGCAAATTGAAGGCAGAAGATATCTTATATTCTCGATAAAATTCAAGAAAATTTAAGATATTTTGTAAAATTCCTTACTTGTATATAATTATTTTTTACATATTTTATTCTTAATTTGAGCAAATATTATATAAAATGATGCAATTTAAAATTTTTTCATGACCTTTTTTTAAGTGCTATGTCTGAAGTGGAACTTCATCATTCTTGTCGTAAGAAGTCATATAAAAACTTATGGCAGTATTCAAAAAAAATATTTTTCCATGCTCAACAACTCAAAATTTTATGACACATTTTCAAACTCATTTTTAAAAGTAAAAACATGAAACTTGGCGGCGTGATTTATGAAGAGATTTATAAGGGACCTACGTTTTTATTTTTCGTTCAATTAATTAGAAATTGATTTACAAACAAATATTTTCAAAGTACTTTTTTTTTTTCCAGCGCTATCGCTTCGGGAAATTCGGTTCAAAATGTCCACTTTGACAGCATTTTTAAAAATATATTCTGCCTTTATCAAAAAATCGAGACAACACGGACATTATAAAGTTTCTGAATAAGAGAACCTGCCAAATGGATGCATTTTCGAGCAAAAATGAATTTGTGTCTCAAAATAAGCAGTTTGGATTTGAATACAGCCTTAAGTTTTTTTTAAATAACAATTTTTTTTTACTTTGCAATTATTTGTTTTACTTACTAAAAAAAGCATGTAAATACCTGATCCACTTTAGGAACACCCGGTATATACAACAAATGTTATGCATTTGATTGTCCTCTGATAAGGTGCCACATGAAATTAAAGTATCGTTTTGTCCCTCTGATGATGGTTTTACATTGTTTTTCTAGAATAAAGCTACTGCATAAGTCATCTGTTAATACTTTTGCATTCAAAACAAATAAAGGACAGAAAAGTATGCCCTTTCATATTTAGTGACCGAAGCACACATTTACTGCTGTGATAATTTGGCTATACAGCTTCAGATTCAATTTGTTTTACTTACCTTTGTACTTAAATACATTACCTTACTTTAACAAAATGAGACAGTACCATGATTATGTAAATGCTAATGGCCTAGAAAGTGCATTTGATATATGTCACAAAGTATTAACACAAATTTGAGCAATATTAAGATATTGTTTGCTTTCATTGTTCTAACTTTAATGAATAAACAACTTCTGTATTTTAAATAATTGCACATATTACACTAAGTGCTCAATATAAAATAATAAACTTAAATTATATGACATACAAAAATTAAATCTTTATGCAAAAGTCATCAGAAGTGAATACCTGAAAATTTTAAAATTTTACTCCCAATTTAATTGGAAATCAGTAAAGGAATAAAAATAAAAAAATATATTTCACAATGTCATGAAAGATAGTATGGGGAAAATGATAACCGCTGTTGAATAATCTTATTATTTTTAAAAAATTCTTTAATGTTACAAATTGCACAATAAAAAAATTCACATTAAAAACAAAACAAATATTTATTTACAACTTTCACGATAAAATACAAAACAAATATTTATTTATAACTTTCCACAATAAAATACAAAACAAATATTTATTTACAACTTTCCACATCACAAAACATAATTTTTTTTTTCTTTGCAACAATCTGATTTCTTCCACCTTGCTGTTGTCACAGAAATTTCTGCTCGGCATACGTCTGTAAAGAAGAAAAGAAAAAATATACATTTCTACCTAACTTTATAAGTGCATCACATTCATTCAAAATGAATAAATCAGCATATATACGCAAGATATACAATAATTTCTTACCGTTTGTTTCTTCAAAAGATCTTACAGTAAAATTTATTAAGTTATTTTTAGGAACTTTACTATTTAAGCCTTATGGGATATTTGAACAACTATGAAAAAGTAAAAGCACATCTTATTTTATGTCGAAAAACGTCATACAGCATGAAAGCACCGCCTTGTTTTGTGTCGAATAAAAAAAAAAAATCTTAATATTTATAACTGATGGTAATGTCATATTTTTAATAATTAAAAATGATGGTAATTACAAGCAAAATGTACTACAGTAGACTCCCCAAATCCACATGAGTCCATCATAACACTGAAATTGTGCAAATTTTTGAATTATTTGCAGATTTCTGGTTTATTTACATTTTTTAAGCAGTAATACGAATGTAATAATGCATTTGAAATTACAATGAATATGTCTATAATAAAGTAAATTATTAAGTAAAACAATAAAGTACTAAATATTAAGAAAATGTAAAACTTGATTAAAATATAAAAAGTAAAGATCAAGTATGTATTTAGTAATGTGTAAGGCGTAAGTATGCTAAATAAAGATTAGATATCATCATCATCAACAACTGTTTTCAATCCACTGCTGGATTCTCACCCAGATTTTTCCATTGTTTCCTGTCTAGTGGTTTTAGTCATCCAATTAACACTGACCACTTATCTGATTTCGTCACTCCATCTTACTTGAGGTCATCTTCTTGGTCGTTTTACATCACTGGGATACTACTGTAGGGTGTTTGTGCTCCATCTACTGTCTTATCTTTTTGCAATGTGCCCCACCCATTTTCCATTTTAGACGTTTAATTCTTTCAATGACGTCAAAAACTTTCGTCTAACTTCTCATCCAGGTTATTCTCTTTCTGTCTCTTCTAGTTATGCCTAGCGTACATCTTTCTATACTTCGCTGTGTTCAGGTTCGGATACCGGGTTGCGTTAGTGAAGGAAACACTTGATGGAGAAGTTTCTGTAGAAGCACAATTTTAGTCATCAATATTGGTTTGACACTAAACGGTATTTGCCGTTCCGCTGCACCAGATTTAGTACAGCAATCCTATATTTTACAGATTAACAAACTACAACTTGTGTGTTCAGGGGTCGATGCAGGTTTTTTTTTTCTTGGGGCCCATTTTGTGAAAAGTAAAGGTTATTTTTGTGAAATTTATTATATTTTTGTGAAAAATAACATTTTGTGGCGAAAGTTGATATCCAGTTAATCAAATTCAGACCAAGCATTTAAAAACAAAAACCGTTTAAAATCCTTTTGCTGAAGTTTTCCTCTCTGGTGAACTTGCTTGTTTACAAATTACATATTTTAAAAATCACAAAATAATAAATAAATAATAAATAGTAAGTTTTTATGGAATAGCATTTTGTGAAGGAGCCCATTTTATCAAATTGATTTTTGTGAAGGGGTCCATTTTATCAAATTGATTTTTGTGAAGGGGTTCCATTTTATCAAATTGAATTTTGTGAAGGGGCCGATTTCATTAAATAGATTTTATTGAAGGGGCCCTAAATAGGCCCCAAATTTTTCCTGGATCGACCCCTGGTGTTTCATTTTAAAATGCTTGTTGCACTTATGCTGAATTGGTGTTTGTTATGAGAGCATAAGATTTATTTTTATAAAAGCTATGATTTATCAAACTTATAAGTTATAATGCTCTAAAATAAGACTTATTTTTGTATGGAGTAAAAAATTCAAAAAGAAAATAACAATGTGTGCAGTATTTGAACACACGGCAAATATGTAATATGGTGAGAAAATGTTTTTTTAACCATTAAAATAATGTCAGGGCTTAATATACTTACATATCTACCGTATTATTGGGAATATCAGCTGTACCAATGAATATCTGTTTCAAAAAAAGTATATACACGTAAGCGGCACACCTGTAAAAATCTCTTTTTTAAAAATGTATAGTGCCGCACCCAAGGAACTCAAATTTACGTATAAATATTTTCACTTAAATGCCACACACAAAAAAATTTAAACTAGTAAATAAATATAAAGAACTATTGTAATATTAGTATAGTAATATATAAATAATTTAACTTTAAGTGCTGAAAAAAAAATGTATATATATATATATATATATATATATATATATATATATATATATATAAGGATATCATATAGAGACTTTGTGCCGAAACTACTGTAGCATAACTAGAGCGGTGTTCCTGTAATTTTTTTTTTTTTTTTTTTTTAAGGGTGGAGGGAGATTTTTTTTGACAAAAGACATGTTAGATTTAAGGTATGCAAATGACAAAAAAATTTAAACAAGCAAAATATTACTGAAAAATGTTATGTAATAAACCATTATGAAAACATTTTTAAAATATGTAGTTTTATGTTAACTCCCCTGACTACTGCTAAAAGCACCTTTTCGTCACCGAAGCAATAATCAAACAGAGAAAAATACAGTATTTAATCTATACCATCAGAAGCTGATGATCTTATTCTGATAACGTTCGGCGACTTCCGACTGCAAATAGTTTAATAAACAAAACAAAAACCACAGATAGTTCTCTCCTTTTTCTTTGCAGTTGCTTTTTTGTGGGGATGCTCTCATTTTCTAATAATTGATTATTTTTTAATAAAAGTTTGTTACACAGCCTAATTTACTATTATTGAACTTGCTGAAAACTTGAACAAATTTCGTCAATTGACGATGGAGATATCAATTATTTTTTTTTAATAGTAAGGTAAAAACAGGTTTTGCTTTTCATTCTTTTTCTTTTAATTATTTTTTCCGTTTGCTTGAAGCTCAATTTTTTTTCCCATTTGGCACTAACTATTACGCTTGACGACAATAGTGTTGATATAACACAGTTTAGAGATACCTAGAATTTAAATATTCAGGGCCGAAATTAGCTTTTTTTTCACAAGGGCAAACAGGGATTTTGGCACCCCCACTATCCCTACCTTTCTCGCAAAGTAAATTTACAAAGATAATTTTACTAAGTTTTTAATAGCTGACTTATTTTAAACTGAAAAATATGTAATCATAAAATACGTAATAGTGAACTCTGTGCTGTGTCAAATACTTATTCAATAAAACCTGTGAGTACAGAATCAAAAGGAACAAGACAAAATTTAGTTTTATACAAGTTTTCGTCTTAGCAAATAGAATTGATGCTATTGTTACTGTTGGATCCGTGTATTTTTTTCATTTAAGACAGGATTCTATTACAGAAAGATTTTACTGTAGTTATAGTATTACATTACAATTGAACAGATGTTTAAAGTCCTAGTGTTATAAGTCACAATGTCTTAAGAACTGAAAAACCAGAATTTTCTGTAAGAATATAACAATGAATTCTAATACTGTAAAACATCTTTGTATGTTATCTACATACAGTTTCATGGAGCTGTCATTTATACTGCACTTCCTATTTATAGACTAATATGTTTAGATACTTTCCTGAACCTAAATTCCAAATTATAATAGTGACTCGGAACAAAAAAAAAAAATTAAGTTTTTAACAAGTATTTCATTATGTGAATTTTCTACCTTTTATTTTTTAGTGTCCCATGAATTCTCAGTTTTTCTTTTGAATTTTCCAACTTACAAAACATTTTTGCCCAAATTTCATATACTTTTTTTTGTATCAAGCAACAAACCAAATGGTCATTTGTCGTCCCCCATGCCTTCCATTCTGGCGCCCGGGGCACATGCCCCCTCTGTGCTGCCTTTAGTTTCAGCCCTGAATATTAATAATCAAAAAGTGCTGCAGAATGTTTGTTTACATTTAAAATAAATGTCAATATACTTAAAATCTTGGTACTTTTCGGTTAGCCAGGCACCACTAATTAGAGATCTGCACAGGCCGGGCTTGGGCCTATTTTCCTTCACTGCACTCGGGCTAGGACTGGTCTCCACTCGTTTTGGGCCGAGCTTGGGCCTAGTGATTACTCTTTATGGCCCGGGTTCGGGCCTTTCTTTTTTCCTGAAGGATCAGGCCGTGTCTTAAATTATTTTTTCCGTACAGAGCCGGGACTGGTTTCATCCTTCCTAGTCTTCACACCCCAAAATTTTCAGTCCTGGTTTTGACCCTATAAAAATCATTGCCTCGGCTTGGCCTGGTCCGTTCGAAGGTCAGTAAAATAAGACCTGGCACAAAAATCTTTGAAAAAAATGCAAATATTTTTAAATTGCCATTATTCTACAATTAAACATTAAAATTTATTATTTTTAAAGATAAGTAGATTTGTACACTTATTAAAATATGGCTAAATTAAAATATAGTGAAACGTGTGAAAAAGAACCTGCTTATGACGGAATCCTGTCTTAAACTGAAAAATGTGTTGATCCATGCAAAATGAATATACTAATACGTAAGAAAAGAATATATAATATATTTACACCTGCTAAGAAGGCAAATTGTCTATAACTCATTTTTTTTTTTCCCTATGCAATTCCGTCTTAGAAGAAGATTTTAATGTATAGCATTTTTCTGATTTTTAACACTTCAATACATGGAATATGGATTAACAATATTAATGATAACTTAAACACATACATACAACAAATAGAGATTTATTAAAAAAATAAATATCGCAGACTGCGGCACTTCTATAAAAATGAAGATTGTAAACATGAAAAAAAAAAAAGAGCTTAGATAGGAATTTTTGGTTAGATCTACTCCTACAAGGCAAATTTTTAACCAAATCATCGTAAAAATCAATGTTTTGTGGAAATTAACTTGGGCCGGCCTTTTAGCTTTTATACCGGGACGAACTTACTTTTAAATCGGGCCGGGTCAGGCCAATATTTTTTTTTGCTCGGGCCGAACTTTTGATTTTTGTATCAGGCCAAGACTGGAAATTTCGGCCCGTGCAGACCTCTACCACTGATATATGTACATGTATATATATACCATATATCTGCAAATACATATTATATATATGTATATACATATGTCACTGGCACCCGGCTAACCGAAAAGTACCAAAAAATTTAACATAAAATTATGGTTTATTTCTTCTGAAAAAAAATAGTTTGAATTAAATGTACTTTAAGATAAAATGAAGATTTTCTATACTTATATGACTGCTAAAAAGATATTTATTGCCTTTTGACAGGTATGCTAGTAGAACTTTTAATTTTTGTATCGGGCCGGGCTGAATTTTTTTTTGTATGGGTACCAATACAAAAATTAATTTGGGTGATCTATCAATGTTAACTGAATATTTTAGAAATTACCAAAAAAAAAAATCAGTTTTCAAAAACCAGCCATGGAATATAAACATTTGGGCAATTCCAAGCCAATTTACCATTTCTAGAATTTTATATTTTAGATCAAATAGGTAATATATATTTTTTCTGATAGTATTATACCTATATTTTTTATATTTGCAATGCATTTTATAAAATTTTGAATAGTCAAAATCAATACAATTCATTATAATCGCTTCTGTTTACGTGTTTATTTGTTTGTCTGTTACATGTTAAATGTTGGTCTGTTACAGGTAAGATTACATATTTTTCATGACTATCTTATGGCAACAGTCAAATTTTGAGAAAGATATATGTTTCAGAATGCCCTCTGAATGAAAATACATTTTTATAATAATAAATTGTAAATTATTTTATAAGTAATATATCGATAAACATCAAGGTATCTGAAAAGCATGGTAATTCATGTTTGTCTGTTACATTAACATTTTTTTAACCATAATTATTTACATTAAATAATTTATTCATAATAACTATATTAATTTATCTTCTAATAAATATCATCATGCTAATTGTAGCCCTTGTTGAATTACATAATTATTATTTTTCAAATGAGATAAAGCCTTTTTTTCCGCTATGTCAATTAGTCTGTTACAATGGAATTGCCCATTTAAATAAATAAATAAGTAAAAATGTTCCAAAGCACAACAATTCATAAATATGCTTAAATGCAAAAATATGACAATTCAATAAAAGCTATAAAACTACATGCTCACATATTCTTTTATTTTTAAGAAAAAGAAATAATAATAATAAATCAATTAAACATACCACTGCTTAAGAGTCCATTGCAGACTTCTTTTCCAGCATTCAGCTCAATTTACAGCTGGATTTTTCAAAAATTACTTGCATAGTCCCTAAAATAAAGAAATAACTTTGAAATGAAGCATGTGTAAATAAATGTGTCAAATTAACATTTTAACCCGTCAGCACACACACTGGGATAAAATCTACCCCAGCTCAGAACTATTACTTAAAAATGTGCGTAAATCGTTCGGATCATTCTGAGCTTTACAGTACCTTTCAAGCTGAAAGAGATCAAGATGTGGCCAAAAAGAATTTACCTCCGGGTGTGAGATTTTCCATTCTTTTGTTATAAAAATGTCACGTGGGAGGAAATTTACCCCACGCGTGTTATAACGTAACCATAATGATAAGAAAATGTTAATGCAAATGTTTATGTAAAAAATATAGTGTGCAAATAATAATATAATTTTTCTTTTAAACGTTAACAACTCTTGCACATACAGTTTCCATATATCAGTTTTATATTTTTTTGTATTTTTATGGCTAAATTTGGATTGAAAAAACTTTGTATGTAATGATATGCAGAAAAAAATCTTAGTGCTAGATTTTTTTTTTTTTTTTTTTTTTTTTTTTTAAATATGAAAAAACCTCTTATTTTAAGTTAAATTATTTTCTTTATTGATTTACAGTTTATTTCAAAATATAAATTTTTGCTTATAATCAAACCGGGGGGAAATTGACACAAGAAAACCCATTGGGGTAAAATTTATCCTGCGCGTGTAGTAACGTAATGGAAAGGGGCGCATGTGCTGACGGGTTAAGAACCAAGTTTTCAATAGAAATGTTTCCAATTTTTATTTAATTATTAATTAGCACTAGGATTTAATTATGATTTGAAATTGAAATATCTGAAATTAAGGAAAGTAACAGAGTTCTCTTTATGAAAGTAATCTCAAATAGATTGAGTTTTATAGAACAGAATTTAGAAAAAAAAAAAAAAGATAAATTAATACATAATCTTTTTTAATAAAAAGCTACGTGTTGCTGATGACTGGTTTTTTAGCTTATCGTTGCCAGAGATTAATTTCAGAAAATGAGAGATTTGAAGTTACTGAAAAAATTAATAGCTCGTAAAGTATTTGTAAGAAAATTGTTAATTCTCGACAAATACTAGATGCGCCATTTATTTTTAGTATATATATATATTAAATATAAAAAATCTGTTGGAATTTTAAATTTAAAAAAAAACAGTTTTCAGCGATGTTCTGTAACCCGGGAAGCCCGAGTTCGATTCCCTAGTATTATTTAATAATAATGTACTTGTACGAATTCAAAAACCAGCTCAGGCTAAAAGTATCAATTTCAAATTAGTTGTGTATTATATAAAGCAGGATTACAAAAAAGTCAGCTTGAAATGTTTAAAAAGTGGCTTTTACTAATTTTAGTTTTAACTGTCATTAGCTTTTACATTTTAAAGCATTTTACTTATAAACTATAATTCTTTAGATAAAAATTTTTATAGCTTAACTCGGGGGTCGATACAGGGAAAATTTGGGGTTATTTAGGGCCCCTTCACAAAAATCTATTTAATAAAATGGGCCTCTTCACAAAAATCTATTTGATAAAATGGGCCCCTTCACAAAAATCAATTTCATAAAATGGGCCCCTTCACAAAAATCAATTTGATAAAACATACACTTCACAAAATTCTATAAAATTCCATAAAAACTTACTATTTATTATTTATTTTGTGTTGTTTTAAAATGTGTAATTTGAACAAACAAGTTCACCAGAGAGGAAAAATTCAGCAAAAGGATTAAAAAAAAGTTTTTGTTTATAAATGCTTGGTTCAAATTTGACTAACTGGATTTCAACTTTCGTTACAAAATGTTATTTTTCACAAAAATATAATAAATTACACAAAAATAACCTTTACTTTTCACAAAATGGGCCCCAAGAAAAAAAACCTGCATCGACCCCTTAACTAATATATATATTAGGCATTTTATTGCACCAGAATTTAATAGCATTATTTATCAATATTGAAAACATCAGTATTAAAGTCACACATGCATAAGAGAAACTCATAGTGAATGTAGGGAAAAAAATTAGTAAATTTTAATACCAATTTCTTTATTTAGCTTTAAGAGGCTACTTCACTTAGGCCAAAACACCCACTCACTAATGCTAATTCTATGGGGGAAATAATTTATGATATCTCGTTCGCATTTCAATATTTATAAATGATTTTTTTCGCATTGGATAGCTGAGGTCAATCTCTATGCACACTCCTTTATACTTTTTCGATTTTGATTACAAGTTTTTTTTATTAAGATACTTTCACTTTCAGAAATTGTTTTGAAAGCGAAAGAAAGGAGGGGGGGGGGGTGATCTTTTAACTGTTTTTCAAGTGTTTGAAGTTTTAAAAAAAAGAGAGAAGTGGGATATATAATATATCTGCGAGTCACTTTTTGACTCACTGTTGTAAAATCTGAGTGATGGTTCAAAAATTTTCTACGATTTCTGTGTAAAATACAAGTAAACTTTAACCCTGAAAATTATGAAAATAAAAAACAGTTAAAGGATAATAATGTTTTTAGTGTGATCATCAGAGCATCTTCTGTTTTAGCACTATCTCAAAGTAAAAATTGCTTATTTAAAAATATGTTTGTTCATTTTTCACAAAAGTTGCATTCCAAAATTATAACCCCATAAACAAGAACATTTCTGACATACAATGGTTATATCAGTGGCGTAGCTAGGATGGGTGACACCCGGGGCGGATGTAAACAGTGTCACCCCCACACATTTCCACCAGCAATACGAGCAGAAGGAGAAGAATTATTTTTTATAATTCAAATTTCAAATACAGTAAAAATTTATCTGTTATACAAGTCTTACAATAATTAATACTACACAGTAATGTAACTATTTATTACAAAAATAAAAGTAAATCTTTTTGTTTTATTTATGTAACTTTATAACAAACATAAAAATTAACCCTAAACTTTAACAATTTTTATTTATGTTGACTTTCAATTTTTAACACGTTCCAACCTAGTTGAAAAGTGTTTATGACTTCGGTTTGTCTGCCGTCTGGCCGAGCTCTAACTTGCGTAAAAATACTCGTATCGCACTGAAAGTTTTGTATGTTATTGTCGTTTACTATAGCATGTTCCCTATTGCAACTGAAGTGTGTAGCACTTATAGTTTTTTTACAGGGACAGTCAAAAATATTCCGTTACATTACAGTCACTGGGAAATGATCGTTTCAAGTGCATTTTGATGACGCTATGTCATTTGAAACTTTATGAAGTTGATATAGAATTATGAAACGCATTAAATTAATTATTTTTGTAAAATATGGGTGCAAAGCATTTATTATTAACTTACACAGGGTCAAACAAAAGAATTCTGTTACACATTGTTCAATGGGGAAAAATTGTTTGCAGTGTAATTTAATGAAGTTTCACTATTTGAAACATAATGAAAATTATATACATTACTGAGGTACACTATAAATTGCTCGCTTAAAAGTATGGTGTGCTTTGCGTTTATCGTTAATTTACAGGGACACACAAAAGATATCGGTTACAGTACATGTGCGATAATTACAGTCTATGTGTGATAAGTGCGTTTTAAACTTTGGTTTGCGTTTTTAAGTTTAACTAAATTTATTCATAGTACGCGGGTGTGTATAAACTCGATTGATCATATACAGGGCTACACAAGGGAATTCGTAAATGTTGTAGACTATGGGAGTGAATTACTTAAGGGTAACTTTCAATTGTGTTACGCATTTTCCTGCTGAACTATATTTAATAGACTAATATAAATTTGTGCAATATAAATAAATTCAGATACAGGGCTACGCGAAATAAAGATACATTGTCATTTACGGTTGGTAATTGCTGGAAAGGAGTTTTAAGTTGCCTTTTAGCTTAATATGTAGTATGTACAAAAGTCTTCAGATAATGTACAAGGCTGTACAAGAGATTTCGAGTGCATTTCCATCTATTCGCGAAAATTGCTAAATGTGAATATTTTTACTGAACTAAATTTTATCATGCTATATATACAAATCAATTGATCTTATACAGAGCTGCACAAAGTAATTCGATTACTTTTTAGACAATGGAAGATAATTTCGAAAACTGTATTTTTCAATGTATTATATGTTTTCTAAACTATTTACTTACATGTCTTCTTTCACTTTATTTAACGGTGAAGTATCTTACAGTTTTCTCGCTTTGTTGGAAAGTGTTTTATAATCTATGCTTGCCGTATGATTTTTCGTTCTTGTTATTTATGTTGATAATCAAACAACGGTAAGCATAGTTTAACTATACTTAAATTAAAAATAATTAACTGTACACCACTTAATATATTTTAAAATTTTCTTATCCTTGTTTTCATTAGAAGCAATGTTGGCAATTACTTTGTCGAAGTCTATATTTTATGTGGCCTCATGCTCTATGGCAACGTAGCAGGGTTGCTCAAATAGCTGTCACTCATTGTTAACCATGAACAGTTTTTAATCAGCTTTCATTTTACTAAAATTCTTCTCACAAGACACGGCTGACACACAAATTGTTAAAAATAATTTTAAGGATAAAACAAAGTTTGGAAGAGATTCTACAAAATCCCATTCAACAATGAACTTCAAAATATCTAAGACAACCCAAATTTTTATTTTTGAAACATCAAGATTGGTAGCTTTCAAATGTCTTCTTAACCTTGGTATTTCAAGGCAAATTTCTCTTACAGACACTTTGTCATAGAAGAAAATTAGTTTTGGTACAAGGATTTTTAACTATTCCACACTTGTCAATAATAAATTGTTGGTTTTTAGCACTGCAAACCTTCCAGCTACATCTTGATTGGCATTTGAGCGTGTCTTAATTTCAGAATGAAATCGATCGAGGCATTCCAATATTCTTTTTTGTGTTTATCTTACATAGATAATCCTTCATCTCTACTCTGCGCTCAATTCGAATGTCGTTATCTTCAGATGTCTTGAGGGCATTTGTAATCGTTCTTTCCACAACTTCAGTCCTCTTTTTGTATATGTAAAGATAAAGTGTATCTAATTTTATTAATGATTCATCCAGGCAATGACCCTTAGGTACAATTCACTTCCCTTTAATACATCACTCCAGAATAAGAGATAATATAGGAAAGTGAAATTGAGGAGAGCAGGTAAAAGGTTTTGTGCAGCTTCTGTGGTGTCAAACTTTTCTCGTGAATCGCACATTTCTTCAATTGCTGCTAAAACTTCATCAAATGTTTTTGCCTTTACTTTGAGCATACTGAGCACTCCATCGTGTTGGTGAAACTCTCTTAACAGATATTCCACTGTATTTAATCAACACTTTCCACCAATTAGAAGATACAGAAAAAATGAATAAGCTGCTTCCAAAGGTCGAAAAAATCGAACACAAGAGCCATTTTGTGCAAAAGAATTTTGATTACATAAGTTAAGGGAACAATTAATACATTTGAAGAAAAGAGCTTTTTTATTTTTAGACATGATAATAGCTTGCACCCCACCGTGTATTTCATTCATATTAGCTGCGATGTCATACCCTTGAGAGCGGCACCTCATAATATCTAAATTATCATTATCAAACCTTTTTCCTCCCACATAAGGAACCACAGGGGCGACTCATCACTCATTCCACAGTGCGCATAAATCAATACGGTGCCTATATGTAGAAGAAAATTCTTTCTTTTAAAGTTTATTTTTGCTACCCACTCGTTCGATAGGTAGGTTTTTGTTCCATGGTGCATATCTCATTTAGACACCCCATTCTGATGTAAAATTTCAGATTCTCTAAGAAAAGATAACTAACTCTGTTGCGTGGTGTGCTAGAAATTCCGCTTTACATCCTAATTCTTTTCCAAAATTTTATATTTTATATATATTTTTTTTAATACAGATCGGGTGTCACCCCCATACAGGGTGACACCCGGGGCGGACCGCCCCCCACGCCCCCCTTTAGTTACGCCACTGGGTTATATAGTGCTTTGTTAAACTCTAAAACTGGTATTTGTTTACAGATATATGGCAGTTCCCACTGCCAATTTGTTACCAATTTCCTAAATAATAGTACCATGGGTGACCACACAATTGTTAAAGAAGACTTTCATTTGTTTCTGGAAATTGTGTTCAAAGAAATGTTGATGCTTGCTACAAACAAACAACTAAATTTTGTATTGTGCTATTCGCCCCATTCACTTTTATTCAAAAAGTAACGTGTTACACAAAACTAAGAAAATAATTAGCAGCTACAGTAATTTCACTATTTTTGATCACAAGCTATTTTATATTCAAATTGCAGAGTTTCCTGTAGGCAGTTTCAGGAAGGTGCTGCACCCTGGCTGCCCTTTGGTTTAAAAAACATCCCCCTTCTTGCCCCTCATCAAAAAATTAGTGCTCTTCTTGCCCTTCAACCAAGAAAATTAAGCCTTTACAGTTTTGTAAAAAAAAAATTATTTGCATAGTAAAAATTGACACATTGTTGCAATTCGATAGGAGTGTTGTAACATTTAAATATCAAAAGTGCATTTAAAATTGAAAGAATGAATTTAAAAAATATAAAAAGTGCTCATATGGATCTAAAAAATACCCTTCAGAGTCAAAAATGTGCCCTTTTCCAACTACCAGCACTCTACGCTTTTCTAAAACTGTGAGAAAATCTGACATTGCAGGGCTGCCAATGCCTAATGGCATCAAAAATAGTTGCTTTAGTCGCCTACAATGAAAAAAATAGTAACCAAAATAGTAGCATTTGTACAAAAATAGTAGCCAAAATAGTTGCATTCTAACTTAAGAAAAGAGGGGCAAGAATCCTTATTTGCCATAAAAATAATAACATCATGAAAATCCCCATCTTTCTCTACAGTTACCTTACATGTTACCATCCAAATATGCCACTTTTTGTATTTTTATTATAAATTCACACACACACACACAAAAACGGAAAGAAAAAAGAAACTTTTTAAATTATCATCTGAGATATAGGATGAGAATGCAGTTTGGTTTTCCCAAACTAAATTGAATATATGCTTAGCTTGAACTTGAGCGTTACTGTGAGGTAACTGAAAACGATAAAACTTTTATTGCATGTTATTAGCAGCAATTTTAATTCTTTGAATGAACTGAAGCAAGAAATCTGCCAATAAAAAGTGATTTTATCAAAAAAGGATGTATTTGATAAAGAAAATATGTGTACATAACTAATCTATTATTTAGAACAAATTTATGTAAAATAAAATAGCAAAATCAGCATAAATAAAGTCTGATTTTATAGACACCAATGGGCCAAATAAAACTATCTAAATAAGTAAGAAAGGCAATATTCTAAATGTTTCCCTCAATATCTTAAATCTGTTATTAAATTGAAAAATTGAGATAGAAAACAAGATTTTCTTATTTATAAGTAGCATTTATTTCAGCTTGTTTATTAATTAAAATTTTTGGTATGAAACATTTATACAAGGTTATAAACAAATACGAATCACACCGCACAGTGAACAAATCTACAGTTTGTGGTTCATACGGCAGTTAAATGGTGAAATACCTTTAAAAACAATAAAAAATTGGACAAATATACTGTAAAGCATAAGGGTTATGGGTGGTAACCAAACCAAAAATCAGTAATTAGTCTTCCCACTGAAATTTGAATGATTGGTATCTTTGCACTATATTTAGATTGAAAAAGTAATTTTTTTTAAATTTCAATTGAAAATTTACAAATTTTAAAAATTGAATAAAAAACAAATTTATACGGAAATATTAGGTTGGAATATTGGGTTAAATAATTTGTAATTCTGAGACTGGTGAATTTTTTTTTTTTTTTTTTTTTTTTTTTTTTTAATAGTAGCTGGAATATGAAAATAGTCTCCTTTTTTCTGGATTTCCTCCAAAATAGTCGCTTTTGAAGGTTTTTGGGCTAAAATAGTAGCCATAGTTGCCAGATGCTGAAAATAGCGGCTTTTAGTAGCATTTTAGTTGCAAATGGCAGCCCTGACATTGTCATCTAAGTTAAAACATATTAACTGTTACGTTTAGAAGTATGTTTTTCTTTTTAAGTGACAATAATTTTAAAGTGGTTAAAAATGTATTAATTTGTTAAGATTTAATAAATATTATTAAAATGTTTAGCAAATACATACATATATATTATATATATATTTGAATATATACATTTGCTTTAATTAATATATATCAATATGCATTAAAATCTATGTAAAGAAATAAGTATTTCTAAAGTAATGGGAATTAATTGTAAAAGAAAAAAGAGGGGGGGGGGCATTTTTTAATTGCTTTTAAAGTGTTTTAAGTTAAAAAGAATGAGGGAAAAACATATTTTTGGTTTTTTAAGTGTTTGAAGTTAAAAAAAAAAAAAAAAAAAAAAAAAAAAAAAAGGAGTTCAAACTGGAGTTGTAAGTAAATCTTCATTTTCACACAGAAAATGTAATCTAAACTTGAAAATTCTCAGAAAGTACTCAAAGTGGTTGTATTTTCTTTAATAATTTATCAAACTGT
Organism: Maratus michaelseni; assembly: GCA_963931845.1. Lineage (NCBI taxonomy): Eukaryota > Metazoa > Arthropoda > Arachnida > Araneae > Salticidae > Maratus > Maratus michaelseni. The sequence continues at coordinate 249,091,662 of OZ007593.1, forward strand.
TAAATACAAATCACTACTGTTGCGTTTGCACTACCATCTCTATTAACATTTACCATTAAGCCTACATGAATAATTAGGTCTGATATACACTTCGCTTTTACACAAGAAAATATAAGTATATAAACGGAAGTTATAAAGAATAGAATTACAAATGAAAAAGATAATTCTTACCTTTATTGACATCAGATTACTATTTATTAATCAGATTCCGAAAAGCCGATCACGTTTCTTCATTCACAAAAAAGCAAAATAAACTTGTCTGGTAGGTAGGTTGGTTGATACGTTAGCGTAGCGTGCAGAGGAAGGAAGCCAAGGAAGAAAGTCAATTTGCGGATGTGCGTTCTATGACATTCGCCGGCTGCTTTGTGGACAATGTATTCAGACGGTCCGTTGTCAACTATCTTCCGGATATTCACTGGATAGTTTTATAGGATATGACAACTACAGGATTTTCAGGATCATTATAGATCGTCCGAAGGACGATTGTGGTTGTCTGGGACATGGAAAAAAAATCCAAAATTCTTCTGATCATACTCGCGCAAACTGAATATTTTTCCGAGCGTTACTTCTTTTATTATGAATTTTTAAAGTTTGCACGAATTTATGACGCACCCGGTAGCTTTGTCTCTTAATTTAGTCAAATTTTAACTTTTAATATCTCCATTAGTGATTGATGTCAAGCTTTGAAACAGTGAAAGTCAAATAATTATGTGCTTCTTGTTTTTAGTAAATGTATTCTGATATCTTCTTAAAAACCTGAACAGTTTGATTTATAGGCTATATAGAACGCTAGTTATTTTGAAAGTGTTAGTTTTTTCTTGAAAGACTTACTTTAGTGGATTTTTCAAGTTTGATTATCTAAATCCCCTTTCACTTTTATCAAATTACTCCTTGTTTAACTTAATAAATTGCTATTGTTGCCCTGGTTATCCACATTTGAGTCCTTATTTATATGTCTGCAAACATTATAATTAACTAGACCGTAAATTGAGCCCAATCCTTAGAGAATCGAAGTCGTTAGGTTTAGTATCAAGTGTGTATTTTTCAAGTACGAAAATGTAAATGAGTTTATAAATAAGTGTTTATAAATATACAGTATACAATAATAACTTCTTAGAAGGATAAATACAGGGTGTTTCACAAAGGACCACTAACTTTGAAAATAAATAACTCGGAAACGGTGACTGATCGAAGCATGAAATCAGTGGTATGTTTATTAAAAAAAAACATAAGAATCTGATACAGAAACCTTACAATTTTAGTTTAAAATAGCGCCGATAGATAACGCTGCGGGCAGCATTACAGGTCCCTATAAAGAGAGCTCAGACTCCAAGAACGATCAGTCGTCGAAGACTTCACCGTTGAAACATGACCGCTATTATCGTATAGTTTAAGAAATTCTGGAAGTAATGTATTCCGTGGAGGAACGAGTGTTTATTGTGTTAGAGTACCACCGATTAAATCACAGTTCTACTGTCACAAGGAGAAGTTTTCAAATGCTATTTCAAGTCACAAAAGGCCCAGATGGGAAAACAATTCGTGAGCTATTCAAAAAGTTTCAATAGACAGGCAACGTGGCCTATGCGTTAGTCAGATATGTGAGTCCCATCCACTCCGTTGTTACACCTGAAAATGCAATGACACTTGCTGCAATTATTAAGCGTCTTCCGAATAAATCTATTCACAGACTTGCGGCTGATCATGCTATCCAGCATTACAGAATCCTGCAGAAGACATTACACATGTTTCCGTACAAGATTCAATGCCGGCAAACCATACCAGTTCAAGCTGAACGACAACGAGAAGATTTCGGTAGCAAGATGCTCGACATGATTGGTGGTTCTGGTTTCGATGTCGCCCAAATGTGGTTTACAGACGAGGCTCATTTTCATCTGTTAACAATTGTCGATTTTGGGGTACCGAAAACCCACATTTGTCTCACGCACGACCAATCCATTGCAAAAAACTTACAGTTTGGGTTGCAATCTACTGCAAAGGCATCATTGTACTCTTTTATTGCGAGAAACTGTAACGATTGACCGGTATATTGCACTTTCGAAACAATCTGTTGCTAATCAAGAAGCGTTCGACGACTAACCTGGCACGCCGTAATTCATAAGAGATGGGGCTTGTCCATACTGTAACACAAGACGTTTTTGACTTTCTAGACGAATACTTCTTGCATTGAACTATTCCTCAGTCAAGGGAAAAGGCATGGACTGATGTCCATTTTCACGTGACCTCAACCCCTGCGACTACTTTTTGTGGGGCATACAGAAGGACATTCTTTCCCGCAACAATCCTTTAACATTCGACGAGCTGGGGGAGGTTATATGTCAAGCCTGTGTGTCGATTTCAGGTGACACATTAAAGAGAGTCACTGACAATTTCATTCATTGTTTGCGACATGTGTGTTGTGTAAAATGTCCACATTTTGAATCGCTTTTGATGCAATACAGCCTAGTTATGGTAATGCCACCTGCAGCGCTATCTATCGGCGCAATTTGTTACTAAAATTTTTAGATTTCTGTATCAGATTCTTAGGGGTTTTTTTTTAATAAAATATCCCCCATTGGTCTAATCGTCCGGAGTTTTCCGTGGGTTTCTTCGAACCTTGGATAATCTTGCTTAAATACGAATTAGATTCCCTTAGAAAGACACACGGAGGGCACTCTACCCTTGGGCCTATATCCCTCGTGTAGATAATCAATCAGTTGTCATAAATAGCTCCAACACCTATTTTTTGTTTCACTTTTGTGATTGAATGTTTTCTGTAAACATGACATACCTTTATCGGGTGGCAACTCTTTGCCTTTTCGAGATTACAGAGTCAATCTCAGAACCAGAGGAATAAAAAAAATATATATTGTAAATTGCACAATTTTATCCAATTTTGTCGTATGAAGATTTTGGACATTGGTCTATTCTTTTTTTTTTTTTTTTTTTTTTTTTTTATGAAGAATTACTGGGTCTCTCTGAAAGCTATTTTATAAAGCAAAAACTTGTTCCTCAGTAACGCTGATGTCATAATGATGTGGTTTTAATGTTGCCTTAAATCAATAACACACAAAAAGGTAATATGTGAACTGGGATATACCGGATGTATAAAGATGCATTTACATTTTGACATTATCGTTATAAGAATTATAACAATCGAGCCAACTATGCCGTCCATCAGATCCGTATTCTGAAAAGGTGTAACATGTGCAAAAGTACTATTCTAAATTACTGGTGGACGTTTGCGCGTATTCAGATTACGGCCTTGCCACAAACATATTCGCTTTTAAACATTGCATAATTTCAATTTTTACACCATCCAATAGAAAAAATGTACTATCAGGTTGTACAAGCAGTCAAATGTACTAAGCAGAAAGTAACGGCTTACAACAATTGGCAATTGATTGCCTAAGCTTGTTTTTCAATTTCAACACATAACAAAAATAAATGCATTTTCTTTTGTAAAATATAAAAATAGTTTATTAATTTCTTTGAAACTTTGTATATAGATTATAAAAGAGTTCAGGACACAAGCTGCTTATTTGATTCAAATACGTGATTTTCAATAGATGTCACAACTTTACTAATTGAATAATAATTTATATCTTTCATATAAAAAGGATTTTTGGTGTAGTTGATCGGCAATATACAGTATGCCCATTAAAGTCCCTTGCCATTGCCACCCTCTTAACTTCGGAACAGCTACTTCTATATTCATAAAAGTGGTTTCTAAGTACAGTAAAGTAGTCATGCGCTACGGAATGAAACCGCCTACGGCGCCACCTGGTGGAAAACTGTGAGTTAGCATTGCTATCTCGAAAACGGAAAGAGATAGGTGGAAAAGGTGATCTACAAAGTTGTAGAGCATCATCGATTTAGTACGAAAAGATGCCTTGTGGACATTATTGCGAATAATAGAATGGTTAAAACGCGCATTTATTTTTTCGTGATTTCCTACACTGTGACGTGACAAAACAATCTTAGAAAGAAAACAACAACTAGTTATAACAATATATCTTTATATGAGATGTTCAAACTTCTCACCATCAGCTGCAATGCACATTTGGATCCTTGTTTGAATTTCACGTTGCATACGTTGGAGCATAGAGGGTGACACGTTGGCACAAGCGTCCGTAATGCGTCGTTTAAGGTCCTGCAATGTTTGTGGGGAAGTCGCATAAACCTTTTGTTTCAGGTATCCTCACAGGAAAACGTCTAGTGGAATCAGATCAGGCGAACGTGGAGGTCAATCTTCAAAACCGCCATACCCAATTATTTGGTTCCCGAATTCCTTGAAGAGGAACTGCTTCACTGGAGATGTCGTTTGAGCAGGCGTGCCGTCATGTTGAAATCATTGATTCCGAAAATTAAACAATGGCAGGTTCTCCACAAAATCGGGTATTACATTCTGTATCAGTTGTAAATATCGTGCGCCCGTTAACGTGCCATCGTAAAATACTCGGCCGATCAGCTTGTTGTTGTAAATTGCACACCAAGTGGCAATAGCAAACCGCATTTGATGTCGAACGTCGGGGAAACATCTAGGATTTTCCAGCGTCCAGTAATGGATGCTCTGCCTATTGTACATGCCATTCCGCGAAAGCATGCCTCATCTGTCCACACTACACTCTAAAAAAAAATCCGTGAAAATACAAGAGATTTTCCGTAAAATTTTAGGGAGAAGTTTCATTTTTCCAAAATGACAGTACAATTTCCGTAAATGACAGTAGTTCCGTTAAAGAGACTTCACATCTGTAAATATGCAGAAAGTTTTCCGTAAATTTAATGGATTTTTTCCGTATTTCTTTCAAAACAGTACAATGTCCGTATTTCTTGCAAAACAGTGCAATTTCCGTAAATGATGTTTAAAGGTTGAGTAAAGAAATCGCTTTTTTTGAAATGCGAATTAAGATTGTTATATTTACTAGAGTTCTTCTAGGATACAGGCCTGGCCCGGCTCGAACCGCTGGCTCATTCTAACCGAGGCCATGTCAATTTATTGTGAAAAGAATAGTAATGTTTATATTTTTTAATGAAATATTTAGAAATTTATTTTATTTTTATAAATTACAAAAAAAAAAAAAAAAAAAAAATTAATCTACTTATTTTTTTAAATTTACTTATTTTTTTCTTGATAGTACTTCAAATTTATAATATTTTTTTTCACTATTTTATTTATTTATTTATTTTTATTTATCTTTTTATCTTTTTTAATGTGAGGCAATATTGTGTTATTTAAAGGTTTCATAACATAATATCTCTGCAAATTACAGCTATGCAAATTGGTATTAAACTAAACTGTTTTGGCTTACAAATTTATGAATTACGCTAAAATTTATTGTTTTATAAATTATAATTTTACAAAGTTTACAATTTTTTCCTTAAATTTATAAAATTAGTTGATGTTTTTTCTTTACTTTTATAAAAATCAAGTTTTTAATTTTATACCGTTTTTAATTTATTTCGTTAGTTCATATTTTTATAAATTAAACTAATTTAATTTAAATTAAATCAGTTAGTCCATATTTAAACTTACCTATCCCAAAGTCATTAATTTATTTATTTATTTATTTATTTATTAATATTTTTAAAATGTAATGTTAAAAATATAATGTTTAACAGAACCTTTACGCAAAAGCTCTCACCATAGCTTAAATATCTATATATTTAAAACGCTAAGCGTTTTCTTTCGACAATCCGTGGGAATAAACTACTGCATCAAATTATATCATTCTTTTTTAAATGAAAGATATTTAGACATAGATTTGTTATCGTACATTCGTTTGTTCAAAAGTTTTATTAATTAGCCGTAATTTTAAATTAAAATTTTACTTCTGCGTATGACGTCATAAAGTCGGCAATTGGATATGCGAGGTACAGAGTAACGTGAAACTCCGTGGTTGCGAGGATAAAAGATAAATAATAAATATTAAAGGCACGTGGCTTTTAGGCCGATTTTTTTTTTATTTGCAAGTATAATTTGGGTAAAAATATTTATAGCGTGCACTTTATTTTTATAAGCGAATAAAACTTTATTTTTATTGTGACGTCATGGGAATATTGTCAATTGAGTTTATTTTATCATTATGCATTATAACTTTGTTGATGCCATTTTTTCATTACAATTAAATGCAAAATATATTTTTATTTGTATACATGGCGTTTAAGCATAAAAGTAACGTATATAAAGTATGTGTGAAAATGCGCCGGTGAAAATGACGTTAGGCTTTTAACATTGATAAAACTAAAGAGAAAAATTTATATGATTGTGTCAACATGACGTAATTTTTACTGATTTTTCCATTCTTAATTATAAAGATTAGAATTGGAGCCTTTATTGATTGCTTCATCTTGATAGCATACCTTGATTACATGTTACCAATTACTTTTTATTTTTTAATTATACGTTAGACGATTTCATTTTTGAATAAAAAAATTCACAAAAGTAAAGGATTTCAGGAAAATTAAAATTATTTAAAATAGTGTTTTAGATGTGTTCTTTATTTACTATGTTCTTTTATTTACTGAATATGAGATGAACGTAGGAATATACTATTTGTGTGATACATCATAGGGCATGAAATTTTCTTTTTTGCCATGGGGAATATGGCGGTAATATTGAGCTGATTTGCATTACACAGTTGTTTACGGATTGTTTGTTTGAAGTTTGCATCGGAAATAGTATTGTATTTCATTGGGGGAAAAAAACATTAAAAATAAAATATTTGAAAGAATGCTTCGTACGCACCTTCTTAAATAATAAAGAAGCTTATTTTACTGATATTGTTATAGTATTTTTTTCGTCAAGTTTTGACGGGTTACATCTAGTAGTAATTTAATTTATTACAAAATCGTTTATTTGCGTAAGTTTTTTTAAATAAGAGATTTAAAAAAAAATATTTCAGTAGCATGTAATAAACAAGTCTGATTAACATAATTGATGTTTTTATTGGAATTGATAAATAGATAATCAGGCAAATAATTTTAAAAAAGTATATGTTCGAAAAAAGAAAATGTTGGTACCACTGTTGAATTCAGGGGATGGCCCGGAGGGGACATTATCCCCCGGAAAATTAAAATATCGCCCCCCGGAAGATTAATTATCAAAAAGTGCAATCTCCCCCCCCCCCCCCCAAAGCAGAAATCCCTCCCGGAGAAAAATGTCTGAATTCAACACTAGTTAGTACTGTTGCAAAAAGAAGCAATTATTACTCTTAATACAATTTTTTTATGCATATAATACATAATAAATTAAAATTTATCTGTTATAAGGCACTAAATAATACAGTAAATTATTCAAAATTATGAAAAGAAAATATTAAAAACTTTGGAAAAATCTATCTAGAAATGAAATCTCAAGTTTTTGCATCATAAAAAGCGATTCAAAAAAGTTACAGCATTTGAGCGAAAACCTCAACTGGTCATAGTGTCGCGGTCTAGGTCATGGGGTTAGTAAACCGAAGATTGTGGGTTCGATTCCGATCGCGGGTAGGGTTGGGTAAATTCTATAAACTCACTCTGAAATGAAAAAAAGGATGCCGAAATGTATCTGTCCCTTATAAGGTTGTCTTCGCGAAGTACCTTATTTTTCTTTTTTGGTAGTATAAAATTTATTTTAACGACATAAAAATTTCTATAAAATACGGAAGATATCTGTTAAATAACGGAAATTTAAAAACGGATATTTCAGAATTCACGGAAAATTTTCTGGAATTTACGGATTTTTTTTTCCGTTAAAATACGGAAATAGTACTGGCGTCTCGATTGCCAGTACAACTTCCGTTTTTTTTCAGGAATTTTTTTTTACAGTGTATACCTGCCAAGACCTGTATCTGGCTGGATCTGTATCTGGTTAGTTGCACCATGCATAACGTCGCTCAGCATCCCCGTCCAGTAAAACTTGTTGAGATGTTGGTCGGTATGGATGAGCATCTAATTCGCGTAGGATAATACAAAGAGTCTTTGAGAGGACACAGTGTTCACTGATCTCTCTTGTATTGCATTTCGGATATGCGAGGGCGTATGCTAATACTTCATCCGGTTGAACTTTCCGTCCTACCTTAGATGGTCTGCCACATCGAGCTCGACTAGTCACGCAGCCTGTCTCCGTTAAATGTTTTACAACAGTTAGGATGGTTTGATGAGAAGGATGCGGGACTTCAGGAAAACGTTGCCAGTACAACCTTGTTGTTGATCGTGCCTTGCGTCCATATCATTCAAGTAAAGCTATCTCACAATACTCAGCTTTTGAAAATCGCTCCATGACCATGAGCATCAACATACAACCCAAAAACATGTCTCTTTTATAGCCGTCTGAGGTGAACAGGCGTGACTTTTCTTACGTATTTACATACTACAAAAATTTCGAACACCAAGTGCAAGTTGAGTTTAGTTGATAGGACACTATTTTACAGGATCTATATATTGTCTACTCTGTTTATAAAGATAATCAGTATAAGGATGCAATCTTCGGGGTTTGAACCGCAGTCCTTTTAATTGGAAATCACAAGAGATACCAGTGTGCCACATTGTGGTGTCGTATTTTGTTCGAAAAATAATAATTTCTCCTTCCGTTCAAGTTTCGTGATGTCACAGAGTAGAAAATCACGAAAAAAAAATGCGTGTTTTAACCGTTCTATTCTTCGCATTAATGTCCACAAGGTGTCTTTTTGTACTAAACCGATGATACTTTACAACTTTGTAGATCACTTTTTTTTCCTATCTCTTTCCGTTTTCGAGATAGGAATGCTAAGTCCACGGTTTTCCGCCAGGTGGCGCCATAGATGGTTTCATTCAGTAGCGCATGGCTACACTGTAAAAAATGACCAATGTTTCTTATTTTATGAAAATATGCTATAACCACGAACGAAAATATAATATAATCTTCTGAGTTATCCGAAATTTCAAATAGCATGTTACATTGTCTTTTGAATCCCCAGAAACGAATACATTTTCAAAATTTAAAGAATAATTTATAAAAACAAATTATTTTTAGCTGCCCGAATTTTTCAGAAACGTTTCCGAAGGGATTTTATAGTGTATTAATTTGTGTCCTCAGCCTGGAATACCTGTTTTTCGAATGCTATCCATTCTGAAGTAAACATTTTCATGCTCAAAAAAAATGTTTAACAGACAAACATGCAAAATTAACAGCGTTAACAATAACATTAAAATTAAGATTATTTCTTTACTCTTTCATGTATAAATTAACTTATGCGGCTGAAAACGTGTACTTGAGAATGGATAACATTCGAAAAACAGGTATTCCAGCCTGAGGACACTAATTAATACACTATAAAAACCCTTCGGAAACGTTTCTGAAAAATTCGGGCAGCTAAAAATAATTTGTTTTTATAATTATTCTTTAAATTTTGAAAATGTATTTGTTTCTCGGGATTCAAAAGACAATGTAACATGCTATTTGAAATTTCGGATAACTCAGAAGATTATATTATATTTTCGTTCGTGGTTATAGAATATTTTTATAAAATAAGAAACATTGGTCATTTTTTACAGTGTACTTTACTATACCTAGACACCACTTTTATGAATATAGCAGCAGCCGTTCGGAAGTTAAGAGGGTGGCAAGTGACTTTAGTGGACATACTGTATATAAATAGATTAAATATAAAAAATCTATTAGCGTTTTCAATTAAAAGCTATTATTACTTATGTTCTGTACACAGGGCAGTGTGCTCTGTATCTCGAATAACTGGAGTTAGATGTTCTGGTTTGATTAATTTTAAAGTGTGTCGCTAGTCGAAAAAATTTTAAAAATACTGATTTAAATCTTAACTTATACGCACATTTCCCCTATTTTCCTTAAAAACACATATGTGTAACACATGTTATATGTATTTCACAACCCATATGTATAAAAAGCAAGATTATTTTTTGCTAAATTATTGATTTTTTTCTCCTCTTTAGCGAAGAAACTCGCAGTTTTTATTTGTTTTCTATATCTATTTTATATCTAAATTTCGGGAAAACTAACAGGCGAGCAAAATATTGCGTGATAGCACGCAACTAAAGAAAAACTGTAGCAACCACGAACTTTGAAAGAAACATATAACGGAAAGAAATTGTTCATGAATATTTTATCCTTCTAAACCTATATTCTATCTTAAATTTCTCATATGGAATTCATGAAAGGAGTAAGATTTCCTTCTGCATTCTAGTATTTCTAAATTTTTCCTTGTATATACCGAGTTCATGCATGAAATGTAGTTACTTTAAGGTTGTTGTGTCCGAAAACGTGACTCAAAATCGTGAGAAGAGAATAAAGGTTGCTTAACACATTTGATCCTACTATTTTGTTTTATGAAAGTATAGCTTAAACATTTATTTTTTTCTCTTTTTAGAGAATTTTTGTTGAACTAAGGCAAAGCTGAAAGAAGGTTGTATGTTTTAAAAGCGTCTGTATGTATTAGTGTGCATTATTTAAGTCCTAAGGCGTAAGCGGTTGTATTGATTTTACTAAAGCTGCGATCTCACATATTATCCTATTATAGGCAATATCAGCTATTTCTTCATAAACAGGTTTTTCAGGAGGAAAACTGTCTAAATCGCACCGCGTAATAGTTTATCTTTCTTAAAATCGTCAATGACGATCCTATCGCTATTTGTATATCCTACGGTAAATATTAGCTTCGATTCCAACAATCGGACTGCTCTAAAAGTAGTTGTTCTTAGTATTTGGACTCTTGGCCAAGTGATTACTCTTTCAACAGAGGAGTAGTTAATTTTCCTGACGATTAGCAGACAACATAGGAGTTGTTAAGTTTCAAAGTAAGAACAGTAGGAAATCCCTTTCGTTCTTGAAGAAATATAAAAGAATGGTAAAGAGAATACCATTCATTTAATCTGTAGGTTGAATGGTGCACGAATTAGCCATAGCAACTTTGGATTTAATCGAACCAGAGACGTTCCGGGTGCCTTTGAAGATCAGAGTTCTTCCGGAATACATTTCGTAATTTTGGAAAGGCTTATCACTGTTGTAAATGCAAACAGAAGAAAACTCTACAGATAATGACTTGAAATTCACGACACAATCTGCACATTGTCCCCAAAGAATAGACACGTTTTTTAAATGAATGCTAGCTGTGACGTTAGTAATCTTGCTACTAACCAGTCAATTGATGGTTTTAATCTTTTCTTTCGAATTCATTTCCTAGATGATGTAAATGTCGATTTTTTGACCACCTGATTAGCTGGAAAAGCCCTGACTAGCTCGAAAAGCCAAAATGTCAATGTCGTTAATCCGTTTCTTTTAAAAAAGAGCTGTCTCAAACTCCTTTCTGACCATATAGTGAATTTGTCGATAGTTCCCTAACGAACGATCCTTTTTTTCCAGTAAGTTGTGTGAATCACCGGAGCTTGTCGTACACAGTTCTTTCTGTGATAGAAGCTGGAAATATCATTTGACTCGATTCTTGAGGGCTCAAGCTTTCTTCCTTTACCAGTGCATATCCATGCATAGTCTATAAATTTCTTCATGTCTTCATAAGATGTGCAGATAGAATTGATCTTCGCCTTCTTTGATGGACTCGATGACGGTTAATAAGCAGAAACTGTTTGAGGAGATTCAAATGTAATTGTAGATGATTCGCCGTCTACGCTGCAGAATCCACTAGTGACGCACACGTCTTCATCAAAGTCAGCTTTATCTTCTGGTTGTTCTTCTTCTCCTATTTGCAAAACAAGAGTTAATTCAGACTCACAACTTATCTCCGATTCAAAAAGTTCAATGAGATTGTTGTCAGCACCTTGTCCTTCACAATAATTGCGACTTTTGGCTCAAGCTGATACTTCTGAAACAGAAGTCGAACGACGTTCTTTCGGTTGAGTATAATGTTGACGTAGGTGTTGAAGTCCAAAACTTTATATTTTTTTCAACATTCAAGAGATTGATAACTTAAAAAAAATTTATATTATCTAAAAAAAAGCTACAAAATGCTCTTTTCTAAATGGAATAGCATAGCAACAATTCATTTTCAGTTACCACTTCTTAAAATGACCATAATAAGGTAATCATACCGCAGATACCACCAATGTATGCCAGTCTAAGAAACATAAATAAACTTTGTGACATACCCTTCGGAGCTGTTCGTTTGAAAGGAGCCCATGACACAGATTTAACCAAACACAACAATTTATTTATAACGGTAAACAGGGAAATAACAGTGTATAGGTCAGATTTAATTTAGAAGATTAAAAAACAAGCTTACTCTCTAAAAGACTGAGAGGGAGAAATTCCTTTCCCAAAACTTATTAAATTTAATTTAACTCGGCATGAAATGACCTCAGAGTTCGGTCAACAGGAGCCTAATAAAGTCATCTTAGTAGATAATATCAATATAAATGGAATCCCGTAGATTACGATGATATTTTTTCAAGTAGAGAGCTCAACTTTATACCAAACCTTGCCGAAAACTTACAACCGATGACTCTATCCAAACTGCAAATCGGAAACTCTGCTTGAAATTAACACATGGTTCAAATTTCACGAGAGAATGCACAGACCCAAGGACGAGATGTGTTTCAAATCCATTGAATCCATCTACTACTGCACTATGTATAGATACTACACAACCACAGTTATATAATTAGCAAATCATTGCACAAATAACCGTGACAATCAGATTCCCAGAGATTCTTACGTACATTGAGAAACTTAAAAAAATGACACAATAGGTCTCCTTCACGCACAACTGTTAGAGTTCAAGACACCACGATCGCACGTAAAATCTAAAAACTCACTCTGCCGCTATAGTACCTCTATAAAAGAGTAGCTAGGTACTCTGATACAACGTAAATCAGATTATTTTTATACGCCAAATATTTTTCAATAAATACAATTTTGAAATCTAACCGGGCCTCTTGCCATTATTGAAACTTAATAGTAGGTATGTGAGATATCAAATGGCTAAGTTCAATCAGACGAAACGAATGAGAGATAAAAATCTGAATTCGCCGCCAAGGACTCTCGCCCCCTTTACTTGTAAGGAGAAAAAGTTGTCTAACATGACATAACTGGACAGGAAGATGCATTTAATTGACTGGGTGATTAAAGAATGGCATCCGACCTTGGAATAATTCATTACGCTACGGAGAAGAAAAGTAATATATCATAAGTGGTGAAGAAGACACATTATTTAATGAAGCACTGAGTTCTAGTTGACCAATTATAGAAACACTGAGCTTGTATAAAAAATCAAATGGCACGTATACTCTATGTAATATCAATTGGTTTCTCATGACATCCATCCTCCCCACTTCATCAATTCGTTGTCATGGCACTAGAAGACGCGAATTCCTTGTCCCGTTTTTCCCACTGCTATAATTGAACAAAGGACAAAGCTTTCTACTGATCTGAAATAGGGTGGGAAAAAAGAGCGGTCAGTCAGCCAAATACGTTGTTACCATAGTTACCAACCTAAGATAAGGACCTGGAAAATGTACTTTAAATGTCAAATGAAATTACATATAGTATATTTGCACTTGAATAGTAGATACGTGCTTTTTTGTGTTAAGGTTGTTCTCAAATCCAAACTGGCTATTTTCTGGCAGATTTTTTTAAAATTCATTTTTGTACGCAAGCGTATCAAATTGGGAGGTGCTTTTATTAAGAAACCTCGTAATCGAACTGTTTTCCATTTTCCATAGAATAGTTTTCAGAAAATGTTGCAAAAGGTAGCGAACTTAATTTTTGGTCGCAACAGCGCAGGAAAGGGAAAAAACTCCCGTCTTGAGACAACAATCACTTATAACTCAAGTTTTAATTAATTTATCGGAAAACGAAAATAACGTTTCGAATACAAATCATTTCAATAACCATGCCTGACAGTATTATGTTTTTATGTTTAAAAATGAGTCGTAGAATGTATCACAAAATTTCTCGTTATTGAGCCGGTGGGAAAAATATTTTTTTCAGAACCGCATTAACTAATCTAACGTACATTTCAAATTAATGTTATAATTCTCTGGATTAATTTTATACAAATAACTGAGTGGCAGATGTGTTATATGCAGGGTTTTTATAAAATCTTTATACACTTTCGCTTAAATGACGTTTATTCAGATGTGTAATATATTTACAATAATACACAACATAATAAAATGCAAATTTAGTGCAATTTAATACGTGTCTAGGCACAGCTGCCACCGTCCTACTGCACACTTGAACATTTTCACCAATGTTGCTGGTGTAATTTCTTTAATAATTGTTATACTATACATCCAAATTTTAGAATGTAAGAAAAATATACTTACAAGTAAAGAACAAGCACTGGACTTTCGTTTCATTTTACTGTATTTTAAAATTTCCAGTTTATATCAATTTAAAAATCACTCAAATACGCAATCCCCCATTACATAAATTCATTTTCAGTACTTTATGAACTCAACTGTCGTTTCGAGAGAATCTCACATTTAAAACGATTACTTCCTTTTCCAATGTCATAGAATTTCAAGAAAGAATGTTCATAAAATGTTAAATTATATTTGAATATGTAAAGAAAAAACCTATTTTGTGATCTTGCGGTATGGTATAATTAATCCCACTAGATCTCTTTAACTTTATCAAAAGACACTTACGAAGAGAATTAAAAATTTTTAGAATGAATTGGCTGTCTAGGGAAATATCGGATGGCCAGAATTAAAACACCCCTGCTCCGACCTCTGTGAACTATTGAGTGTATAAGCTTCAAATTTTGTACACATACCATTCAAGACATGGGAAAATAGATTACGTGAAAAAAAATTAAGAAATCGCCGATAGATACCTATGTACAGCTAGACATATGCTGAAAAAACAAAAACACATTGTAAATACATTTTATTTGAACGCATAAAATATTCATGTGACATGGACCTTACCAACGCAGGGAATGTTGCTCAATATGGTTCCGTTCTTGAAGATGTAAAATCTGCAGTCTGTGGACAGCTTGTTCAATTGCAGATCGTAACTGATCTACTGAGATGCTTTTTGCATGCAGTGATACTTTTTTTCAAATCTGCAAAGGTTAGCAGACCACCTCGATAAACAAGATTGTTTAAATGTCCCTACAGCCAAAATTCACACAGATTAAGATCCTGAGAACGAGATGGCCAGGTTGTTGAAAATGCACGACAGATTACTCCGTCATTAGTGAAACGTTGCCGAAGAAACTGCTGTACACAGAGTCTAATGTGTGGAAATGCTCTATCTTGCATAGAAATAATTGGGTCAAGGCATGCATGAGCTGTTTGCAAATGGGGTACAACAAAATTTTCAAGCATCCTTTTGTACCTGTTGGCTGCCAAGGTGCATGTCACAGGACCATTGAGAGTATCCTCTTCAAAAAAGAAAGGTACAAGAATGAATGTTGGCTGGGAATCCACACATTCACAGTTTCTCTTATTATTATTTTGTCATTATTTCATGTTTTCTGTTGTATAGCGCCATCTATCGGTGTTTTGGGAACTTATTTGCGCAATCCGTTTCCCCATGTCTTAAATAGTACGTGAACAAAATTTTAAAGCTTATACACTGAGTAATTCAGTATATAAAGAATTCGGAGAAGACGTGTTTTTATTCTCGCCACCCTGTATATATAGTGGAAAAGTGAGAAGTCTGTTCTCAGAAAAAATATTTTTCAGCTCAAGAACGCAAAACTATTTGACACGCTCAATAGTCATTTTTATACGTAAAAGCATGAACTGATCAAACTTCACTCTGAAACTCGCAATCTCTTCAGACTAAACAGACTCACTGACCAGAACAGTATTACTTATAGCTTCTCTTGACGATGTCGTGAACTGATGACCAGCGTATCATATTGCCCGCAATTGCTGGAATATTCCGTTAATTTTCATCGTAGAGCTTCCGCTTCTCAAAACTTACAGACTAGTATTTGGCGATAATTTGGTCGCCAAGGTCGACCGGTCAACGAAGTAGTAGTAATATGAGTTTTCCCGTTACAATACAGTTTCTCTTTTTTATTCTTGGACGTATTCATTGTTGGAAATTTGTAACAGTATAAATATGCAAAAGCGATATGAAAGATTGAATATTTACAAAATACTTAGATACACATTTCTTTTTTTCTCTCATTTGAAAAATCTGAAAGGAAAATAAAAATCAAATTTACTTTTCTGTTAACTTTAAATACGGGTATAAAAAAACAGTAAAACACGCTATTTTATTCTGTTTTAACATCCATTATTTTTTTTTGCATGAAAAGGAGTTCTACAATTTTCGTGCTTAGAAAAATGGGTTTAAAAATGCATAAAATATATATTTATATGGAAATTTAAAAGACCGTTATTCTTTGGTTGAGATTCTTTCTAAGATATTGAATAAATTCCATTCCTCAAAGTTTCTACCAAAAAAAAAAAGAAAACCATGTTCGCTTGTTTATCATAAAAAATATTAGACGATGAACTTTTGCTAGTTTCATGAAAGATACGAAAATTTAAGTAAAATTAAGATATATTTAGGAAGATAATTTTATCTAAAACTTACTAAAAAATTAATTTAAAGCGATAATAAAATTAGCATAAGGTTTGTTTAAAAAAAAAAAAAGCTGCTTGATAAGCATACCAGCTCTGTTCAAAAATTCTGGAACATTTCATGAAAACAACTAACCTCATATATAAAATGAATTTAAAGATAAATTTAACTAGATACACCTTCATAGAGGTGTCAAAAAATCCTCTCTTCTTGTTTTTTACTGTAAAAAAAATAATACATAAAAAATTGTTTGATGGAATTTTTTTTTTATAGTATAGAATTTAAGATGCATTTTTAAAAAAAAGTACATGTCTTTAATTTGCAAACTTTTGTTACAGGAATTGACGTGACGCGATGTAAAACGATAAAATATCTGTAAGATATTATTTTTAAAAATCTCATTTTAAAGAGAAATAATTAAAGTAATCTTTGTCAAAAACGTCTGAATTTCTTCAACTTTTCTACATAAAATTGCGCTTTAAAGTAAAAGTTGTACATCCAAATTGCGAATGTAAATGCAATGTCTAAGTAAAGCAACCGTTCTACGTGTATATGTGAGAAAACTTCAAATTTTAAAGACAATTTTAAATGCAACATTACTTGAATAAACTAGTAATTTCACACACCAACATCGTTTTATTTCCTTATTGATTTTTTAGTGGTTTATCATATCATTTAACCAAAAGGTACTGGATTATTCTGATAGCACTGTGACCTGAAATCAACTGCTGTGTGACCACTGTGTAATCACTAAAAGCATTGTAATTTATCACGTGACTCTTTCCACATTGCCGTCACGTGGTGTGAAAAAAAGTCAATGTGAAGTCGATATGTGACATTTTGTAACGCGGTGCACATGACTCAGAAATTTGTCATCTTGCTTTCACAGTAGAATCACAAAATAACGACTGTCTGAATGTCATAATGAATCAAATTACAGGTATCACATTTTCATCACCCTTGTGACTGTGACGCTTGTAACGTCACATGGAGTGGCTATCCTATTAGGATAACATTGAATATTCCATTTTACAGCCGTTCTTTAATTCTTTCTTCGTTAGTAAGTTCGTTCATCATGTATCTAACATGTATCATTTCATTGTAACATATGTATCGACAACATATTTTTCAAGGGAAAAAAATCTCTTTTTTATCTTTTAGACTATAAAAACTTTTTTCAAGCCTCATAGTCTTGTATTAGATGTTTACTCTTATCTCTCCCCCTCGGGAAACGAAAAAAAAAAGTGAAAAATTATGTTTGAGAATTACACGTGTTAGCAAGCTACGCAAAATACTTCCGACAACCATAGAATAAAATATGCACAATGTAGAAAAATGTTTCCAATAACTCTTCATCCATCTTTATCTACGTTATCTTCAAAAAAAAGGATACAAAAAAGGATAAAATATGCTTGGTCAGTTCTTTTTAAACATTTATTAATTTTTCATAGATAAAAGGCTTCAAAGTTTTTCAAGTCTTATGTAAGATATTAAAAATGCATAAAATATATATTTTTATTACCTGAGATAAAAAAGTGTTGGTCTTTCGATAATTTTTTTATGTATATAAGTTTTAAGAAAAAATAAGAGCTTTATTTGTTTTGTTGTTGATTGAGAAAAATTTTAACAATGACTAGATGCACTATATCTTAGTTTAATCTAACTTTCTTACATATTAGTATAATTCTATTAATATCTAATATTCGTATTATATTAATCTAATTCTATTAATATATAACTTTCTTACATATTAATAAGAAGAAAGTACTGAATTCGTAAAACTTTTCGAGTTCAGGTTTTTATTAGATTTGCACTTTTTGGGAATACGATTTAACTATTTTTAGACATACTATATTTTAAAAAACACTGTGTTATGTAAGAAAATAAGGGAAATAATTAGTCAACATGTATCGATCCTGCATTTTTCCATTGTTACATATGTATCAGCAATATATTTAACAGCCGTAATACAGGATGTTTCAAACAGAACCACCCTATATGAAATGCGTATATTATGAAAAATGTTGAACATAAACACTTAAGATTAATTTTGTATTTCATGGTTAATCATAAAGTTTTTTTTACAAACCAAATTAAAGGTGCTCAATATATCCACCTTTGGACGTATATACCACCATATGACTATATGGTGTCAAATTCCTCCAAAACTTTTGTGAGCATGTCTGCATCCACTGTTTCCACGGTTGCTGTTATGCGTATCTTCAGTTCGGCTAATGAAGCTGGAAGGGGCGGCATATAAAAGTAGTCTTTTATAAATCCCCACCAGAAGAAATCTCACGCTGAGCTGTCCGGCAATCTTGGAGGCCCGACAAACACTGAAGTGGCGGGCGATTAGCGCTACTTGTCGGCAATTGCATGAAACTGGAGATTTCCCTCTTTCTACCTATGCATTATTCGATAAAAACGGATTAAAATCTGAATAGTTATGATTTCTTTTTTTTTTTTTTACTTGGAGGATTCTTTTTGAAACACCCTGTATATGTTTATATTTTTCTTTCTTTGTTCTTTTTTCTTCAATTTTCCAATCTTTTGTGAAATATTCACTGTGATATCTTTCCCTAAAAGAACAAACTTTAACAAAAAAAAAAAAACCTTTAAGAATTGCGTATTTACAAGATACACAAAATATTACTACTCTAAAACAACTACTTTAGAATAAAGAATAAACAAGGTATTTATTTTTCCCTACCTTACGTTATCTTTCAAATGTGCTACAAAAATATAAAATATGCTGCTCCAGTTCCTTTGTAGCATGTATTAATTTTTCATAGATAAAAAGCTGCAAGTTGTTTCATGTTTTAGGGAAAAGTATTAAAAATGCATAAAATATGCAGTTACATTATGGACGTTTATAAGGAGCTTTGTTCTTCGGTTTGAGATTTTGAATAAGTTCCGCCATTAATAAATATTACTGGGAAATAAGAAAAAAAGAAAAAGGAAATCCTATCTTTTTTATTCGAATGTTCTCTATGAAATTTTTTTGATATTTTAGATTTCCAGAGTATGTTTAATTGTGAATGCAGTGAAAAAATATTATTATTTTATTTTTATAAATATATCTAGTATCTTCCATTAACACTAGAACGTCCGGAAATTCTGACATCCTAAAACAGCCGCCGGTGTCATTTCGACACCACTAATTTAATTATGCAAAATGGACACTATAAATTCTAATTCAGCACTATATTTCGTCATTGTACTTTAATTAAGCTTATATCCTTAACTTTTCACAAAAGAACGATGCTTTATTTTACAGAAAAATACATTAAATCAAAACGGCGGACAATTTCGACATCCGAAAACAGCCGTCGGTGTCATTTCGACACCACTAATTTAGTTATGAAAAAATGGCGCTATAAATTCTAATTTAACACTATATTGCGTCATTGTGTTTTAATTAAGCTTATATTGTTACTAGGGGGCCTACCCCCTGCGAGCTACGCTCGCCAACCCCCGCTCAGATTTCGAGGCCTCTAAAAACATGACAGCGTGCTTTGTTTTAAAAATATTGGTAAATCTGTAATTGGGTTGCCATGCTTTTAACGTTTTAATGGGGCATTTTTTGATTATCATGGCATCATACACAGCTGTTGGGACAACTGACGACTGTTTTCGGGATTGATAAGTAAAATCAATTACAATTTGAAAACCAGCTTGTATAAAATGGTTAGGTTTAAATTGTGGCTACCTCTCGGACTTTTATAACAACGATCTGTATTCTATTCTTCCTTTGCGTTTAAGGATGAGAAAAATTCCATCTGCTTGTGAGTAACATTAAGAACCACGGTATTGAAAAGTACTATGTTATAGACATTTTCAGTAACAGGTTTTAATTTTCTCTCTATTTTAGTGCACCATAATGCATATTTTCATGTTATTTTAAATATTAAAATTATTTATTTTAATTAATATGTATATACGAATTTTCTAATAATTATTTATCATACAAAATTAATTAAATATTTTGTGCATGCATGCCTGCATTTATTCGGCATCAATTGATGAGATATTTAAACAAATTTGCTATCCGCGATAATTTTACACTATGTTATGTCACTTGAATATTGTCCATAAGAAAATCGGGTACTTTTCCAGTACAGGATCCTTTGCTTTTAGGTTTGGCGTAATTCGAGCTTCAAAAAGGGATAGATTCGTTAATATACATAGATTTGTTGTCAAAAGTTATGAAAACAAACCCAATGAACTTTTGGTGATTTTCTATTATAGGGGTCTTGACGCTTTTTTAAAAAGCTTGGCGCAATTCGGGCATCAGAAAGTGAAATTTGGTGCCAAATGACATAAACAGCCATGGAAACAAATTCGACGATTTTTTTGTTTATATGCGTATTTTAATTATACGTATATTATTATTGTTTTTTCTGTACAAATTACTTCTGATTATATATAAAATAGGATAAATGACATTTTACGCTAAACAAATTGTATAAATATTGAAAAAATGCTTCTGTATACGAAATGACAAAGTGAATAGGTTGACCGAAATTATGTTGCCAAATTTCCTTTTCCGCAAAGGCAATTTTCTCTGTTTCGTCAAGGCCCCATATACTGGAAAAGCACCGAACTTTTATGCTTGTTTATGCATGTATTATATGTATATATACAATTTATTTATAATTGTCTCTCAATTTACCTCTTTTTGTACATAAAAATAGATAAATGGCTTCTTTATATTAAATAAATTGTATAAATATCGAAATAATTGTTTGTGTATATCAAAAAGCGAATAGATTGTTAGAAAACATGTTTCCGAATTTCAATTCGTCGCCAAGGTCACTTTCTGTATCTCGCAAAGGCCCCTAAATTGGAAAAGAAACGAAAATAATTTTAATATATAACGTAATTTACACCTTAAGTGTGTTTCGAGTATAGTAATTTAATTATTTGTAGTTTTTTCTTCTCTTTGTTATTTATGTGTAAACATATAATTCATTATTAAAAAAGTAATGCTACTGAAATATTCATTTGTTTTAAACTTTAATAGCATTTCTTTAATATATAGGGAGCATTTTTTTTCTTGCTGCCAATAAAAGATAGAAAGGAGTAAATGTCATTTTACCATAATTGATGTCATATTCTCATTAAAATTGGAAAGAAAACCAAGCAGGATATTTTATTCTCCTTCCGTTCAGTTGGGCAATTATTATTTTTTATATTCGTTTAAAATATCCGAATTAGTGATTTTATATATTCGTTTAATTAAATTTTACAAAAAAATAACAAAATGATATCAATAAATAATAATTACTATTAATTGCTTTCCCCCTCCTTTCTTTTGCGTTTACATAAATGACGTCATTTGGACGAATTTATTCAAAATATTTTCAGTTTATAAATTAAATTAAATGCTGACAGACGATTGAATCCTGACGATAGGAATGTGATTTTTTTTTTTCAAATTTTCCTGAAAAACATAATTTAATCACAATCTTGTATTCATTATCGATTGAAATAAAAGATAAATTCAATTTCAATTTGAAAATGACGAATAAAAAGAAATCAATAATCCCTATCGGGATTCTTTTCGATTTTTTTCCCTTTTTTGTCACAAAAAAACTGAGTAATTAGTTGCCATCATTACAGAAATGTCATTAAAATTAGAAAAAAATTAATATCTCGAAAACTAATTCCAATTTCAAAATTCTATTACCAGTTTTGACATCCGCGGATTTTTATGGACAATTGGTATTAATTTCACCATCAAACGTTTAATATTTTATTAAAAATAGCCCTGAAACATAATCAGTCGTTTAATCAGTCGTTTCATAAAATCGTTTCATAAATTCGTTTCATAAAATCGTTTCACAAATTCGTTTCATTAGGATTTTATATATATAGGGTAGATATTTTCACAAAAGAACGATGATTTATTGTAAATTCTGCTTGGTGTCGAAATGACACCAGCGGACGTTCTAGGTAAATTGGGCTGTGATTTTTTTAAAAATCAAATCACATAATAAAAATTTCGACAGTCTTTTTAGTACGTAAAATGATTAAAAGTCATACAATTTGAAGAATACAGGTCAAAAAATGTGACAGAGAGAGATAGCTAAATTCGGTTTGGTGTCAAAATGACACCAACGGACGTTCTAGTGTTTTAAACATAAGTTTGCAACTGATCATCCTGAAAAAGAATAACTCTTCCGCAAATTACCGAATAAAAATTTAACAGATACCAGTCGATTAGTAATAACGTCTACTAATTAATGTTATACTTATTTTTTGCTTAGGATGTCGTCTACATATAGAAATTGTAACAAACTAAAATTTTCAATACTAATATTAATTTTGACATCAAATTTGAGTTATTCGATTTTAATTATTATGAATTTATTTGAATTATTTGATTTCCAGAGTATGTTTAAGTGTAAATGCAGGGGAAAAATATTATTATCTTATTTTTATAATATATGTAGTATATTTCATTAAACATAAGTTTGCAACTGATCATTTTTGTTTTTACTCCGATTTAAAAATTGTTCATCCTTGTTAAAAACGTTGGTACTTATATATTATCCAGTATAGGAAGATGAACTGCAAACAGTGGCAACGACAATATTAATTACAGTAACCCTTAGCATGCATACAATATATAAAGTTATTCAATATATAAACAATATACATATTTATAGTTACCCTTTTTGTACATACAGTTTATTTACAGTAGTGAAAAAGACTAACTATGCCGCAAATCATCGTATAAAAATTTAACAGATACCAGTCGATTAGTAATAACGTCTACTAATTAATGTTATACTTATTTTTTGCTTAGAAGGTCGTCTAGATATAGAAATTGTAACAAACTAAAATTTTCAATATTAATATTAATTCTGGCATCGAATTTGAATTATTCGGTAAATTTTACCTTCGGATACCAAACAGAAAGTCTTAGAAGTCAAAAAATTATGCAGATTTAAAGTTTGGAACTCAAAATGTAAAAATCATTTTTAATCGTTACAAAACAGATTGCCATGTGGGTAGTATCTTAAGTATAACTCAAAACTTATTTGGAGGAATAAGCTATAATTTTGGATTCGCATGTCTGAAGTTTCTAGAAATCGATTTCAATTAAAAATTTCATTGGCTACAAGTCATATTTTTTTTTTCGAAAATTAATTAATTTTTTTTTTAATAAATGTGAATTATAACTTATGAGTATTATTCAGAAATTGATTTCTAAAAGCTTTAAATATGCGAATTCAAAACCACATCTCATTCCGCAAACTAGTTTTCGAATTATACTTAATTAAATGAATTATAATTACGTTTGATGCATTGCAATCTTTCTGATACTATTAAAAATGAATGTTGTAACATATAGTAAAGGAATACATATAGGAGTTTCAAACTTTAAGCTTTTAGAACGTCTAAACTACTTGATCAAATTACTTCCCCTTTAATATCTGAAGGTAAAGTTTACCTTGTCGTCCAAATATGGTGTCAAAATTAATTGTTAGTATAGAAAATTAAAAATTTTGTTACAAATTCCGTATTTAGATAACCCTTTAAGCAAAATTTAAGCTTAGCACTCTGTAGTAGACGTTATTACTAATTGATCAGTACTAGTCATATTCTTATGAAAGATTTGCGGTGAGTTAGTACAGGGGTATCTCTTTTTTCACAATTGTACGAACATGGTATGCATCCATTTAGTACATATAGCACAGGGCTGGATAAATTATCAATATATCGGTCAAATATTGATATTTTTTAAATATCGCAATAACAATATCTAAACTCTGACTCTGCCAATATATATCCCAAAAACAATAATATTTTTTTAGGACAACTGTGATTTCGAGCCCCGAGACGATGAATATCCGTACCAATATCTCATTCAATCCTTCTTTCGTGCGATACATAGACTGGCCTGCTTCATCCAAAACAGAAATCTACCTCCGTTGATTATCTCTTTATTTTATCTCAAAGTAAAGAGTATCCCAATATCCCAATACCTTCAATGCTTGCAAACCACATATTCCACTGTTCGTTGGAGATAAATACTGACTAACAATAATCGCACGTTCTTTGCTAGATTGTCCATACATATTGCGATATATCTCGACTTTTGATATATCATGTCCAATAAGATGAGGTTGAATATGTGTTGGTTATTGTGTAGTATTGATATTGCTTGTTTGAGCGTGGTTTCTCAGATTCGGAAGGAATTTATAGCTATTCTTAAAATGAGTGTTCTGAATTCGGTAGATTCGGTCTTTTTTGGTTTTCCCGTTCATAAAAAGAGTACTTTAAATACATTGAAATTTTTTATGGTGAATTTTGCTAGATTATCGATATTTAACTTATTCCTTATTCTAGTGTATTTTATTAGAAAATTAAATTTCTGCATGGGAACAGTGGTATCAGTTATTCAGCGAAGATTTTCTTTTTCAATGAGAGATAAATTAAAGAAATTAAACAACTTTAGATAATAATTAACACAAAAAAATAAAATAAAATAAAATAAATTGAATGGTTGCCATGATTAAATTTTGTAGCAAACCACACACTTTTCAAAATGTGCACGATATTTTTAAAATTTCTTAAATTTATATTTGTAGTCATCCAAGGTAATTTAGTAATCCTAAATTAAAAATAAGAAACGATAATGATCATTGATAAAATGAAGTTTTTCAGTATGGAGTGATTTGTTTATACCAAGATTAAACGAAGGATATATGCCAAAGGGATCGTGATGTACCGGTGGTTCATCCCAGACCCATTTCGTATACAGAATAAACAAAATCAGACTCAGTCCCTTCAAACTCAATTTGAAACAAGTAAAACAAAATTTTGATATTTTTAACCAATAACCTATAATTCAATTCTATGAAACGAAAATTGTATACATTTTTATGTGGATAATTTTGAACTGTACTTTTTTAATCACATATTTAATCATATCATAGTGGCGAAAATGAGACTTAAAAAGAAGATTAATACAATAAAATGAGAAGAATAAGGAAAATATTATCTTTAAGGAAAAAGATAGGGAAAGCACTTTAAAAGCTACAGTGCCATCCAGTCTTAAAAATGTATTTTTCGATATTGACGAAATCATTAAACACACTTTAACACATCTTCAAAATGTTTTTCAAGAAAGAACAGTGAAAATTTATTAAAATAAATCTGAAATAAATCTAATAATAAAAAAGAAACAGGATAATCTGAATAATTTTTCAAGGTTTCAATAAAAATATATACATACCCCCACCCCCACCCACACACACACAAAAAAAAAAAAAAAGTAAACAATGACACTAGTCTGAAAAATCATAAAAAGGGAACTTTGGTGAAAACAGTTTCATCCTGTGAATTCTAGAATTGAATTTATAATCTGCGTTCGGATTTTTTTTCTTTCTTTCACCGTATCGAGAAATTATATACATATATTAAATAAAAAAAAAAAAAAAAAAAAAAAAAAAAAAAAAAAAAAAACAGGAAAAATAATTTGTACGGAGCAATTTTACGATAATTGAAGGATTGTGACAAAAAGAAGCAGGAGTCACAGTCAGTAGCGCAGCCAGAATGAGGTTCCAGATGTTCTGTATACCACTAATTTCTTAAAGTTATTTTTACCTTGCTTAATCAAAGAAAATTCTGTGAGTAGCCAAGACGAAGAATATTTCTTTAAAATAGTAGTATTCAGAGCCTCTGGATGCCCCCCCCCCTCCTCCCTCCTGGCTACGCCTCTGGTCACAATTCATAGAGCTTAATAAAATTCTTTCACTTAAAAATTTCTGATTTCTTTAGAATTAAGACTTCATAAAGTAACCTTGCCAAGAATAAGTGTAATTTTATGTGGAAATTAAGAGGATACCTTTTCTGATTATCCATAATCAAACTTCTGTGAGAAGAATGATTAGTACCAAGTCGTATGCTTGGTGATTTGAAATCGACAATATCGACATTATAAGATCTTAAATTAGCTTGAAAAGAGAGTAAGAGTCTATCACTGTTAAATATTTTCTAGGTTAAGGATTAAATAGTAGATTCTCTCTTCTGTTGATAAGAAGGAAAAGCTGGTCTAGAGCAAAGAGCATGGTGATTCGGAATCGACTCCATCGATAGTAGAAGATCTGAAACTGGCGCTTGAAAAAAAGAATCTACTGTTGAATCATTTCTAGGTTACGGATTTAACAGCAGATACTCTTTTCTGTGGGTAAGCAGCGAAGGGTAACTTGAAGTCGAGCATGAGCAAGGTGTTCGATAATCGACTTCATTGACAGTACGAGACGCTAATTAGCTTGAAAAAATATGTTTTGTTAAATCTTTTCTAGGTTAAGGATTTAATAGCAGATTCTCTTTTATCTGGATAAACAGAGAAGAATGAATTGAAGCTGGAGCTTCAAATGAACATGGTGACCCATAGTCGACTCCATCGACAGTGAAATGCCTGAGTATGATTGAAAATAGATCTATTGTTTAATTCCTTCCAGGATAAGGATTAAATGGCAAATTCTCTTTTCTGTTGATAAGAAAGGAAGGATGCCAGGGCGGATGCAAAGGACATGTTGTTTTCGAAATATACTCCACCGATAGTAGAAGATCTGAAAATGTAGCTTGTAAAGAAAAACGATTGTTAAATCCTTTCTAGGTTAAAGATTAAATAGCTAATTCTCGTTTCTGTTGATAAGAAGGAAAGGGTAGCCTGGATGGATACGTGTATGACACTAGGGGATTCTGCAGCGTAGATGACGAATCATCTGTAATGACATCAGAATCACCTCAAACCGGACACTACTTATCAACCGACATCGATTCCATCAAAGGAGGTAAAGATCAATTTCGACTAAACTTCTAGCGAAAGCATGGCGAAGTTCTAGGGTATTCAAGGACACTGGTAAATGGAAAAAGGCGTCAGCGTTCAAGAATCGACTCAAACGTTTCTTCCAGCTCTTATGACAGAAGGAACTGTATACGACAATCTTTGGTGATTCAAACACGCTACTAACAAGGAAGAAACGTCGTTCGCTAAGTATCGACAAATTCACTATATGTCCAGGAGTTTGAGACAGCTCTTTTGAAAATATATGGATTCAAGTCATTGACCTTTTCATTTGGGCTCTTCGAGCTAATCAGGTCATCAAAGAATCGACCTTTAAAGCATCTAAGAAGTGAAATCGAAATTGTGGAACCATCAATCGAGTGGTGAGTCCAAGATCACTGGCGTCACAATTATCATTAATTTTGAAATCGAGACCAATCTTTGGGGGACAATGTACTGATTACGTTGTGAATGTCAAGGCATTATCTTCTGCTTGAGTATGTAACAGTGGTCAGCCTTACGAAATGCATCCCGAAAGAACTCCGACATTCAAAGGCATCCAGGACGTCTCTGTTTTGGTTTAATCCAAAGATGTCATGTCTCATACGTATCCGTTCAATTTATAATCTCAATGAATGGGATGCTCTTTACTATTCTCTTTACATGTCATCAAGAACGAAAGGATTTTCTAATAAATTTTCTGTTCTACTTTTGAAATCTAACAACTGCTCTCATCTTCTAATCATCTGGAAAATTAACTACTTGCCTGTTAAAATAATGGTACAATAACGTTTTTATGCCGGAAGTGAGAAAAGGAAACAAAAAGGTCGTTCTCATGCACGATGACACTAATCTTTTTTCGAATCCTGCTTCGTTGCACCTTGAAGACGTGCAAATAAAGTTAATGTGTATGCCTGCAAATATAATGAGTCTTATTCAACCGCTGGGGTTTGATGTGTTTCCGTTCTTGGAACATCTTTGGCGGATCATTCTAGATTATATTTTAGTCAAAGAATTGAATATCCATGTTATGACTAGGAATTGGCCACTATCAGTTTGTATCAGTTAAATTCATTTCTATATTCAAGTATGGATTGATCAAAGAAATTTACACTGATAAAGACGTCACACTCTACTGGTTTGAAAATTAAAAAAAGCAAGCATATCTGTTTTGAGTGCATTATCAAGTCAGCTGCAGAAGAAGCCTTTGATCGTTGTTCTCACTGATCCCAGTACATCTCTATTTTGGTTTAATTCAAAGGTACCATGTCTCATTCGTATGCTTTCCAAGAACAAAAAGGATTTTCTACTAAACTTCCTGTTCTAGGTTTGAAGCCTAACAACTGCTGTCATTTGAAAATTAATTAATTAATTAATTGAAACATTAATTAAAATTACTTATATGTGTGTTGTATGCTAGTCTTTGGGTGACTTTATATGTCGTCTCAAGTTTTGCCACAGGATTTTTGTGCGCTCATGATGATATTCCCATCTTGTGCTGCGATTTCAGCCTTGCCGACATATGTGGATGAGAGATGCCAAGCTGGGTTCGGCCTCGTAGCTGAATGGTAGAGCATTGGAGGGTTAGTCATAGGATCTGGGTTCGATTCCTGGCTTGAACATTTTTCACTCTGTCGGTATTACGCTTAGAGAGCAATGTTAAAATTCACATGTTTATTATTCAATAGTTTCCCATTTTCCTTATTGTAATGTTAATACCTTCTGTGCTTTTTCCTACTGCATTCCTTTTTTTTAACCATTTAACAGTATTGGGTATATTTTTCTTTTGAATTCTTATTATTGGTTAATTTAATTTGCGTCGATTATCATTGTATTTAATAGTTGTAAGTTTTATCATATATATATATGTGCGTGTGTGCGTGAGTGAGAGAGAGGGGAGAAAATACAGGGTGATTATAAAAAAAACTATCCCGATATATGATCCCCTAGCTATCACACTGTTCACAGAAACTAAATGAAATTTTGTTTTAAAGTATTTTAAGATATGCGCTCAAGAATCATAGGAAAAACAACAGTTAAACTCTAACAGTTACGGTTGTTGCGTGAACAACCGAAAACAATGTTTTAACACCACTTCACGAGTCGAAAATACTGATATTGTATTCAAAATATGATAGGGATACGCTGACGGACATCTACACAATGATATTATAGCTGTCATGAAACAATAAATACATTCACTTTCTACTAAAGAACATTTAATTCACGATCACGAAAAAACACCACATTACAACATGGAATACACAAACGAAAAACTAAAAAAGCTTTAGTTCTTGTTTATGAAAAACGTCATCACTTCCCTTCAATTCAGCTCTTATTAATGACGCAACATACTCCCCCGTTTTAAGTCAGCAGATGCTGGCCCATAACCTTTCTGTAGAGGAGGAGCAGATCAAGCCTCTTAGGAGCTTTCACAACATGACAGGCTTTTGTTACCACTGGCTTGACACGAAAGGAAACATTCAGAAGTGGACTCGAACCAGAAGTCTTCACATTATCAGAAGTAGGCAATTTATCACTCTCAACAACTTGTGGTTGTATCGCTGCGTCATAGATATCAGTAATATAAGCAGTTTGAAGTTCTAATAGGAAAACCCTCTGTATTGGGCGAAGTAAGATCCCAGATTGAATCTTTAACTTTGCTGTTCGGACCTTACCATCTTTGCCGGGAAGCAGTTGTATCACTTTAGCTAGAGGCCAGTTCAATCTCTTTTTGATGTCATCTCCGATAAGGACGATGTCACTTAATTTAACCGTAGCTGATCCAGTATTTTGATTCTGCCTCTGGAGCAGCTGACTTAAGTGTTCTTTTTTAAAACGAGATCTTAATTCTTCCATAAGCTTAACTCAATATTTAATTCTCATACGAAAATGTTTGGATTTTATTTAATCGACGTCAGCTGAAACTGTATTAGAAATTTCTATCAGAAACATGGCAGGAGATATTGGACTCAAATCGGAGGGATCTTCCGATATGTAAGTGAGCGGACGAGAATTTATTATGGACTCGCAATCGCACAAAATAGTAAGTAACTCTTTATTAGTCAAAATAGCTTTTCCAAGAGTTATTTTAAGGATATCTTTGACAATTCTAACAAGTCTCCCCCACCATCCACACATTCAAGCAGCAGTGGGTGAGTTAAACTTCCAGAAAATTCGTTTAAGAGAGGTTCACTAACAATTTTAGCCCGGTCCAGACTGCAAAGTTCATTAAAGGCACCTAGGAAGTTAGAACCATTGTCAGAGTATGTAACTCGAGGACGACCTCTTCTGGCAGTAAAGCGCCGTAAAAACATCAGAAATGTTTCAGTAGATAATGAGGAGATCAATTCAAGGTGTACAGCTCTATATATACCACAAATAAATAAGACAATCCAGACTTCTTTCCATGCTTCAGGTATAAGGGTCCCGCCAGATCAATCCCAACCACTTCAAAAACAGACGCATCTTCTACTCTATCTGTGGACAATGAAACTGGGTCACTGATGTGTGGTTTTTCATTGCAACGCTTGCATTTGATACAATTTTTTAAGACGTTTCTAGCGGTCTTTCTTCCTCTAATTATACATAATTTCTCACTTAAGATGCTCAGTAAAATCTGGGTTCCTGCATGACAGTGAGTCTGATGAAAATATTCGACCAATCTTTGAGTAAAAAGGCTTTTGTCGCACAACAAAATTGGAGAAATGAATGAAGGTTTATCAATGCGCTGTTATTCTAGTTTCAACACGAATAATACCTTCTTCATCTGTAAAGGTATTCAGAATCGGTATAGAGGTATGTTCAGGAAATAATCATAATTGTTCCTGTCGAATCAAAATCTTTTCAGAAAAATCGATTTCTTCCTGAGAAAGCTCCTCACCTTTTCGTAACATTCGTTCTTTCGTGCATTGTTGATAAAGCGCAAGATCC
This sequence comes from Maratus michaelseni, assembly GCA_963931845.1. NCBI lineage: Eukaryota > Metazoa > Arthropoda > Arachnida > Araneae > Salticidae > Maratus > Maratus michaelseni. Next base: position 249,122,891 of record OZ007593.1, read on the forward strand.
ATGCAACAACTCTAACTATATTCTCAGGTACGTGTCTCCAATGTGAGGAGGGTACTAATTGATTTATCTCCTTCACTTTGTTTGCCTCAAAAATTTTCCAATCTCCACATTGTTTTATCCACCATAATGCCATCATGGAATCACTCCAGTATGTTGTTGAAATGTTAGGTAAGTTTAACGTAGTTTGAACAGCATGTCTCAACCTAACTCCTATACAACACGCCATGAGTTCCAACCAGGGTATAGACACTGGCTTCAATGGAGCTACTCTGGTCTTTGCTCTTAATAAATGTACTTTAACTCCCACCTCAGTAACGGTTCTTGAAAAAATGCACACTGAATAGGCGGATTTTTTGAGGCATCAACAAAAACCTGCATTTCTGAGTTACTGTTTATTTCAGCGTAGCGCTTAATCTCAAGATCTTGCAATAATTTAATACCATCTATCTATTTTTTGAACCTCTGTTGAATCTCATTAGGAAGTGGCATGTCCCAAGCTATCTTAGATTTCCAAGTCTCTTGTAACATGATTTTGATAGGTATTTTTGCTGGAGATAAGAAGCCAGTTGGATCAAATATATTTTGAACAATGGAGAAAATAAATCTTTTTGTTAGTTTCTAATGAATCTGATAGACTCTAAGTCCCATAGTTGTTTGCTGGATGAATTGTTAACATGCAATGCCAAAGTACTAAACATAGTATCCTATGTACAGAGTCGTCATCATCACAACCTTCATTATGCCCTCTTTTCCGTCCTGTGAAGGAGTAGCCGAACAGTGTTCCTATTACTACCGAACCCGATTTCAATTTAGTTGATTTCCCAGTAATCAAATGTCCTGCTACATCAGCTCCTAGGAACAAATCTATTTCATAATTAGACATTTTGAAATCATTTATCACAGTTCCCAATTCCTTTAATCCGTGTACTGTCGTACTATCAAATGCTTTTGGTGTTAAACCACAAATTTTATCTTCAGACAACACCTCAATTGAAAAGGTAAAGGTATTTTTCAAATTACAAATCTTTACGTCAGAAGCTTCATGTGAAAGGGGTTCAGTTACACTCCCCTCAAAGAGCCCATGAATCAGTTTTATTTTACGCTTAGGTTGCAATTTCAAATCTTTAATAACTCTATTACTCAGTTCTGAGGATCGTGTATCCACAACATCTCTGATTTTTCGCTCATATTTTTTAGTTCTAACCTTTACAATTAATGTCACCAAATATACATTATCAATTTTACAACTGTTTTCCATGACATTGCAGGTATCTGCATTAGGTTGGCTTTCTTTTTTCGATATCTTATCTCGATTTCGACACATCAACAGGTAATGATTTCTATCACATAAATTGCACTTATACTTAAACTTACAAAATTTAGATGTGTGTCCCATTTTCAGACAAGAAAAACAAACGCCTTTCTTAAGTAAAATATTTTGCTTGTCAGCTAACGGCATCTTTTTAGACGAAAAACAGTCTTGACTTGCATGCCGTTCCCCTCAAAATAAACTGTAAAATTGTCTTACCTTGTCTGCTGTTTTCATTCGCCGTACTCACAAGTGCAGCAGCTGTGGAAATTTCTATTTTTGCACAAGGGTCTTTCTTTTCTGTCGTTCTTTTTCTGTCGTTCTTTTCTGTCGTTTCCGGTACGGACGAGCACAACCATTTCTTGACTTCGCACTTCCTTTTGAAGAAAAGTCATTAGTTTTTCTAACGAACGTTTTCCGAAATCTTCAGCACTGCGCTGTCTTTCCCAAGTGATCAAAGTTCCTTCAGGTAAACAGGATTCAACTAGAGAAGTAAAAATCCCCCATATTTTTCTTGGGTGCATCCTAAACTGTCTAACGCTCTCAATTTAGCTTCAAGTCCATCATACAGTACAACCAAGTCAGTCCTTGTCCCATTGCAAACTGCATTTTTCATAACCATTGTTAAAAGTTCTCTAACGTAAATTTGTATCAGGAGAACCTCTCTTCCAAATCTATTTTTCAGCAGCTCAATGGCTTTAGGATAATTTGCTACTGATGGGGGAAAACTTTCTACGACCCTGGCAGCCTTCGACTGTGGAACGATCGCTGACAATAAATACTGGAACTTATCTTTGTAAGGCAAAGCTTCATCTAAATGAATCTTATCGATTTGTGACCAAAAGGCTAGATAATTTTTTACATCACCATCACCATTGAACTTCTTGAGCTCTATTTGAGGAAATTTAAATTTCCGTTTTTCCCGAATTATTTTCTCAGGTGATTTCGTTTCTGCTTTTAAACTTTCAATCTTCATTATTACTTCCGAATATCGATCACGATACTCTTCTGCAGCAATAAAATTTTCTTCATATTAGTTTTCAGTACCTTCTGTTTGCAATAGATTATCTTCTATTTTCTTTTGGATATCTTCAAGTCGTTTAAACTTGTCTTTTAACTGTACTTCTAATACAGAAATAACCTTCAAGACGGGGTCACTTTTTTCTAATTCGATTCCTATTCTATTAATATAAGTAGTGAAAGAAATTCTTAAACCTTTTCTTTTAGCCTTCAATGGCTCCATTTTAAAAGTTTTCGTTACTATTTATTCCATTCAGCTGTAATCCGTCGTGCCGCTACGTTGGATGCCAGAAACGTTGCGTGAACAACCAAAAACGTTGTTTTAACACCGCTTCACGGGTTGAAAATACTGATATTGTATTCAAAATATGATGGGGATACGCTGACAACATCTACCTGATGATATTACAGCTGTCGTGAAACAATAAATACATTCACTTTCTACTAAAGAGCATATATTCACGATCATGAAATAACACCACATTACAACATGGAATACACCGACAATAAAACTAAAAATGTTTTATTTCTTGTTTGTGAAAGACGTCATCACTTCACGTCAATTAAGCTCCTATTACTGACGCAACAACGGTTACAGTGACAAAAACGCACAGATTAAATGCATACACTTTGGATTACAGGGATCCCCACAGCCAGAAAAACATTAGAGTGATACCTTGGTGGCCATGGAAATGTGAAATGGTGGGAGATAACTCTCCAAACTCTTGTGTTAAGAAATGTTTGACAGAAGACCCTACGTGTGGGGGAGCGACATCTTGTAACCACACGACACCAGACCTGAGCATTTCGCTGTTGCAAATTGAGAATTGCGTAATTAGTCAACATTCTTAGATAGCAAGCACTCGTTACCGTACACGTTTGTAGATCTGTGACAGTAACCTCTTCGAAAAAGTAAGGGTAGAGGATAAAGGTGCTTTTTATACCGCATCACACAGTCACTTTTTCTTCGTGTAACGGAAGTGCAACTACATCATGGGGATTATTATCTGCCCAGTGCACGCAGTTCTATTTAACGTTACTAGTCAACGACAAATGGGCCTCTTCCGTCCATAGAATGCCTAAAGGTCATCTGTCCTCCTCGTCATACCGCATGAGGAATTCATTCGCAAAATCTAGCCATTGTTGCATATCACCCGCTTGCAACATGTGGACAGGCTGGAACCGATATGGAAACATGTGGAGAATAGGGCGCAGAATTATCCTACCTTAGAATTCGGTAACAGCAGAACACGTGAAAAACCGCTTGCACTTGCAAGAGGAACGTCGCTTATCGTCTCATGGACTTCTGCAACAGCCTTGACAGGAACGGAAGGCCCTCCAGTCTGAGATCGATCGCATGTTCAACCAGTTTCTTCAGATTTTCCTATCAAGTCCTGTACAGCTTTTATAGTTACACGGGGCCTCTGTGTAGCCCATGATTTCTGCGGTAGACACGCAATGCCTCTGTGGCATTTTGTTTTAAATAACGTGATAGTTTTTTTTTTATAATCACCCTGTAAATATTAAACAAGAAAAAGTGAAAATACAATATATATATATATATATATATATATATATATATATATATATATATAGGATACCTTTGAAATCAAAAAATATCTTACAAGTTCGTGTAACAAAAATTACCGACTCTCTCATTTAAAGATAGCGTGTAATTATATTTTACACTAATTGTTCTAGTGAAAAAATTATATAGAAAACATTTTAATAGATATAACCTACCAGGAAATATAAAAATATTTAGAATCATAAGCATATTTTAAAGGTTGGTAATACCAAACAATAAATGAAATTAAAAAGGATTTGTTCTCGAACAAATGTAGTAAAATAAATTTTATGTAATAAACTGAAACGAAAATGGAATATAGATATCATGTTATGATGGAAAAGAAAAACACAAAGTGACACGTGAATATTTAATATTCAGTCAGCATAAATACCCACGTGTCGCAAAATATGCATCATTTTATATAATAGACAGCCTTAGACACTAAGTTAGTCTATCACTGACGGTATAATGCATTGAATGGAAGTAAAAAATGAAGATACACAAGAAACAAATCATTCAATAAGAAAATCATATAAACTCACATGGAAAAATTAAAAGAAAAAATCCAATAATAATAAGAATTTAAAAAAAATTGCATGTATATACATAAGAAGAGATATATTTTGTCTCGGTAGTTGTGTTAATAAAATCTGCAGATAAGACAGATTTTTAACATTTTATGTTTTTAAATGATGATCTTTTTATAAATAAATTACAGTTAATTTTTCAGGAGTGAAATTCGCCAGAAAATAATGAATAATAAACACGTGGATTTTTTTTACTGATTATTGATGATTTCTTTGTAATATTTCTGACATTTATCTTCGACCTTTTTACATACTTAGGATGCCTGTCCCTTTTTCGTAATCGTGTTTCTTTTCTTTCTCTTTTTTACTTACCCATCATACGTAGTGTATAGGGTAAGATGAAAATCGAACAAAAAAATTTGACGGATTTACACGTTTCAGACACTGGATATTCCGAAAAACATATTTTTAGAAAAAATAAAAAAAATGCCGTCCGTCTGTGTGTGTGTCTGTGTGTCTGTAAACGCTCTATCTCTCGAACAAATTAAGATAGTACTTGAAATTTGGTATGTACTTAGTATGTAAATAATGGGAAGAAGTTTATTGAATTTCAGTAACCTCGATTATCCTAAAATATTTTTTTCGGACTCTCGAAATATTGGTTCTGATAAAAGGTATATAAAAATTTTCGAAATTGTTTATTTTAAGGAATGAATTTAAAAGACAATAAAAAAACATAAATTTTGCATAAAGACAGAAGTCGATTGAATAATTAGTTGCCGAGATATTTGTAATCCTATTTTCAACAGTCTTCGATTTTTCATGACCCTGTATTTCATCCAAACTTCAATTCAAAGATATATTTTAATTGGAAATGAGACGCTTAATCCGACGCAATAAACCATTAGTTAATATGATTAACATTTTTGGAGTTATAAGGGTGTTTCTTTTACGCAATTCAGTAATAGAGCATTTAAAGTTTATGACTTCATCAAGCCACGATTTTATTCGAATTGCAATGCATTTTATAAGTAGTTGTTGGCGTGACAGAGAAAGTGCCAAGGCACTTCTCTGAAAGAAGGGGTGCCAATTTTATAAGTAGTGTACACATGTTTTATTTTCATATTTTATATTATGCATATCCATGATGGTTAAGTATTGTGGTGGCCTCCAACGACTAGTTTTTCTTTTTCTTTCTGTCTAGTGGTGTGGCATGTAAAAACATACTTTTAAAAATAAATCTTAATAAAAAATCATTACGACGTAATTGCCCAAAAATTGTGACGTATCTCTTATGAAAATTAGATTTTACTTATTATTTTAAATAATTGTTATTGAATTAGTATGCATTTGTTTAAAATCACGAAAGAACTACTTAATAAATATGCATTTAAATTCAATAATAATAGTAATAATAATAATAATAATAATAAATAATTAAATAATATTCTTAATCTGCAAGTATGTTCACAGGAACATTTTATTTTTCATACTAAAAATGCCGGAACTAAATATTAAATCTTTTTTATCTTGCATAAAGAAACTGTGGATAGATATATAGATATATATACAATATACTTCAAAAGCACCATCATTAAAAAAAAAAAAAAAAAAAAAAAAAAAAAAAAAAAATTATTTCTCCGGGGCTCAATTTACTCTCTCAGAAATAGAGGGTGATTCGAAAGTAACGGTGCGCCATCTATCAGCTTAAATGTGAATTGTTCAATTCAGATTTCCATGGAGAATTTCAAAAAGCTTTAGTTAAAGCAAAAGCAGAATAGAATTATAGCAGTATATTATGAAATAGTATGTAGGTATTTTGATCCTAATTTAATTTTTGTCATATTTCTTTCGATGCATCAAGAAAAAGGAAAAGAAAGAGAAAAACAAAACAAAACAAAGAAAAAGCACGGTCTTCCTTCACTTTATACCACGTTGCTAATAAAAATTACAAATAACGTACATTTCTCAAAATTAAATAAAATTTTTAAACAATATTTTATTGTTTTTGATTATAATGCATTATTTGCATTCCTATAATTTATACCACACAACAGTGTCAAATTCAGAAGTTTCTTCACCCTCCACATACACACGGGAAGGGGGGGGGGGGCGATACTGAGTTCAGAGAGAGTTTTCCAGCTATTGACACAATAAAAAATTACAAATTTTGCGGGAGGGTGGGGTATTTGGTATTTGGTTACCAAACGAAGAAGGTCAATAATAATAATAATAATAATAATAATCAAATAATATTATTATTATAATAAATTATAAATTATTACTATAAATAATAATAATATTATTATTATAATTCAAATAATATTATTAATATGCATCTATTTTTAAAGGAACGGTTTGTTTTTTACACTTATAAACAGGAACTATAACTGAGGGTCAAGTGCAACAAATTTTCACGTCTTTGAAGGTGGAAAATAAAAAAAACCCTACAACATTCGCCTTAAAAGGGGCATTCACAGAAATTGAGGGCCTGTTAAAGATCTCTCTGAAACCTACATTTTCAGTGCATAAGTGAAGTAAATTTTCTGATAAAATGTTTCAAATAATGGTTTAAAAAATGTTTTTATATTGCTTATTTACAATCATGTCTGCATATTTTTCCTAGCTCGTGAGAAATATTTTATTAAAAGTACATTTTTCTTACATTAGGAAGATACTATGTGCATAAGAATCATGTCAACGTAAATAATGCAGAAAGATATATATTTTTTTTTTTCGTATATTATCTGTAAAACGCTAAATATTAGACTGAATTGAATGAACTTAATTAAGTTTTATGGAATTACTATTTCATTTTATTCTACTTAATTTTGTTATTTTATAAACTTTAACTGTTTTATCTATCAAGGCTGTTTTCAAATCCAAACCGACTACTTTATGACATATTTATGATTCATTTTTGTTCGGAAATGCACGAAATTGGCAAGTGTTCTTATTCAAAAAATATGTAATCGAAGCACGTTTCCCTTTTTTTTTTTTTTTTTTTTTTTTTGGTAAAGGCGGAAGATTTTTCAGGAAATACTGCCAAAGTCGACATTTTGAACCGCATTCTCGCCGCGCCAAAGCGAGCTATGGAAAATACGCGTTCTCACGTGGCACAAATAGCTTATAACTCAATAAGTAATTTATTTATCTTACTCATTTCGATTCCAAATCACTTCAATAGTCAGGGCTGCCAATTTTACGCTTTTGCGTTTAAAAATGAGTCTGAAATTGTGTCAGAAAGTTTCGCGTTTTTGAGCAGGTCATTTAAGAACCATATTAATAACAGAGCTGACAGTGTAATCTTCGCGTTCATGATTTTTTCCCAGTTGTTAAAAATAGTACAATGTTCCTAGGGTTTGAAATACGAAAGCCTTGGAACTCAGCTACTTTATTTTTATAAAACCTTCTGTATTGCGTTATTTATAAAGTATAATAAAAGTTTACCTATTAAAAGTTGTCGCCCTGTATTAAATAACTAGCAAGTTTCGGCAGCTGGTTTGTCCAAACGAAATATATCGATGAATTGGACCTTTTGTTTTAAAGCAAAATGGACCTTTTCCTGGGATGTGCTTCCGCATTGCTGAAACGATACGAACGTCATTGCGCTATTACATTTTCTAGTGCGTCAAACAAAAATTGGGCTGTTCAGGACCAAAACTTTTAGTAGAATCATCACTTATAGTAGAATTTGGAAAAGAAAGATAGAACGATATGCGATATACTAAAACTATCCCTGAAAAATTATCTAACTATAACATTGCCAAAATCCGTCAAGCAGAACTTTTTAAAAAGGCTAACCTTTCATAATCTGGTTCCCCTGATTATAGAACTTTCCCCCATAACTTTATGAAAGGAACATAAAGCAATACGCAATATACTAAAATCATACCTTAAAAAGTATGTAACTAATAATGCAAATCCCATCAAAATCAGTTCAGTAGAACTTTTTAAAAAGGCATAATCGGGTTCACCTGATTATAGAAAACTTTCCCCACTAATTTTACAACTAAGCAACGTAAAACGATATGCAATATACTAAAACCTTCCCAGAAAAGTCCCATCAATATCCATTCAGCAGAATTCAAGTTATAAGCAGCTAGAACGAAATGGCCATTTCCATTTTATATACTATATCCATAATACTACGACAAAACGTATAAAATTGAAAGTGTCTGGTGATTTTTGCCAATGCACTATATACATAGTATGATGAATTATGCGCTTAAGAAGGAGAAATTATGTAAAAATACATTTAAACAGACATTTATGCAATTGGAAATAGGAGTGGTATTTTAAATTTGTTCGGTTTAATCACATTCTTCTACTTCATTTATTCAAAAAAAAAATAAGAGTTGTATTTAAAAACAACTGTGAGCAAGTTGCATGCAATATAAACCACTTTTTCGACATCCGCAAGAAGATCCACATCATTTTTTAACACTTTTCAACCTAGTTGAAATGTATTTATGACTTCTGTTTGTCTGGCCGTATGGCCGTCTGCCGTCTGTCCGTTCTCTAACTCCCGTAAATATGCTCGGATTGTCTGCAATTTTTATATGTTATTGTTGTTATCTATAGCATGTTCCCTATTTCAACTGAAGTGTGTAGCAGTTATAGTTTTTTTACAGGGACACTCAAAATAATTCCGTTACATTACGGTCTATAGGGAAAAATCATTTACGGTTTATTTTAATGATGTTACACAATTTTAAACACATTGTAATTGATATATATCACTAAGGTGCATTACAAGAAGCTTAATATGGAATAGGGTGTGCATAGCACTTATAGTTACTTTACAGGGACAGTCAAAAGAATTCCGTTACATTACGTCTATAGAGAAAAATCATTTGCGGTTTAATTAAATAATGTTTCACTATAAACACATTGAAATTTATATATATCACTAAGGTGCATTACAAGAGGCTTACTACAGAATATTGTGTGTATAGCAGTCATCGTTCATTGACAGGGACACACAAAAGAATTCTCTACTGTCTGTTAACAATAATTCCTGGAAGTGCGTTTTAAGTTGCTGAACGCGATTTTAAATTTAACTCACTTTTTTCAGTTATATAATAGCATTTTAAATGAATTATCCGTAGCTGGTGATTGATTCATACATATTGGCAAAAACATGTTAGAACATATTTCCATCCCCAATTTGCAATTGAAATATCATTACCTATAACCATATTTGTATTTGTACATCGCCGATATCTTTCTGAATTTTCAGGATATTCGATCTATATTTCTATATAAAGAATGCCTTGTATGGTGGAATACTAAATTGTAAAAGAAAAAATGGACCATAATTCGCGGGAGCACAGTTTAAAAATACTTTATACAAATTACTCATAATTTATCAAATATTCACTGTTTTCATTTCTAATTGCAGTACAATGTTTCAAATGCATTTTGGTAAGTTTTTTAATAGTGGCATTAAATTTGTTAACAAATCTGCATGTTATAAACAAAAAAGTCCTGCCGGCCTGTATCGGAAGGAAAATGTAGCTTTCCTATATCTTCGTTTTAAAACGTTAGGTAATGTTACTCAAAAACACAAAGCTTAAATGCGAAGAAAACGATTACAGAAGATTTGTTAATATTGAATTTGAATAAGAAATTCGCAAATTAGTCAGCTATAGCCAAATTGGCTTCATTTATGGAGACTTATTTCTGTTGCTAAATTTGGCGATTTGGCGATATTTCGCCAAGCCTGGCGAAATATGAAAGGTAACAATTTACAAAAAATCACGCTCACTAAAACTCATAAATTAATCGTTTTTTTTTTTTTTTTTTTTTTGTAATTTGTTTTCTTGTTTCAAAATGTCAGCCACCCTAGAATTTCAAACTGCTATATCGCAGCCATTTTTTTAAGATAGAGGAAAAACTAAAAATGCTCCGGAATCCTTGTATCAAGGCCTAACAGTTAAATAGAAAATAAATTTGAATTTCAAATTTTTTGTATATATTTTTTAGTTTTAAATTTTTAGTGGCTGCCATTTTGAAACAAGATGGCTGACCAAGCTGGCCAACGAACTCGGTCGAGATATTGGTGATCGTAATACACACAATTAGTTTCATCCAAACCGCTTTGTAAATACGAGTCCTAGCGTACGCAATGCACAGTATTGTAGACAATAATTCTGGTATGACATATATCAGATATAGTATATTGTTATGAATTTTGTATATATCTGTAAATATTCCATTTGTTTAAATTTATTTTATTTGATTATTGTGAAAATTGCAGTATTATTAATGTATTTCCTATTGAGCATCATGTAACTCAATGCTAAAGACCTCAGATGGTTTGCAAGGAAAACAACCTTACACCCTCATCTTTATAATGGAAGTCTATGGAAATATCGCCCAGGAATGGGTTTATCGCCAAGTTGGCGATGGTTTTGGCGACTTATTTTTGTCGCCAAATTTGGCGATATATCGCCAAATGTCGCCAAGTTGGCGACGGATTTGAAGACTTTTTGTGCAACCACACCCCCCTTATACCTATACATTGGGATCCTTTCTTGCTTGGGTTCTCTATCGAAAGTTAAAGCACTTTCTGGTAATTTCTAGCATCTGAAGGCTCTGGAATAATCTGGAAAGATCTCTGAAACCTATATAAGGACCTCCATCAGTTCAGTTCAGTTAGTTGTCTGTCAACTGCGATTGAATTCATACGAGAGGCTTTGCATTGAGAACTGTGTTTCTCGGATTGATTTTGTCGTTGATACGTCGTATTGAACGCATTGTTTCTGTGTGAAATTTTGCTGTGCTTTTATTGGATTTGAAGATTACTGAATATCTTGTAATTTTCAGAAGATATTGGTGTTCGTATTGCACTGTTTATAGTGAATAAAGCCTTTTGATTGTTCTTATATATTGGCATCAGTCCTTTCGAACCCCGAGCTCACAACATTTGGTGTCAGAAGTGGGATTGAATGCCGATTACCAGAGCAATGGAGGCGCAACTGACTAAGTTATTGGAGAAATTAGGAGAGATCTATGAGAAAATGACTGCGAATCAGGCTGAAATGAAGAAGGATATGTCAGCGATGGATGAGAAAATGACTGCCAACCTTGGCGAGTTGCAAGAAGAAATGAAGAAGGAAATGACTGCGAACCAGGCTGAAATGAAGAAGGACATGTCAGTGATGGATGAGAAAATGACTGCCAACCTTGGCGATTTAAAAGATGAAATGAAGAAGGATATGTCAACCAACCTTGGTCAGTTGAAAGACTTAATAAAGGATAAAATAACATCTTTAAATGACAGAATTGACTCCGTGGAAAACAAATTTGAAGGATGATTTCAAGAAATGGAAGAAAATGTTCAAATGACAGCCAAAACCGTAGAAGAAAGAGTAGAAGAAAAAGTTCAAAAGATCGCCAAGACCGTTGAAGAAAGCATAGAGAATGTAAAAAAAGATTTGGAAAAAGTCAAGAAACAGAAGATAACTGCCGGAAACTATTCCGAAGAAATCAAGTATCCAGATATGCTTCCTCGGGCCTTTATTAAGCTCTCGACCTATGACGGAAAATCCTCATGGCCAGTTTTTAAGACACAATTTAGGATCGTAGCGGACGCCAATGGATGGGATTCCCAGACAAAGGCTTGCCAGTTAGCTGCTTCTCTACGAGCTGATGCTGCCGACGTCCTACAGACTTTGCCTGCAAATGAACCGCTGGATTTTGAAACGCTCGTCAGTGCCTTAGAATTACGCTTTGGCGAGAAATGCATGAAGGAATATAGCAGACTCCAGCTCAAATCTCGACAGCAGAAATCCACTGAATCCCTGCAAGAGCTTGCTACGGATGTCGAGAGACTTTCACATCTTGCTTATCCTGACTGTCCGACTGAAATTAGAGAAAGCTTGGCTCTGCAACATTTTATCGATGGTGTGCGTGACCCTGAGATCCAGACAGCACTCCGGATTGCAGATCTCAATGATTTAAAAGGGGCTTTGGTTTACGCTCTGAAATTCGAGGCAGCCCAGCAAGCTACTAGGAAAGATCGACATTTTGTGCGAGCAGTCAACCTGCCTGAGATGTCGGATATAGCTGTGGAGCGCTTACAGCAGCAGATGAATGACATAATGAGAAAGATGAACTCCTTAATGGCCAACAAACCTTACAGGAAGATCAAGTGCTGGCAATGCGGTGGAGAAGGCCATATCCAAATCGACTGCCCAAGACGACCCAGCACCGAAGGTAAAGGCTCACCCGCGAACAGAGGAGAAGGAAAACTGATTAATGGCCATCTTGCGGGGCGGAGGTTGCCAGATCTTGAGAAGACTCATTTTCAAGTATGTGAAATTTCTGCAAGAAGTTACGGCGAGAACGGAGTTTTTCTAGTCGGAAGTGTACATGATTTGCCCTGTAATATGATCATCGATACAGGAGCCAATGTGACCATCATTCGGAAAGATCTGGCTCAGCGAACAAATCTGGCTCGCTGAAGGTGAAACTCTCCTGGACCCCGCCACGTATTATCCTTCAAACTGTGACCGGAGATAAGATCGACGTATTTGGAAGAATGACACTGAAAATAAAGTTTGGGAACGCCACTTACCGCCATACAGTCTATGTGGCCGATATTTCAGACCCTTTCATACTCGGACTGGACATTTTAAAAGAGCATGGATTTACACTGGACTTTAAGAATAATGAGTTACGCTCTGCTCAAGAAGATGTCACTATTTTCAAACTTGGAAATGAGTCCGGGTCTATTCAACGGATCACAGCCAAGGCAGATGTTATCATCCTTCCTCGGACCGAAATGATGATACATGGATTAACTGGAAACGAAAGAATTTTCCAGTATGGCTTGACTGGATATCCTGAGAAGAGCCCAAAGGGAGTGCTAATAGCATCAGCGCTGGTAGATCTGTCGAGAGATGTGATACCTGTGAGGATTGCGAACGTAAGTGAAAAGTCTAGAATTATCCAGAAAAGTGAAGTGCTTGCAACCTGTGCTCCAGTCACCTGTGTTTGCAAAGACCCGAGCTTGACGTTATCGGAGCCGCCTACAAGTTTAACACCTGTAATTGGACGAAATGAAAATTTATCTCCTGAACAGAGACATGCCGCAGAAAGACTGTTCCAGGAATTTAAGGATGTGTTTTCACAAAACGAGAGTGATATAGGGCGCACTTCACTGACACGTCATAGAATTGATACTGCCAACCATCCACCGATTAAACAGCATCCAAGACGCTTGCCGTTCGCAAAACAAGAAGAGGTTTCTAAGCTCTTACGAGAGATGCAGGATAGTGACATCATCGAACCGTCATCAAGTCCGTGGGCCTCTCCCATCGTGTTGGTCCGAAAGAAATATGGCTCCACAAGATTTTGTGTGGATTATCGTAAACTTAACGATATCACGAAGAAGGACAGCTATCCTCTACCAAGAATAGACGACACGCTAGATACTCTTTCAGGACATAAATGGTTTTCCACGCTGGATTTGAAGAGTGGATATTGGCAAGTAGAGATCCATCCTGATGACAAATAGAAGACCGCATTTACTACTGGACAAGGACTTTGGCAATTTAAAGTTATGCCGTTCGGGCTCTGCAATGCTCCAGCAACGTTCGAGCGCCTCATGGAGACAGTGTTAAAAGGTCTGACTTTTGAAGCTTTTCTCATCTACCTAGATGACGTCATCATTGGTGGCCGCACGTTTGAAGAACATCTAGAGAATATTCGAAAAGTGTTAACGAAACTAAGAGCGGCGAATTTAAAGCTGAACCCTTTGAAATGCAAGTTCTTCCAACGAGAAGTAAACTATTTAGGACACATCATCTCAGCTGAAGGTGTTCGAACAGATCCTGAAAAAGTGTCTGCAGTAAAGCACTGGAAACGTCCGGAAAATGTCCATCATTTGCGAAGCTTTCTGGGACTATGCACTTATTACAGAAAGTTTGTACAGGGGTTCTCCAACATCGCAAGACCCTTGCATAGGCTCACTGAAAGCAAACAGAAGTTTCTATGGACACAAGAATGCGACAATTCATTCCAGCGGCTGAAAGAAGCTCTCACATCCTCTCCAGTCCTTACCTATCCAGACCCCGACAAACAATTCATTGTGGACACGGATGCCAGTCAGGAAAGTGTCGGCGCTGTACTTTCCCAATAAATAGAGGGCCAAGAACGAGTCGTAGCATACTGGAGCAAATGTTTATCGAAACCAGAGCGGAATTATTTCGTCACTCGTAAGGAGTTATTAGCTATAGTGAAAGCCATAGAACACTTCCATCACTATCTCTATGGCAGGAAATTTCTCCTTCGTACTGACCACGCATCCCTAACATGGCTGATGAATTTTAAGAACCCAGAGGGCCAAGTAGCCAGATGGATACAACGACTCCAGGAATACGACTTTGACATCAGGCATCGCAAAGGCTCATCGCATGGAAACGCCGATGCCCTATCAAGAAGACCGTGTCCCGAGAGCTGTCGCTATTGTTCCAGAGCGGAGAGCAAGTATAATCCCGAATATGTCATACGCCAGACGAAGACTTCACTATTGACGCCACCAGATCCCTGGAGTGATGAGAAGATTCGAGAAGATCAAATGGCAGACTCTGAGATCAAACCAATCTTGGAGTTATTAGAATCTTCTAGCACGAAGCCCAGTTGGAAAGACATCTCGACTTACAGTCCTACGACGAAGCAATATTGGGCTCTTTGGAACTCTCTCCACGTCAGGAATGGTGTCCTGTTCCGAAAATTCGAATCGGAAGATGGGAAAACATCTCGGTGGCAGTTGGTACTTCCTCGATCCCGAATCCCAGAGGTCCTCAAGGAATTACATGGCAGTCCCACTGGTGGCCATTTTGGAGTCATGAAAACATTACACAGAGTCCGAGAGCGCTTCTTCTGGGGAAAAGCGAGAGCTGACGTCGAACAATGGTGCAAATCTTGCGATGCATGTGCTGCTCGGAAAGGACCAAAGAAACGTAGCCGAGGAAGACTACATCTCTACAATGTAGGAGCACCTTTTGAACGCATCGCCCTTGACATCCTAGGCCCTCTGCCAAGAAGTGCTGATGGCAACAAATACCTCCTTGTTGTCATGGACTATTTCACAAAATGGCCTGAAGTTTATGCCATCCCTGATCAAGAAGCTTCTACGGTTGCGGATGCCTTGGTACACCAGTGGATATCAAGGTATGGAGCCCCTCTTCAAATGCATTCTGACCAGGGGAGAAATTTCATCTCTGCTGTGATTGAGGGTCTCTGTCAAGTTCTCGGAATGGACAAAACTAGGACGACGCCTTTACATCCGCAGTCGGATGGCATAGTTGAGAGATTTAATCGTACCATCCTCAACAATCTCTCACTTCTAGTCTCAAGAAACCAGCAAGACTGGGACCAAAAACTTCCCTTGTTTCTTCTCGCCTATCGCAGCGCCGTCCATGAAACAACCGGCTATTCCCCGTCTCAGATGCTTTTCGGTCGTGATCTTCGTTTACCTTGTGATCTGCTGTTTGGTCGCCCTCCAGATGCACCTTCATCGCCAGAGGGATACGTGCAGAATCTCCAGGCACGATTTGAAGACGTCCACAACTTGACTCGAGAGCGGATCAATATACAGACGGAGAAGATGAAGACCAGGTACGACACGAAAGCCACAGGACATCAATTCAAAGAAGGTGACAAGGTTTGGTTTTATAATCCGACTCGACACAAAGGACTTTCTCCCAAACTGCAATCACACTGGGACGGTCCTTATACAGTCCTAAACAGACTGAACGATGTCGTAATTCGGATCCGAAAGTCACCAAGTTCGAAGCCTAGAGTCGTTCATTACGACAGGCTGGCTCCATACTATGGCCATAGTACTTAGTTCATTGATTGTAAATAGTGTAATGTAAATAATGTAAATTAGTATGACCATGGTCTTGTATATAAATTAATGTAATTATTTATTTTGCTTAGCATTATCATTATTATTGTTATTATTATTTAAATACTTGTATGTAATAATGTCTATGCTTTAATTTTATTTTATTTTTAAATAAGTGTATATTTTGTATAATTCAGCATTATGAATGTGTTTTGAATAGTATAGCATTTGTTGGTAACGGGTTTGCTTTCCGATCAAAGGTTGAACTTCCCGGGACGTGCAGTCCTTGAGAGGGGGAAATGTTATGAATTTTGTATATATCTGTAAATATTCCATTTGTTTAAATTTATTTTATTTGATTATTGTGAAAATTGCAGTATTATTAATGTATTTCCTATTGAGCATCATGTAACTCAATGCTAAAGGCCTCAGATGGTTTGCAAGGAAAACAACCTTACACCCTCATCTTTATAATGGAAGTCTATGGAAATATCGCCAAGGTATGGGTTTATCGCCAAGTTGGCGATGGTTTTGGCGACTTATTTTTGTCGCCAAATTTGGCGATATATGGCCAAATGTCGCCAAGTTGGCGACGGATTTGAAGACTTTTTGTGCAACCACACCCCCCTTATACCTATACATTGGGATCCTTTCTTGCTTGGGTTCTCTATCGAAAGTTAAAGCACTTTCTGGTAATTTCTAGCATCTGAAGGCTCTGGAATAATCTGGAAAGATCTCTGAAACCTATATAAGGACCTCCATCAGTTCAGTTCAGTTAGTTGTCTGTCAACTGCGATTGAATTCATACGAGAGGCTTTGCATTGAGAACTGTGTTTCTCGGATTGATTTTGTCGTTGATACGTCGTATTGAACGCCTTGTTTCTGTGTGAAATTTTGCTGTGCTTTTATTGGATTTGAAGATTACTGAATATCTTGTAATTTTCAGAAGATATTGGTGTTCGTATTGCACTGTTTATAGTGAATAAAGCCTTTTGATTGTTCTTATATATTGGCATCAGTCCTTTCGAACCCCGAGCTCACAACAATATGTATATATATATATATATATAAGGAACCGTGGTCATAGATTTATGCATTATCATGTCAGTCATGAAATGTGCTATATAAATTCTTGGTTTGTGAATAAAATAAATTTTTAATATCTATCTTTCATGGGTTTTTTTCTCCATTCATTATTAATGCAATATTTCTGGCAGAAATATACTGATCTTAGCATATTTACCAGCATATTTTATGAAATATTGCATTATTATTTAGACATGTGCAGTATTCTGTCAGACAGATGGTTAAGTATTGCACATGTTTTTATTCATTTCTAATTTCATTTTTAATTTCATTTGATATCCAAATTCCATTTTTTCTTACATTATATGGCATCTTTTATCATTATAAAATATTTATTTTTTATATTTTCTTGAAAACTTTTAAGTATGTTTGGCTGCGTGTCCTCACTGAAATGTCGCATTGGTAATTTTATGTTTGAGCTTGTTAATTATATATTTACTTAATTGTATTCTGCATACACTTTATAATTACCAATCTTTAAATGGGAGATTTGGTGTTAGGTTTGATGCAAGAACTTGTTTAATGTATTTTGAAATTCAAAGGTATTACAATTATTTAACATTCTATAATATTCTGCTGCATTGAGCAAATTGGTGTGGAATGTATATATATATATATATATATATATATATATATACACTGCTCAAAACAATTAAAGGATATTTGAAGTTTTATATAAAATAAAGATATAAACGAAATTTTTTTTTGCCGAAAATAGAAGAAGAGAATCACAAATGCAAATTTTTCTGATTTTCAAACTGTGGAGTATGCAAATTTTGAGTTCGACGTCAAAAACGTCGCTTCAGCGGCAGCGAATAAAATTTGACCTTCAACTGGATAAAAGAGAATGAAGACAAGGATGATCGGCATTCAGTGATTGCTTTGTTTCGATGAGTACGATGTCTCAGCGAAGTCATTTGACAGAATCAGAAGCTTGGAGAATTGTTGGTAGGTTAGAAGGGGACCAAACTCAAGCCGAAGTAGCGCAAGCCTTTGGAGTGTCACAAAGTGTCATTTCCAGGATCTGGAACCGTGTTTTGGAGAGTGGATGTGCAGGCCGAAGACCAGGGCAAGGTCGTAGACGGGCAACAACGCCCAATGAAGATCGGTATTTAGCGTTAACAGCTCGGAGACACCGAAACATGAACGCTACTCTTCAACAACACCTTCGCTCGGCTACAGGCACCACGATTTCAACTCAGACTGTCCGAAACCGGCTCCATGCTGTAGGTCTGTATGCTCGCCGACCGATGGTATGTGTTAGATTAACATCAAGGCATCGTCGCGACCGCAGGGAGTGGGCAACCGAGCATGTCAACTGGAGGAGAAATGAATGGAGCAATATTCTGTTTTCTGACGAGTCCCGTTTTTCTGTGTATCCGGCTAATAGGCGTATTTTCATCTGGAGTGACCGTGGCAGTAGGAATAATCCTGCATTCGTGCACGAAAGTGTCAGATTTGGCGGTGGAGGAGTGTTGGTGTATGGTGGCATCTCCATTGACGGGCGCACTGACCTCTACATCATTCGAGATGGAGCTCTGACTGGTCGCCGATATAGGGATGAGATCCTCAGACCTATTGTAGTCCCTTACGCTGCAGCAATCGGAGATAACTTCATTTTAATGGACGATAACTGCAGGCCACATCGTGCAAACCTGGTGGAGGATTTCCTTTTCGAGGAAGGAATCGTTTGAATGGAATGGCCAGCGTGTTCTCCAGACATGAATCCAATCGAGCACGTTTGGGACGCTCTAGGAAGACGAGTTTCTGGCCGCCAACAACCCCCTCAAACTCTCCAAGAACTGGAAAGAGCTCTTCTGGAAGAGTGGGGCAGAATACCCCAACTCGTCATTAATAGCCTCATTGAGTCCTTGCCTCAAAGGTGTTCAACGTTGCTGGCCGCCCGTGGAAACCATACCCCCTACTGAAAATGATTTTCTTTGAAGAAAACACCTTTTCTTATTCTTTTTTTTCTCATATGCACAAATTGTGTTTTTTTCCTTTTGTACACAAATGCGCAATAAAATGCATTTTTTTCTGCCAAACATGTGTAATTTATTCTCATATAACCTACTATGTCTGTCGACCATGTATCAATCAGCTAAAAAGTTTCCCAGATACAAAATCCACCTAAAACTGCAATATCCTTTAATTGTTTTGAGCAGTGTATATATATATTTCTATATTTATCTCTGATTAATATAGGCCCCACCAGTGGCTGGGAGGTTGTGCTCTCGAAGCTGGTAGACGGGAGGTGCTGGGTTCGATTCCAATCGCGCCCGTCGGCCTAATCGTTCGGAGTTTTCGTGGTTTTCTTCGAGCCGTGGATTTATCCATGCGTAAATACGGATTAGGTTCCCTTAGAAAGACCCCCACGAAGGGCACTCCCCCCGGGCCTATATCCCTAGTGTAGATAATTGGCCGTCACTAATCAACCCAACCCAACTCTGATTAATATAATTCATTTTTACTTATGATACTATAATATTTAGCCCATTTTTTCGCTCTTAAATATCTATTTGGTAAGCTTCTGTTGGAAATACATAGTTAATATAGCTGCATTGCGCATTTTACTGTGTATTTATTATTATATTTTATACAATAATTACTATTGTTTCACTGCAAATAGAGGCGTCTTAAATTCAGACACATATGTGTCTGAAAATGCAATTCAGACACTTAAGTGTCTGAAAATAAAATTTCACACATCTTATATGTCTGAATTCAAGATACATAAGTGTCTTACTGTGATCAGGGTACAAAAGAACTGAGAAAAATGTCTGAATAACTATATGTCATGTCTGAAATTCAGACATTTAGAAAATCAGACGCTTAAATGTCTGAGTTAAATATAATTGTATCAAATTCGCTGTGATACAATCGTGCCAGCAATATCAGAGAATGTTTCCGAACAAATGAATGTTGTTTAAAATACTTTTCCATCCACTAAATTTTGATTAGACCCAGGGAACACTGGCAAATAACTTCGAGGGGCCCAACGTCTCTGATTGCAATATTTCACTAATAAAACTCCTCTTCAAAATTTGTATATATCATAGAATAATTTTAGGTAGATTTCGTAAGAAATACTACCTATTACATTCTCACCTAAGTTGGAAATTTTGAAAATTTTTTGCAGATCTACACCGATCATGACTCCCAGAACCCAAAACCACCCCCAGTTCAAAAGTTTATATATCTATCTATCTATCTATCTATCTATCTATCTATCTATCTATCTATCTATCTATGTCACTTTTTTCTGACCACGATAACTGGAAAAATTCTGCATAAATCTCTTCCAAACTGATACATAAAATCAAGGGTCATAAAATCTCGGTCAAGTTCGTTAATGGGCAAAATCGAACCAAGGGGGGGGAAATGGGGGGGCTTTTTGTGAAAACAGAAAAATCCTCATAATTTCTTTATTATTATACGTATCGAATCCGTTTAAAGTTATTATTACTTCTAGGAAAAGGGCCGAAAATGTATGTATGACAGATTTTTGATATAATTAAAAATGGCCCCAAGGGGGGGGGGGTTTGGAAGAAAAAAAATCATAGCTTCGTCAATTCAGAAGATATCAAATCCGCGTAAATTTATTATTAATCCTCTTAGTATTATCTAAAACTTTTATATTGACAAGTTTTTTATAGGACCAACCGTTATAGCAAAAAAAAATTAAAAACAAAACAAATCCCTGCCGGCTCCGCCTGCAAACAAGTTATTGTTCGAAGTAGGCGGCGGTTCCAACTCCCGCATCTTTTCGAAACTGATACATAAAATCAAGGGTCATAAAATCTCGGTCAAGTTCGTTAATGGGCAAAATCGAACCAAGGGGGGGGGGGGAATGGGGGGCTTTTTGTGAAAACAGAAAAATCCTCATAATTTCTTTATTATTATAAGTATCGAATCCGTTTAAAGTTATTATTACTTCTAGGAAAAGGGCCGAAAACTTATGTATGACAGATTTTTGATATAATTAAAAATTGCCTTAAGGGGGGCGAGGGAAGGGGGGTTTTAGAAGAAAAAAAAATAATTAACTTCGTCAATTCCCAATATTTCAAATCCGCTTAAATATATTATCAATCCTCTTAATATTATCTAAAACTTTTATATTGACATGTTTTTTATAGGACCAACTCTTATAGCAAAAAAAAAAAAAAAAAAAAATCCTTGCTGGCGGCTCCGCCTGCAAACAAGTTTCGTTTCGAAGTAGGCGGTTCCAACTGCAGCATCATCGCAAAAAGGTCATTTCTTCAACAATTCCCGACAAACAGGCACCCCACGTTCTGCGTCTTCGAAATCTACCTGTGCCTGTAGGCCGAGTCGTCAGGGATTTTTTAATATAGAGAATAAAGTGTATGAAAAAAAAAAAACATGCAATTTTTTTCGAATGTAATATGTATAACTATCTTTAATCTAAAATTTTCTATCCTTTAGAATATTTTAAATATTTGTTTTTGGCGTTTAGATTACTTTATTGATCCTCACATCTATACATTCCCCAACAATTTTATAAACTTTGGCTATAAAAAATGAAATTAATTAACTTTTTTTTCGCGAAAAAGCATTTAAAGACAAACTGATATTATTTTACACAGGGCAACGTTATTTCGAATTGTACAGAGATGTCAGGGACAGGCGTCCAAATTGCCCGATGGTTGAGCCGCGCTGTGTTGAATTCATACATTTTTCTTCAGGGGGGGGGGGGAGGGGGGATTGCACTTTTTAACCAAAATCATAAAATTTCAAATCTTCTGGGGAATGAACATTTCAATGTTCCGGGAAAATCCCCCGGGGCACCCCCTGAATTCAACACTGTGTGCCAACCCTGGTCGTGTTATAGGATCATATGACTTCAATCTATACGATTCGTATACATCGAACATAAAAATTGTACACGAAAATAATAGAGCTAATTAAAAATTGATAATACATGCCAAAAGCAACAGTAGATGGCGCCAGTGCACTTGACAGATTGAATTTCAAACGTACAAAATTAATTTCCATGGTGGATTCTCTTCAGTACAGAGTACGCAAATGGGGCTCTGGATTTTTATCCTCATAAAAACTAAATTGGATGATTTTTTTTTACATGTTTGATTTCATTTCTATATAACTCACTGATTTTTTTTTTAAACAAAACCAATAAATGGCAGCATCGATTCTGATTTTCCCATAAAATAAATGTTACTTTCATATGAGATTGCAAATCACCTTCAAGAAAGTGAAGGCAAGAAAGTAGACATTAACTTAAATACTTTACAATAAAAATTTTGGAGGATGTGTTGTTAGTGAAATTAGTCGCTTATTTAAAGCCCTTAATTTTTTTCATTGTGTGAAATTGAGTTATTGATAAATTAAATTGATATTTTTGGGAGATAGAAATTTGTGACATATTTATAAATATAAATTACCAGCCACTATAGTTTCAATTTGAGAAAAAAATGTTTTTATCTGTCATCTAATGGTGTCATTTTGTTTGTGCCAAAGCAATGAATGAGTGTTTGTAGTATTATTGTGATTTCGGGTCTCAAGAGGTATGAATGAAAGCTATATCCCCCCCCCCCCCCCCGAATCAACGGAATGTGTTTAAAATCGGTCAAAAAGAAAATTTAGTTAGTTAAATTTGAATATCCAGGGAGTGCTTTTTCAATTAAGATATTTATTGATAACTATCGAATATAAAATATGTATAATTCATATGTCCTTCTCCCACATAAATAATAAAGCTATACAATTTTAACCCCCATTTCATATTGACGAATTTTTTCAAAATCCTGTTCAAATTTTCCAATTTTCTGAGCAACAAATCAGTGAATCCTATAAAAAATATCTACACGCATATCAATCATTCGTTGACTTGCATTTGAAATAACACACTCATGTGGCCTGGATGAAGAAATAGATAAGGCGTTGGTTTAGTCCAGTAGGGCCCGGGTTCGATTCCAGCCTGGATGAGAACGAAAAGTAGATTATCCTCCCATAATTAATTGTAGATAGAGATGCTTCCATCGATAGATGGCAGCACTATCGCTTTTTCTCAAATTTTTTTCTAGCTACCCGGGTAAAAAAAAAATGGCGGTATTTGAGACATTTAAAATGTCTGAATTTCAGACACTTACAAGCGTTTTAAAATATTAAGGCACTTTAAAGTGTCTCTTTTTTTTAACCATCCGTTTCAGACACTTATGTGACTGAATGTCAGACTTTTCAGTTTACAGTGTTCTTCGTATTATTTGCTCATCCTTTGTATTTTCAAAATGCACTTTTGTAACATCTAATTTCAAGTTCATTTAGTGGATTATTTACCATTATTAATTTTGAGTTGAATTATTATGCTAAGGGTTATTTTGGAAAATGATGTTTCAATTAGATTGTTATGTTGATGAATTTTCTTCAAGGGAGTTTATGTATATATGTAAATAGTTTAATATAGTTTAATCAAGTTCACATCTTTCTTTTTATCTGTATATTATTAGGGTAATCAAGAATAATTGCCTATTTCAATTTACTTTTTTACTTTTTTGCTATACTAAGTTAAATATTATATTTCATATTTATTTTTAACGTTTATTTCAAAGTATAATTGAGCTATAATTATTTATAATATTTTTTGTGTATATCAAGCAATTACATTGCTTTCAATTATAATATGGTAGTAATGAGCCAAATGTTAGATACTGTGCTATGCGTTCATTTTAATTTAAGTAAATTTTAGAATACTATGTAGTATATATACAAATATATAGCTCGTATACAGAGCTGCACAAAAGAATTCGGGTACTTTTCCGACTATTGGCGGTAATTGCTGGCATTGGGTTTTCAAATGTGTTATGCATTTTCCAAATTGTTTCCTTAGACAAGGTCAAGATCAAACCAGGCGGGGAGTGGAAAATACATAGCACATTTGAAAATCCAATGCTAGCAATTAACTTCAATGGTCAGAAAAGTATCCGAATTCTTTTGTGCAGCCCTGTATACGATCTATAGATTTGTATATATATGTACTACATTCTAAAATTTACTATATTTTCCAAATTGTTTACTTAGACACTTCGTCCCCGGATTTCACTTATACCTCAGAGCCAAGATAGTACACTAGTGTGCAAAACTTAAGCAACAAACACTAAATGCTAATTTCTGAATACGTGAGTACTCAAAAGGAAATTCTATAAACATGAAGTGTAAAAAATAGTTACTACCCTAACAGCAAAACCAGTCGATGTGAAGTCTCCTTGACGTTACACTTGGCCACAAGTGTCACAGTCACTACGGTGAATCAAAATATCGAATCTTTCACTTGTCTCATTATTACTCTCAGATGATTGCTATAAGGTCACTTAACTGAAAAGTCACTGTGACTGTTGTTTTGTGATGGGCCACCAGGTGACACTACAACGAAGTCACCTTGTGATTCCCACGTGACTATGATTTGAGGACTCAATTTTGAAGTTATTGTGAGCATTACATTGTAATGAGTCACCAAATAATGTCACAATGAAATCGCATGGTGACTTTCAGGTGGACGACACAGTACTGTGAAATCACCATTGCACTCCTTTGCGAAAAGTCACCAGATGATTTCATTTTCTGTTATTTGAGAACTAGTCACAAAACAACTATCATGATGACTTTACAATAGAATCTCCAAATGATAGTCACATGAGAGTCACAAGATGACTTCATTGTAAAGTCACCGGGTGACTCGTCACAAAGCAGCAGTCATGGTGACTTCTCAGTGGAGTGACCAAATGACAGTATAAATGAGACGAATGAAAGATATCACATTTCAGTTCATTTCAGTGACTGTAAAACTTGTGACCATTTGTGATGTCAAGAAGACTTCCCATCGACTGGCTGTGCCGTTAAGGTAGTACCTGTTTTCTACACTTGCTCTTTATAGAATTTCCTTTTGAGTATACTCACGTGTTCAGAAATTAGCATTTTATGTTTGTTGCTTAAGTTTTGCACATTAGTGTATTAGAAGGTCTATGACTTATACTCTAAAGCGAAAGCTGGGTTCCCGGGATTGTCATCGGTCATCCTTTATGTCTTCCCTTGTTTGCTTAAACATCATCTTTCGCCATATGGTACTGGAAAATTCTGTTACATTATTCTGAATGTGTTGGAAAGTGTTTCATAATCTATGCTTGGCGCATATTTTTTCTTTCTTGTTAATAAATATTCTGTGACTTCGTTTTGTATGTTTCCAGGTAAATGACCATTCGAATTCGTAACCCTAATGAGGAATTCTTTAGTTTAGGGCTCGCCACAGCTGCCCCCCCCCCTTGCCCTATCTTAGGCACGCCACTGCATGTTTTTTTAGTACCTTGTACGGTATGCACACATTGCAATATGTTCATTTTCAATTCACGATAATATTTTTCTGCCTGTAACAACATATCAATATTTCGTTAAAGTATATACAAATTTTGTATAATATATATCAAACTTAACATATTTTGAATTTTTTTTTTATTGCACTCAATTTTGATTAAGATGGTTCCAAATTACCTGCTCAACAACGCGAAACTTTCTAACACATTTTTTGACTCATTTTTAAACGTAAAGGTATAAAATTGGCAATCCTGACTGCTGAAGCGATTTTAATCACATGGCGTTTTCCATTTTTTGATAAATAAATTATTTATCAAGTTACAGGCTATTTTTGTTACGTGACGACAAGTTTTTCCCCTTTCTCGCGATGCCGTGTCGGGAATTCGGCTCAAGGCGCCGTCTTTAACAGTATTTTCTGAAAGATCTACCGCCTTTACCAAAAAATGGAAGACATCTTTCGATTACATAGTTTCTGAATAAGAACACCTGTCAATTTCATTCGTTTCCGAACAAAAATGAATTCACGAATGTATCAGAAAATAGCTCCTTTGAATTTGAGAATGGCCTTAAATTTAAAAAAATTACATAATTAAAAAAAAAAAAAGAGGCTATTTTCCTGTTTTTTAAATCGCTTTGCCTATCCATATTTCAAGATTTTATTCGCTGACTGGATAATATTCACTTTCGATTCATAATTTGTAATACATAATAAATTTCCAAAATTATAAATCAAAACCAAATTTACATTTTATTTAATTATTTATCTATTTATTTATTTTTGTACTAAAGTTTAATACCGATTCTAACGAATCATCAATCACTAAGGAAACAACATTAACTTTTACTGGGTCGGTAAGCTTCGGCACTGCTAACGAGGAATATATTGATAGCATGCATGAATTTTGGGTTAAAACCGAAATTAATATCTAATAAATTGCTAAGGAGTAAATTGAAAAGACAGATTTGAAACAGAATTACATACTCCTCAATAGGTGAAAGAAATATCTTGCTCAATTGCATACTTCTACTACTTTTACACCTTGGCCATCATGGCACATATTTTATCCACTACAAAAGCCTTCTGAAATCGAACGATTAGCCAGAAATCTGTATCTGGAAAATGTTATTGAATTTCTACTAAATAAATAAGAAAAACAGGCCAACCGACTTACACTGTGATCTTTTCAAGCAGGGTTTGATAAAGCCAACAGAAGACATAGCACCTGATTGGAGGTGGGGAGTCTAAATTTACTGTTCCTGTTTTGATTTTTACCCAATATATTGGAATATTATGGATTATATTATTATCGTGTAAAATACTTTGTTTTGTGTTAAATATCAGTACATTTTACTTCATCTTCTACTATCTGATTTATATGTTTGGCGTTTTTAATCAGTTTTCAATTTTTAGTGATAACCAAGGACCGTGCGAAGAGAAAACTGCGCCTGGGGCAAAATTTCAATTTGGTCCCCCCCCCCCCCCCCCCCAGATTGTTTTACACTGAATTCAACAGAAAGTAAACTCAAGTTGCTTAACCCATTCGGGATCATGGGTGCATATATGCACCCTCAAAAAGAGCATACAGAATTTGTTTTAGGCGCCAGTAAAAAAGAAAAGTAATATTTGCTTTCTCTAATTAAAGCATTTTTGTGATAGTTTATAAAAAGTGGTGCCAACCGAATAAAATTTGTGTAAAACCCGCCGGTCCCGAAGGGGTTAATCTCTCTTGACCCATAGTAGATCTTAAGTAGTGTTTTACTAAAAAATGAATAAATAAAAACGAGTCTGGTAGCATAAATTGGGCTCCCCCTCAGCTTCCGAGCCCAAGGCAACAGCCCCCTTCGCACGGGGCTGATTTTGAAAGATTAATATTTCACAAAAAATAAAGTACTATACTTTTAAAATGTTTAATTCAGGGAAAATTTTTATGTAGTTTGGCTTATAATTACTAGACAAGAAGTAAGAGAAAAATAACAAAAAATAAAATAAAATGGAAAAAATAATTAAAAGTTTAAAAAAAAAATCCCCTTTTCAATTTACAAAAATACAGACATTTGAATAAAAACTTAAAAAACAAAACCATATTTCAAGAGGAAAGTTTTTTTTTTTTTTTTCATTTCTTTAATTTTGCTGCTGTATAAAAAGTAGAAGGCAATTTAGACCGTGTTCTATCAATTTATTAATTATGTTTTTTAAAAACGGAGGTTATGCAGATTTCAGAATTTTGCGGATTTCTGGTCCCTGTTTTGTTTACATTTTTAAACAATAATTTTAATTTAATAATGCACTCAAAATCATAATGAATGCTTAGAATAAAGTAAAATTAAAAAAAAAATAAGAAAATTAAAAAAAACATTTTAAAATTAAAGGTCAAGTAAATAATTAATAATGCATAACTAAATATGTGTAATGATGAAGGTTTTTTTTTTCTTGAATTATTCAGTGAAACTCGCCTTATAAATGTACAATAATAATTCACATAAAAATCTTAAAATAACAAAGTTTTCTTTCATGTTTAGCCATACTTAATAACCAAAAAAGCTTGATTAATACAAAAATTATTTGGTAAAAATATTGCGATCGCCACTCATATCAGCAGTATCTAGAATTTTTTCAGAAATAAATTTATGCTTCATTCATGAGAAAACATGAATTGAATCATATCAAACATAATTACATATTAAAACGTGTACAGAAGAATATATATATATTTAAAAAAAAAAAAAAAAAAAAAAAAAAAAAAACTGAAATTTTACACTTACATCTTAATTGTAAGTTACATTGTTTACATCGGAAACGATGTGCGGATTTTACGGAGTCTACTGTATGTATATTTTTCTACAATTATATGCTCTTTGTATGAAAATATGTAAGTACTTAAATTGAAAATTCTCATTTTCCCTCTTTTCCTCATATGTTTAGAATTTAAAGAATCATATTTTAAATATATTTATTTGTTTTGAACACTAATTATCATTTTATAAGTCTAGAAGATATAAATACTTCACTTCTAAAAAGTCTAAAAAAGTCTACTAAGAAATTCTTTATTTCTAATTGATGAATCAAAATATTTAGGATTCTGATCCTTTGATATTTTAGACATCTTAAATCAAATCTTAATTTTCCATACTTATAAGCTTTATTTAGATTTGCATGAAATCCGTATAAAGTTGAAAATAAATACTTTCTTCGATTCGCGTTTCTCAAAAATGAACAATTGATTCTATACGTTTTTCCATAGAGCAAAATTGATTCATTTGCTCAGGAATTACATTCTCTTACTGGACACGTTACGCCATCTATTGGCTACGTACGTCATTAAAATAGTTTCATCTGTTTTAAATATTGGCCAATAGATGGCGGTACCAGCCGTACATTAATCATTGTCACTACTGATGGTACCACGAATTTTAAAACATATAATGAAGACATGCTCGCTTTGTCTTTGATAACACATGAGGGAATTTGATAGGAGATTCTAACTGGACGACCTAATTTGCTCAATTTAAATGAGAGATCGCTATATTACGAACATTGTTCAACCGTAATTTCATACGAACTTGTCATATGCATCTGTGACAGCAAATTGCTGCTGTGCTATGCTAATAAGAGACAGGTTAAATTCCGAATGCTTATTGCTAATCAGCGATGTCAGCTTCACAAAACTGTAACAGGAGATTTGAATACTAATTAAAGTTATTTTGAAATTCTATTTAATGCGTTTTCTAAGTCAGCTGTGAATTAGGGAATGCGATTTTGAATAGAAATTAAATAATTCGCAATTAATGGTAAAACGATTATTGTTCATATTCATGCCATTTAAAGTAATTATTTTAAATTCGAATTTCTTTTGAACATTTGAAATTCTATTTCTGTATTTTGTAAACCTGCTGGTAAATAAATAAATAAATTTAGAATAGAAATTTTTTAAATATTGCTAAAAATTGGTAAAATGATTGATATCTATGATTTTTAAAACTAAGCATTAAAATCCTATTTATTATATATATTATCAATATTATAGGTATTAAATATTTCACGTTTATTAAATTATGCAGTTCAATTCGTTATGCGATATTTAATTGATTAAAATCTTATAATTTTTATAAATTGTAAATTTTTATCAACATATCTGAAAGCAAAACTATTCATAATAATGTTATTTGAAACAGTCCAGTTGATCTACCACCATATTCCTAATGCTATTATGAAAATATTTTTTTATTATTATTAATTTAAGAATATATTCGATGCTGCTTTATATCGAGCTCGAAGCTATCAAGTACTCATACTCGGTTTTAACGAATTATCGGAACGGAAAAGATTCGTCTTTCGTTTAATACAAAAATAATTTTTAAAAACTCGGTTATGACGAATGAAGCTCGTGTGATTTAAACACAAATTTTATAAAGTTAAAAAGAAAAAAATATATATATTTCTTTTTTACAATTTGTAAACAAATTGTGCACATTATACGTGCTCTGCTCTTTTGACGGAATTAAGTTAAATATTTCAAGAAGATTATATTTTTGAACACTTTCCAACATAGTTGAAAAGTGTTTATAAATTCGACTTGTCTGTCTGCCGTCTGTCTGTCTGTCTGTCTGTCTGTCCGTGCTCTAACTCGCATAAATATATACGGGCTGTCATGCAACGGATATATATTATTGAGGTTTACTGTGGTATGTTCGGTATTGAATATGAAGTGTGTAGCACTTACAGTTTTTTTACAGGGACACTCAAAAGGATTCCGTTACATTATGGTTTATGGGGAAAATAATTTTCGGTTTATTTTAATGATGTTAGACAATTTCAAACATATTGAAATTGATATATATCACTGACTGAGATGCACCACAAGAGGCTTACTATAGAATATGGTGTGTATAGCATTTATAGTTCCTTTACACGGACACTCAAAATAATTCTGTTACATTACGGTCTATGAAGAAAAATCGTTTGCGGTTTATTTAAAAAATGTTTCATTTTTTCAAACGTATTCAAATTCACATATTGCATTACAAAAGGCTTACTATACAATATTGTGTGTATAGCATTCATCATTCATTTACAGAGACACACAAAAGAATTCCGCACTGCGCACTGTCTGTTGACAATAATTGCTAGAAGTGCATTTTCAGTTCCCGTGAACGCGTTTTCAAATTTAACTCATTTTTTGTCTATTACTGGGTGTGTATAAATTCTATAGATTATATACAGGGCAGCACAAAAGTTCTCATGTACATTTACGCTTATTGACGGAAATTCCAAGACGGGGCATTTGAAATATGCCACGCGTTTCTTAACTGAACTAAAATTTTGCCTTCTATGTAATATATATACAAATCTATAGATCATATACAGGACTGAACAAAATAATTCGGATATTTTTCCGAATAGTGTTGGTAATTACTGAAATTGGATTTTTAAATATGTTATGCGATCTTAGATATCAACTTTCACCTTATTAAACGGTAGAGATTTGTAAAATTATTTCGGAAGTGTTGGAAAGTGTTACATAATTTATGCTTGATGCATAATTTTTCGTTCTTGCTCAGTATTGTACCTTCTTTGATATAAAATATGCATAGTTTCTTAAATAATATTTTGAAGCTTTTTTTTTTTTTTAATTGACAGATTTATAATTGAAAAAGTGTGAAAATAACTTTTAACTTATAATTACCGCAAGTCTTTAATCTCCTGTGCTGATTTAAGAAAAACATTGCTCTTTTAAGATTGATCCTTTGAGTAACTTTTGTAATAACTAATGTATTTTCATAATGCGAGAGCTTAAATTTAGTCATTACGTCTCTATTATAATGCTCCCTTCCCTCTTGTTATAATAGTATATTTTGCGTGCTAAACTTAAATATACAATGAAATTATTGTGTTGCTAGTGAACTTTTAAAAGTTAGGCTTACTTTCAAGATGTTGATGACATCTTATAAACATAATATGTTAACATGTCCGAAAATTCCGGAGTTTCTCTGCGAATGTGAGGTAAAGTAACGGTAGTAAATAAAGTAATGTAATAGGGGAGATGGGGGATGAATGGGACAGTTTCACAAAAATATTTATTTTAAATATTTTATTTAAGTTATTATCAATATTATGTATCACATTTCACACATTAGATGTTTGACTACATCTTATGCACAATATTTATTCAAGATTATTATTATACAGAAATATGTTATGAAAATTTAAAAAAAAGCTCCCCTCTGTCCCAATCATCCCCACATCAGGGATGGGTGGGACACAACTATTTTCCTCCCTGTATTCAATGTTACCAAATTAAAATTTATAATTATAAACTTAAATGTAATTATATTTGTAATATATAATCGTATATGGCTGTTATATATCAGTGTTGGTAATCTAAAAAGTGAAAACATAGCTAATTATGCACGAAAAAAACTGTGATTTATATATTTTAACTGTGAACACATTTTAATGTATTATATTTTTAGAACTTTCAGTTGTTGGTTCTTCTAAATGTGGTCTGTCAGTTTCATAAGCTGACATAAAATCACTTTCAATGAATGTATTTCTGTTAAAAGGGAAAATGGCAGTTTTCCTATAACCACTGGTTATGTTTGTGTTGCTAGTACTAAAAGTTGACAAAAATGCCTCCTTGACAAAAGCTGAGAGGTTATAAATTGTGATTCTTTCATTAAAATTCTTTGCATTAAAAAGCCCATAAACAGAAACATTCAATGGCTGAAGACGATGGCTACAATGAGGAGGAGATGTTAAAAGAATAATTACCATAAATTATTAATTTATCAACCTATATAATATTATTTAGTTAATAAATATGTTTTTCAATATCTTCTATGACAAAGTGGGACAGTCCCATTCATCCCCATCTGAAACGTCCCAATCATCCCCATGATGTATATATTCAATTGTCAGCCATTTTGACTCAGAAATTATTTTGTCACAATAGTTAATACTTATTTATTTTAATTACCAAAATTGAGCCTTGAAATAAATAACTATAACATATCTTGTTTATAATGCATAAAATATGTAAACAACTTCAAATACATATATTTAAAAAAAAATTACTTTTAAGCAAAGTTTTCAGGAAATGCAACTTTGAAGGAAACTGAAAACAGCCATGTGGTCTTGCTTTTGGTTCTGAAACCACACTATGGTAGTGAAATCTATGAGGATAGGAATCAACTAAAAAAAATGTTAATTGCTTGAAATATTGAGAACGTCCCATCCATCCCTTGTCCCATTCACCCCCCAGCTCCCCTAATGGTAATATAATACTGCGCATTACAACTACAACAAATTTATAATTAATTTTTTCTATCGAATTCCGATTTCTGTTTACCCACAAGTCTCGAATTTTCTCAATTTGCGTTGTGATTTTTTCGGGAATCTATTTCTTTATTTTTCTCAGAATTCCGCAAGTCATTTATTTTTTGAGGAATCGCAAAATCAGCTTTCTGGAATTAATAGGTGCCAGAGGGAAAAATCACTAGCAAAACTTATTTTTGAAAAAAAAAAAAAAAAAAAAAAAAAAAAAAAAAAAAAATTAGACTTCTTAAAAACACTATGTTTACTGGTCATAAAAAGAATAATAAAAAAATCAAATTTCGTCAATCAGACTCGGAAAAATCACAAATTTCGTCACGGAAAATAATCGCAAAGGTCTTCAATCTATCACGGAAAAAATGTGACGAACTTCGTCAATAGCTTTAAAAGAAATTCGCGAATTTCGTCAAGCAGTCTTTGAAAAAATAAAATGGGAATTTCGTCCATCAGTCGCTGGAAAAAATCACATAATAGTCAATCCGGTCACGAAATTTCACGCATTTATATAGATCGCGAATTTTTCGCTCTGTAGGCATTTTAATTACTTTTTATAAATTTACTAGGGGGTGGGGGGGAACTACCTTCTACGAGTTGCGCTCACCAGCTCCCGTCCAGATATCACAAGCTCTAAAAACACACTAATTTGCTTTGTTCTAAAAAAGGTTACCCGATTACAGAAGATTGGATGATATTCTCACGACCAGTGGCGATATTTTGTAATCGGGTATCTCTTTGACTGAGATATTTTTCGGACCCTAAGGTCGCATCCAGCGCTGTCGCGACAGATTACGGCTATTTTCGTGATTAATTAAATAAGATCTATCACACATTTGAAAATCGGCTTGTACAAAATGGTAAGCAAAATATGTCGCTGTCTCCCGGAATTTTATAATAATGTCTAGAAAAAAAAATTCTTTTAGACGCTATAAAAAAAATCATTTAAAATATGACGTTAATACATTGTTTAAAATATGACGTAATATTCTCCATTTAATGCTTTTTGCACGTAAAAATTTCATTATTTTAAAGTTTTCTTTCTCTTTTAATATTAACATGTAAATATTTTTTGCTATTGATATGCGTCTGGAAATATTATTTTTTGAGGCGTTTAAAATAAGACGTAATTTTCACATTAAATGCATTTCGCATGTAAAAATTAATTATTTTATAGCTTTCTTTCTTTTTTTCAATAATAAAAAGTTTGGAAAGATTATTTGCACTTTTTCAAAATTTGGCAACAGTTAAGTTGAAAATGACTTTTTTGAAATGGGAAATAAATCTCTATTCAGATAATGAAATTTTGAATAAAAATTTGAAAAAAAACAACAACAAAACCCTTAAAAATTAGACAAATTGAAAAAATGATTTGAACACTGCACACTGCAATCTAGTCTAGCCTGCAAAAGGTGTTTAAATTGCTATGCATAGTTTTTGATCCATATAATTTTTTTAAACAGAACTATTTTGATCGAATTCAACAATCAATAGCCCTTAAAATACTTCTTCGATTTAAAAACTGTCTACTTCAGCGTGTTTATCATACATTTCTCTATAAAACTACCATGTTTCATTATTTTTATATTGAATAGATATTTTATATAAGAGCCGAAAGAGCCCGGTCACAATAAATTCAATTGCGGCATAGCAGTAGCATTAGTTACTTTTGTTCAAATTATAGAGATTACAAAAGATATTTTATGTTTAAAAAGTAAATTATCCAATCTTTATTTTAATCATTTTGTAGGGATAAGTGCAAATGTTGAGGAGGTGAGGATTCAGAAAATGTTTGTAAAAACAAAAACTATTAAAAGGTATCGCTAGAAAAAAAAATGCACGACTCTTGAAATTTTAATATTTGACTCATGAACGGTGTCCAAAATTCCAGAAATTTAACTAGTTTATTCCTGATGTAGCCTTTAAATATAATTATTTTAAAGTTGAGAACATGTATGAAATATAAAACAATAATTTTGATTTTAAAAAATCAACGCTATTATTATTATTAAGTTGTCTAAAATGTATATTTCATCTTCTACCGTATTTACGGCCATGTCCACAGTACATATCGACCGATTTTACTTACCCATCATACGTAGTATAGGGTAAGTCTTGTAATCGTTTTGAAAATAAAAAAAAAAAAAAATTTTGACGGATTTACACGTTTCAAACACTGGAGATTCCGAAAAACATATTTTTAGAAAAAAAAATTTGCCGTCCGTCTGTGTGTCTGTGTGTCTGTAAATGCTCTATCTGCCGAAAAAATTGAGATAGAGACTTGCAATTTGGTATGTACTTAGTATGTAATAACGGGAAGAAGCTTATTTCATTTCAATAACCTCGATTAACCGGAACTATTTTTTTTGGACTCTCGAAATATTCGTTCTGATAAAAGGTATATAAAAATTTTCGAAATTGGTTATTTTAAGAAATGAATATAAAAGACAATAAAAAAACATAAATTTTGCATAAAGCATGAAGTCGATCGGATAATTAGTTGCCGAGATATTTGTAATCCTATTTTCCACACTCTTCGATTTTTCATGACCCTGTATTTCATCCAAATTTCACTTCAAAGATATATTTTAATTGGAAATTTGACGCTTAATCAGATGCAATAAACCGCTAGTTAATAGGATTATTATTTTTGGAGTTATAAGGATGTTTCTTTCAAGCAATTTAGTAATCGAGCCTTTAAAGTTTGTGACGTCATCAAGCCTCGATTTTATTTGAATTGCAATGCATTTTATAAGTAGTTTACACATTTTTTTATTTTAATATTTTACATTATGCATATCCATGATGGGTAAGTATTACGGTGGCCCCCAACGACTAGTTTTATGTGTTAGAGGATGACATGATACCGAATAACATAAGAAATATGCTCTCTGAATTGCATTTTATCATGTGTTATTTCCTTCGTATGTGGTTTAAGGCTGTTCTCAAATCCAAACAGGCTACTTTATGACACGTTTTTTAATTCATATTTGTTGCATATGTATCAAATTTGCAGGTGGTCTTATTCAGAAACTTTGTAATTGAAAGACGTTTTCCATTTTTTGTCAAGGCAGAAGAACCTTCATAAAATACTATCAAAGTAGGCGATTTGAATCGAATTCCCGAGACAGCAGTGGGAGAATGGCGGAAAGTCGTGACGTGGCACGAATCGCTTATAAATCGATATAAGTAATTTATTTATCAAAGAATAGAAAACTCATTTCGATTCCAAATCGCTTCTATAGTCAGGCCTGCCAATTTGGTGTCTTTGTGTTTAAAAATGAGTCAGAAAATGTGTCAGAAAGTTTCGCGTTGTTGAGCAGGACATTTGAGAACCACATTAAATAAATTTTGCCTTGTAATGGGATTATAATACTATCTGTTAATTACCAGAAAAAATAGGAGGTATTCGGAAAATCATTTAAAATGGAAGATTTATCGTAAAAGACTTACTAATGGTGGTAATGTTGGATCAAACATTTTTTTTAGAACATTAGATGTATTAATAATATAGAGTAACCCCGGGAGAGTCACCGCATCTGGGATAGATGCCGCAACCCCTGTATTTCTTGTAATTATCGATAGATGACAGTCAGACGCACAGTATAAATGCGCAATGAGATTACTTTAACCAGTGTATAGCCTGAATCCCATTTCGATGTTTACT
This sequence comes from Maratus michaelseni, assembly GCA_963931845.1. Classification (NCBI taxonomy): domain Eukaryota; kingdom Metazoa; phylum Arthropoda; class Arachnida; order Araneae; family Salticidae; genus Maratus; species Maratus michaelseni. Next base: position 249,159,600 of record OZ007593.1, read on the forward strand.
TGTAGCTGTACAATCCTTATTTTGAGGTAAGCGCATGATTTCACTATCCAAACTTTTAAACACGTTATGCTTAAATACTTTTTATACGCTAATTACTAAATGCATGCATGATTTAGAAGTCAAAACTAAGTGCAGCGTCTGTATAGAGTACTTTGTGCATAGTTACGTCATTTTCCTTTGCGAGGGCAGGCAGCTGTGGTGTACTACGGCTGTACCGTACAACATGGGATACATGCCGCACTGCGATCCGGTATACATGCCGCAGTTTCTTTTGTACTGGTTGCCGCGATTAATAAAATTCAGTTCATCAGACATTGATGAATGTTCAAACAGTATGAAGTTTACTATACCTAAGGAGAAAAAGGGAAAAATAAAAAGTAAGAAGGCGAAGAAAGTTGCAAGTCAAGATGATAATAATGAAAAGTTGGATCACACATGTGACGCAGACGTTCTTTGCAAAGAATGTGTAGAAAACTACTCTAAAACTAAGAGGAAGTGTGATTTGCTTCGTTGCATCATGTGTCAAATGTGGTTGCATGAAAACTGTAATATTTTCGACACTTTTTGTGTAGATTGCGGTAAAAAAAAATTATCTATTAAAAAATAAAACAATGTAAACTCTTTTTTACTTTTTCTGTTCCCTCTCTAATACACTGTTGTTACGTTGTTGCTGAAATAACAATTAAAATTCAATCTTTAAAAAATATGTATATAATTTTGGTGTGAACAAAGTAGGCAGACTAATATTGATTTGGTTCTCACCCTGAATGTACAAGTGAAGCGCCGCAGTGTAATGTTTTAGAAAAAAATTGTTAAAAAATATTAATTATTTTTTATATATTTTTTTGTCGCTGTACACATGTGCATTTAACAATAAATAGCACAGCATGATTTTTTTCTTGTTTATGTGCACCATGAGATTTTACACACAGATAAAAACAAATATGCGGCATCTCACCCAGAATTACTCTATAATAGCATAAGTGCATGGTTCTATAACGCGTCTTGAAGTATGCCTTTTAAGCATCTAATAATATTTTAAAAATTAACTTACATTTAAAATTTAATAACCATAGTAGCAAGCCAATATTGACTACATTTTGACTCAATATTGGATAATTATTGAATTAATTGGCATTATTGCCTCGGTATTGGGGTGTTGATATATTTTGCTAATATTACTAGAATACTGGTAAGAAATATTTACTCTATGTAAAACCAATAAAGCCAATATTGGAGTTTCAACGTAAATATTTCCAATAGAAAGCCAATAAAACCAATGTTAGAGTTTCAACGGAAACATGTCCAATATAAAACCAATATTTGTGCAATATTTGCGTTTTATTGGAAATAATTTTACAATATTTAAGATTAAGTGGAAATACATCCAATGTAAAGCCAATATTTATACAATATTGGAGTTTTATTGAAAATATTCACAATGTAATGCCAATATTTTACCAATACTGGATTTTATCAGATTTACATTTGTTAAATATTTCTTTCCAATACTGGAAAATCAATATATTGGGACAATATATTGGTATCAAGTATTGGTGTTAAGTATATCCCAATATACTTAATATATTGGGACAATATATTAAGCTTATGAATGCAACTTTGGACCAAGATTGGGACAATAGACAATATTTACTTACTTCTTGGAAAATTATGAACAGTTTAATGCAATCTATACGTATAAATATCAGTGTGTGGGTGTATGTTGCTGATAAAAATCTGCAATTTTTGATAGATTTCCGCGAAATTTTATAATATACGTTTTAGAACAAGAATAAAGTTACTGGCTTTAGAAAATTATCTTTACCTCTTTTCATACACTTGCCATAGTGTATCTTTACACAGTTTTTTTTTTTTTCGTAATGCATTTTTTTCTTTCTTGTTGCCACACCCTAAAAAACGGTGCAAAAAGAAAAAAATAATAACGGGTACACTTTGTTTTTATAAGATCTAACAAGAAAATTTCCGCATTGATTTACTCGTTTTCTTTCAAAATACAGAAAATTCTCCAATATAACGTAAAAATTACCTGACATCCTCTAATCTAAAGCTGCATTTTCGTTAAATCTGAGGGGTGAACGGCAACTCTGCTGCGTTTTTTTTTATTATTATTATTTTTTTTTTTTTTTTTACAAACGGAAGTTTTACGCATGACCCTTTTCCCTCAAAACACGAAAAATTCCCGAATCAAAGCTCAAAATTTCCTGAATTTCTCCAGTCAAAAGACATAAATTTCTTTAAATAGCAGACAAATCTCTTCCAATCCCAAGCTGCCGGTACTTTTTACGTTTTTTGACGAAATTCTCTTTGAGAGTGCACCTTTGAAATAAAAAAATAACTTACAAGTTCGTACAAAAAAAAAAAAAAAAAAAAAAGCTGAATCTCTTATTTAAAGATGTCATTTAATAATATTTTACATTAATTGTTATTGTAATATATATAATTAATGTATAAAATACATACCATCTTTAAATTAGAGATTTGGGCAGATTTTATTATATTGATATCAAAAGCATTTTATTTAAAATATATACGAACTAGTGAAACATCTAATTTTGGGTGTCCTCCATTGTCTGCCTTGTCAAGGGCCTGATCGAGTTAAAATAGGACCCTGGCATTACTACATTGTTTTGGGTGGGGGATAGCTCTTACAAGACTAGAATCAGAAAATAGATCTTCACGCTCCTTTTCAAAAAAGAATTGTACTCCAGGGATCAATTTTGATGATGTTTGACTCCGTGTACATCTCTCTCTGACAAAGGAATCGTAACAAAGAAATAACAACAACCAATTGACTTCTCGTTTGTCATAATCTGTTTCAACAACAATTATGCTCACTTTTTACAAATTTTCCTTTTAAGAAATTGCACCCTTGGGAACAATTTAGTCAACGCCAGAACATCGTGCACGTGTATTGGAACACACACACATCTTAAAAGGACCGCCAAGACTAATCCATTTTGAGCTCAAGACATCCCTATAGTGTTGTTTCTTTGGTCATCATAGCTTTTGAAAACTTTCAGGTGGCGTTGCGAAAAACCTGGGAATTTTGATGTATGGGAACTGGGGAAGAAACAGTAGAATATACCAGAAGTTTTAAGGACATTGGAAAATTTTTCATGACAAAAAATGGTCTAACACATCTTTGTTTTCAAAACACTGAATATTTTTAAATCAGTAAAATTATGTCAAATGTTAGTCATATTAAACTTTTTCAACGTACATTCCACAAGATTGTTCTTTTAAATGTTGCAAGAAAACTTTTATGTGAAAGATATTTATACTGACGTACAAATGCTGTAATTTACTACTACCTTATAGAAGCTAAATAATAACCTTTTGGATTACATATAGCAATATTTTGACTACATGTCACATTTTAACTATTCCTTAATAATGATTATTACCCCTGTACGTTAAATTATATTCAATAGTGGTTTACAATCGCATTTATTTATTTTTTTTTCTTTTAAAAATCACCACAACAGAAAATGATTTAAATTAGGGAATTGATGTTACCATATATTTATTAAATTTCGTAATTTGAAAATGGGTAAAAGATAAAATTAGTTTTATAAATAATTTTTAATATTAGTTATAAATTAAAGGTAATCTATTCTAATCATAATCCAATTACAATGAAATAATCTTGTTTAACATTATTTTTTCCTGTATTGCCTCTAACTCTCCCCCCTCCGCTTCTAACGAAAATCCTGCATACGCCATACACCCATGTGTCTAGCAAGGTAGGCGGAAAAAATCCCCATGGAAAAAATCACCACGGAAAAAACCACCACGGTAAAAATCACCACGGTAAAAATCACCAACGGAAAAAAGCACCATCGGTAAAAATCACCACGGTAAAAATCACCATGGTAAAAATCACCCCCGGAAAAAAGCACCATCGGTAAAAAGGTCCCTGATAAAAAGGGAGGGGGGGGGCTTCAAGTTCAGATGGGAAAATACCACACATTTATGAATAACATGTCTTTGAATACGCCGATTATAATTTCGGGTAAAGCACGTGCTAACCACGTGTATTTACTAACCACGTGTACTAAAAACAATCAGAGTATTATATACATCATATATTCTAATACGAGATCAAATCTTTTGTGTGTGTGTGGGGGGGGGGGGGGGTTATATATACATGCAAATTTTATTTTAAAAACGGCTCTAACGATTTTGTATCCTACAGTTTTGAGGCACCAGAAAACCATTGGGCTGGGTCACATGTTTGAGAAAATTCGATTAGTGGGTCATTTTGGGTCGCCATGAATCAGAGTCAAGCTAATTGATCTAAAAAAACAGTTCAAACGATTTTGACTAAACTTTGTATCCAACCATTTTCGGGTACGAGAAGACTATTCGGCTGAGTCACAGAGAACTTTCGATTAATGGATCATTTTGGGTCACCGCGAGTCAAGTTAATTTTATCTAAAAAACGGCTCTGACGGTTTTGATTAAATTTTGTATCTTACTAGTTTCGGGCACGGGAAGACTATTGGACTTGGTAACATGTTCGAGAAAATTCGATTAGTGGGTCATTTTGGGTCACCATGAGTCAGGGTCAAGCTAATTGTATCTAAAAAACGGTTCAAACGATTTTGACTAAACTTTGTATCCTACCATTTTCGGGCACGAGAAGACTATTGGGCTGGGTCACATGTTCGAGAACTTTCGATTAGTGGGTCATTTTGGGTCACCATGAGTCATGGTCAAGCTAATTGTATCTAATAAACGGTTCAAACGATTTTGACTAAACTTTGTATCTTACCATTTAAGGGCACGAGGAGACTATTGGGCTGAGTCACATGTTCGATAACTTTCGATTAGTGGGTCCTTTTGGGTCAACGCGGGTCAAGTTAATTTTATCTAAAAAACGGCTTCAACGATTTTGATTAAATTTTGTATCTTACTAGTTTCGGGTACGAGAAAATCATTGCGCTAGGTCACATGTCTGAGAAAATTCGATTAGTGGGTCAATTTTGGGTCACTGTGGGTCAAGCTAATTTTATCTAAAAAACGGCTCAGACTATTTTGACTAAATTTTATATGCTACGGGTATCGGGCACGAGAACACAATTGGGCTTGGTCACATGTTCGAGAAAATTTGATTAGTATGTCATTTTGGTCATGGGTCATGATATTTGAACTCAAAGAGAATTTTGACCGACCACAGCTCGGTCTTCCCTGCTCGTATCGTTTAACAGTAGAACCTCCATACCGAACAGTGACTTATTATCGCAAGGGCAAATGGGAGAAGCTTCCCGGATTCCTCAAAGTAAAATATTTGGTATTTTTTCTTTAAATGAGTACAATTTGTAGCTACAAAGACGACTTGGATGCCCTCACCTGAGTCCTTGCCTCAAGGCGTTACATATTTATTCAAGGGTGTCCTGCTGATTCCTGATTAGTGGACACACCTATATATCAATCCTTATCATTTTTCAATCCGATTTTATTTGTATAATAAACACTATAACAAAGAGAGAATTTTTCGGGTAAAAAGGAAGACACGGATTTTACCTCCTCCCCAACAGTGGACACCTCTTTTTATCAGATACTTTTCCAATCCACAACATTTCTACAAATATTGCTTAAATCAAAACCTGTCGTATTATAGAAATTCATATCAAAATTACAGAATTTTATAAACATTAAGAAATACTAGGTCACAAGTTCAAACCATGTTTGTAATAAATAACGGATAGGGAAAAAATTAGAAATTGATATCAAAATTGCAGAATTTTATAAACACTAAGAAATGCTAGCCCTCAAGTTCAAAAAGTGCTTGTAAAGATAAAGCATTTCATGTTGCAATGTTATCTACATTTTGTTTTAAAAATTTAAATCTTAGTATCTATGATATTACAATCATAAATTTATTGTAGATATATTTAACTCTGATTTGGAAACGTCCTTTATACCAAACGGTACCATATCACTTTTTAAAAAAATAATAAAAAAAGACACCATTTAAAAAAATTTTTGGTATATAATATCGTAGATTTTCTGTCATAAAAGAAGTGAATTTTACTTTTTGTAAATAACGGTTTGATAGCAATTCTCGTAAAAAGTGTTCCAGTTAAGGATTGATTTTTTTTCCTGTTATAATGCCACCGATCAGATAGAAAAAATAAAATGTTTAACACTTGCCAACATATGAGATGTAATCTTCCCAACTGAGCAAAAAATCCGAGCCAGGATTCGAACCCCGGATCCCTTGGTTGAAGCTGGCAATGCTATACCAACTGAGCAATCCCGGACGAATATGGCTGAACTAATTCACCCAGTTAACCTTAATGATCATCGTATCTGGTCTGATATCTGAATCAGCACAACAACCGATTTCTGAGTCAGCACAACAAACGTCAAAATTAATCTACTTTCCAACATAGTTGGAAAGTGGTGAAAGTGCATATACGTCACACTTAGGTTGATTTTTTTTTTAGTAGCCAGTTACCGGCTAGTGAGATTAATTTCTTTAGTAGCCGATTTTTAGATAAAATTAGCTTGACCCACAGTAACCCAAAATCGACCCACTAATCGAATTTTCTCGGACATGTGAGCTAGCGCAATGATTTTCTCGTGTCCGAAACTATAAGATACAAAATTTAATCAAAATCATTAGAGCCGTTTTTTAGATAAAATTAACTGGACCCGCATTGACCCAAAATGACACACTAATCAAAAGTTCTCGAACATGTGACTCAGCCCAATAGTCTTCTCGTGCCCGAAAATGGTAGGATACAAAGTTTAGTCAAAATCGTTTAAACTGTCTTTTAGATACAATTAGCTTGACTCTGATTCGTGGCGACCCAAAATGACCCACTAATCGAATTTTCTCAAAGACATGACCCAGCTCAGTGGTTTTCTGGTGCCTCAAAACTGTAGGATACAAAATTTCATCAAAATTGTTAGAGCCGTTTTTAAAATAAAATCTGAATGTATGTATAACCCCCCCCCACACACACACACACAGAGAGAAGATTTGATCTCGTATTAGAATATATGATGTATATAATACTCTGATTGTTCCTAGTACACGTGGTTAGTAAATACACGTGGTTAGCACGTGCTCTGCTCGAAATTATAATTGGTGTATTCAAAGACATGTTATTCATAAATGTGTGGTATTTTCCCATCTTAACTTGAAGCCCCCCTCTTTCTTTTATCAGGGACCTTTTTACCGATGGTGATTTTTTCCGTGGTGATTTTTACCGTGGTGATTTTTACCGATGGTGCTTTTTTCCGTTGGTGATTTTTTCCGTGGTGATTTTTACCGGGGTGATTTTTTCCGTGGTGATTTTTTCCAGGGTGATTTTTTCCGGGATTCGTCTAGCAACTGTATTACATAATTGATCAGAAAAAAGCAAATTCATTAAATTTGTGAGATTTTGACACAATTAAACTAAAATTACAGCATTTTGTTAATAAGAATGGCTATGGGCATTGTGGTCTATGTAGTTATCAAAATGTTTTTTCCGAGGCAAAAATAGCCCCACCAGTGGCTGAGAGGTTGTGCTCTCGAAGCTGGTAGACGGGAGGTGCTGGGTTCGATCCCAATCGCGCCCGTCGGCCTAATCGTTCGGAGTTTTCGTGGTTTTCTTCGAGCCGTGGATTTATCCATGCGTAAATACGGATTAGGTTCCCTTAGAAAGACCCCACGAAGGGCACTCCCCCCGGGCCTATATCCCTAGTGTAGATAATTGGCCGTCAATAATCAACCCAACCCAACCCGAGGCAAAAATAACAAAACAAACATTTAAGAATTTGATATTTGAATATTTATGGACAGAATTAGAAGCTCAATATAATCTGCGTTACGGCAAACAGAATAAAAAAACGAAGCAAAACCTATCAATCTATTGGATATATTGTCGTCAAGTGATGCAATTTTTTCTCTGTTAATTATAATTTACAAGGAATTTTAAATTGTCCATGTAACAACGCATTTTCAGCTGAAAACAGTCTTTCCTGCTTATGAAAGTTAAGAACTTATGAAAAAATTATTTTCATTCAAATGGAAAAAAATAAAAATAAAAAAATAAATAACATGTTGGGTGCGATAATAAATTAAATGGGATTTTTTACCATTACTGAAAAAAAAAAAAAAAAAAAAAAAAAAAAAGGAAAAGAAATAATAATGTTCTTTATTCTACATAAACTGTTTATTTATTACCAAGTGTACCCCTTTTAAAGAACTCGCACCAATTTTTTAATTATTAAAATCCTTTCTGGGAAAATTATAACCATGTTCACTCTTGTATGCCGCACAGTTTTGATACCAAAATTTTATTTAAAAATCGGAAGCGTCTATGATATACGAGAATTTGATATTTGAACACCGCCGCTGTGGAGCTTCTCATTTTATGTCTTGGACGATTACTTTCTATTTTAATATGCGAAATCATCAAATAATGTTTTGTAAATATTATGTATTAATTATTATTGTTAAATTTTACAAGAATTTATTTTCTTTCAGTGAATAATTTTTTTGTGAAATATTTTTCATATATATATATATTTTTTTCTTTTTCTCCAAATAGGCCATTAAAAATAGGCAAGGACGGATCCAGGTCACGGAGATCGCCACCCTCCCTTTGAAGCGAAAAAAAAAAATAAACACAATATATTTCTAAAAAATGTAATACATATTAATCCCCCCCCCCCCCCGATTTAACAATGCTAATATTTTTGACACATTCATAGATAATTTTTACATATGAAAGTATGAAAATTGCTCTTTATAAGTGCTAAAGAATCAAACAGCATTTTTTATTTTCCTATAAACGTAGAACGTTGCGACTTCATGATTCCTTCATGATGACTTTACCGTGACTGCCGAGCTCTAAAAATCAGTTTAAAGTGCAGTTTTGCCAACTCATTCTGAACATTTCTTTGAGAATGACAAGAAAAAAAAAGGGGGGAGGGGGAGGAGACTTTGTTTGAGTTCTCGGTATCTGAATAGAACCTACAAATTTCATATATTTTCGAATATATGTGAAAACTCCTTATGAAGAGATGTTAATATCCCCCCCCCCCCAAAAAAAAAAAAGAATCTTTGTCTAAATGGTGGGCTAGATCTGTCCCTGAACTGGGCTAGATCTGTGATCTGTCCCTGAACTGGGCTAGATCTGTGATCTGTCCCTGAAGTACGCGTGTTACGTGGGCGCGGCTATACATAAGTAAATTTTGTATATTTTTTTCTATAATTTCATATAAGAAAATAAAAAGAAATCCTTGAAAATAACCTTCGATACCACCCTTAATGCAGCATTTCTATCTCTTCGAATATATATAAATTTTAAGGGTATTATCGAATTATAATAAATTACTTAAAATATTAGCAAAATATTGAATAACCTCTTGCAATGCTTCTCTTACATTATATCAAAATAAACTTTATGACGGAAAATCTCATTATGTAGGTTAAAACGTGAGCAGGCAATAATTTGTGATCCATGACGTCTTTAGTTTTAAATTGGGAATAAATTGGATAATAGCTGCCACTTGTTAGTTTTACGTTAGTAAATTAGTACCTATGGAGTTTAATATGGTGCTATAATAACACGATATCAAAGCTAATCTGCACGAGGAAAACTACAGAGATGACTAAACTTGATATGGAATATGGATTGTTTTTTTCTTATGATAAAAATGGAGTAAGAGGAAATACTATTTATAATAACATTTTTTAATTCAGGCAATTTTAAATACACAAACCCAACATGAGTGAAAAATTGGCCGGGGCCAAGACTCGCACCTGGGACCTTCAGCGTAACGTGCTGATGCTCTGCCACTGAGCAATCCCTGATCGATATCCTAGCCCGACAATTTCTCACATTTATGCATCTTGGAAAGACAATATAAATGTGAGAAATTGCCGGGGTAGGATATCGACCAGGGGTTGCTCAGTGGCAGTGCATCAACACGTTACGCTGAAGGTCCCAGGTTCGAGTCCTGACCCCGGTCATTTTTTCACTCCAGTTGGGTTTGTGTATATTTGAAACTGACTGAATTAAAAAATGTTACTAGAAATAAAGTGATCAGACGTATTGTGTTTATGTACTTTAAGAAAGAATATTTGTTTATAATCGCCAGAAATTTTTATGCAGTAACAGAAGTAAAGGATGCATTATAACAATATAACATAAATACAAATGCAATAAAAATGACTTATAAGTTATACTATAACTGGGGCACTATAAACTATTCGTTTGACCAATGTTCAGAAACAGACATTTGGACAGTTTGACATTAGATATATGAAATATCTTGTGATGACTTCTATTCAGATTGTAAAACGTGTGAACTGTTAGTGTCGAATTTTCTAATTTTAAAGTGTGTGTGTGTGTGTGGGGGGGGGGGGACACACACACAGTTTTTTGGCAAAGTATATTAACTATTATTTTTGAGAAATACTCAAATAAGCAGTTAAAAAATTTGAGAACCTCTCACTAAAAAAAAAAAAAAAAAAAAAAAAATTGTTGATTTTACAGTATAATACTAGCACTCCAGCTGCCCGTATTATACCGTAAAATTAACAGTAATAAACAGTAAAATAAGCAGTAATACGGTATAATACTGGCAGTTGTGGGGTGCTAGTATTATACTGTAAAATCAATAATTTTTATTTTTTGCAGCGTATTTAAAGATTTTTTAATCCTCTCACTGACACGACCATGTTAATACATTCAATAGTACTCCAGGTTTCACAACAATACAAGCATTATTTACATAAGTTAATATAATTCTACAGATTTAAACCGGTTTTAATACATTGGGTAATGATTAATACTCTCAAGGATTGCATTCATATATATAATTAAGTTTTGTCTATAATGTTGGAACAATCATATTTTTTAGCATTTAAAATGAAATACAGAGAAAACAACATTACAATTTTGTCTTTTTACTGGACAGTCAGAGGAAGGCGATTCTCGAAAAATATTCTCCCCCCCCCCCCCCCCTCAACAACGTGAAACTTTCTGACATATTTTCGGACTCATTTTTAAACTTAACTTACTTGTAGACAGGATTAATGAAGTTATTTGTAATCGAACAGGTTTTATTTTTCATTTTCCGATAAATGAGTTACAAGCATTGTTGAGTCAAGACGGCAATTTTTTATTTTCCCTACCTGCGCTGTCGCGTCCAGAAATTAGGTTCAAAACTTTAACTTTGACGGCATTTAAAAAAAAATCTTCTGCCTTTACCAAAACATACCTGTCCCAGGCTTGTGCGTAGCGCCAATCATCCGCCAAAAGCAGGTTCCTAACGGAAAAACAATTCGATTACATAGTTTCTTAATAAAAGGACCTGCCAATTTGATGTGTGCGAACAACAGTGAATTAAAAAATGTGTCAGAAAGTACCTAGTTTGACTTTGAGGTCTGCCTAAAATGGAAGTTACATCCGGTACAAGTGGTGATTTTGCCTGGTAAGACAATGCTTTTATCAGTGGATTTTGTTCCATGAGGTTTTTGTTAATATCCCAAAAATACCATACGAAAACAAGATCTAACATAAAATATCCTTTTCAGAAGGCACCAAATAGTGGTGATTACAACTTTCTATTATAACACTCAATTGTACTGTAACACTTTAGTATATGTACATACCTTTAAATAAGCATAAGTTGTGTAAATATCATCGAATTACAATAAACTACTTAAAATATTAACAAAATATCGAATAACCTCTTACAATGCTCCTCTTACATTATACCAAAATAAACTTTATGAATGAAAATCTCATTATGTAGGTTAAAACGTGAGCAGGCAATATTTTATGATGCATGACGCTCTTAGTTTTAAATTGGAAATAAATTGGATAATAACCGCCACTTGTTAGTTTTACGGTAGTAAATTAGTACCTATGGAGTTTAATATGGTGCTATAATAACACGATATCAAAGCTAATCAGCATGAGAAAAACGATGGCTAGACTGATATGGATTATGGATTGATTTTTCTTATGATAAAAATGAAGCAAGAGGAAAGAATATTTGTTTATAATTCATAGTAAAATGTTGTACTGCAATAGAAGGAAAGAATGTGTTAAAATAACCGTTGTAAATGAATAAAATTATAATAAAAATTATTTATAGGATATAAATGGATAAAATAATTGCACAAATAATTGTTCAAGTTACTTTCAGTTTTGGTGATAATTCCAGTTTATTGCACGACTGAAATACCGGCATATATTCTTTGTTTTCAAATAAAAAATATTTCCAAATAGTGGAGATTTATATGTACTTATATGGAACTTTATTATTAAAAAATATATTTAATTAATTCTCTTGTTCATGAAATAGGAGAAAATCAAATTAAAAAAGGGGGCTCCAAGGGCTTAAATGCTCTTTTGCCCTCTTCGTTTTTTGTTTGAAACAATATTGAATTTTGAATTAAAGGCATGATATTTAGTTTTTTTTTCTTGTTTAAAGTAAAAATATTAATTGCATTAACCCCTAATGATTTCGCTGTATAAAAATACAACGAAAAGCTCAATTTTTATATTTAGTCAGAAAATAAAAATGTAAAATTTGTTTAATTATTAATTAATTAAGCAAACTTTTATTCATTTTGAACTTTTCTTTGTGAAATTTAAAGAACTTTTAATGTATAAATTATTGCAATATTTATATAATTTTTCTGAAAATACATTTGTAATTTGGCATGGAGATGAAGTCATTTTTAAGTTCAAAATGTCAAAATGGTATCCTTTAGCGAAGACATTCTTAAGCAAAAACATCCATTTTTATAAATAATGCAGGGAAAAGTTCATCTGAAATATATATTATTATTAATTACTTAAACAATTTGTATTAATTTTAAATTATCTCTTTTCGAAATTTAAAAAAATTGTAATATTTCTATAATTTTTACCATATTTGTTATCTTTTCTCAAAATGTATTTGTAATTTGGCTGATGATGAATTGTGTTTATAAGCGAAAAACATTAATAGTATCTTATTTTCATCAACAGACTAATACAATTCGCTCTAAACATGTGTAATATAGCAAGTGAAGAAATCCATAAAACTTAAATAATAATTAGTCTGTATATTATATAATTATTAATTAATAAAGCGTTTATTTGTACATTTTCACATGTTTCCTTATGAATCTGTGATATTCGTATCATTATTAGTCAAATGCTATATTCGTAAGGTAAAAATTTTAACACTATCATATCATAATCATATAAAAAGTATAATTCTTAAATATTTGTTTGGAAATATTGATTAAATTTGTTCACGTAAAACTTCTATAAAAAATAATTAATGATTCTGAAATAACAACTAAGGATACTTACATTTCTCATATTTTACATAAACCAAAGCAAATCGATAAAATATTTTTGTTAATATTTAAAAATATTTAGCGTGAACAGAAATTTATCATAAATAAAATGTCAGAGACATTTTTTAATCATTTTCTTCACTCTATTAATCATGAAGAACAAAAATATAATTCTTCAATGACCCTTGAATTATTAATGATAGCGTTACATTATTAATCAAATTTTATTACCTGCGGTTAGTATTTTTAAAGATTCTGAAATTTATTGAGGTTTTCCATAAAAAAAATGTCAGTAGGAACAAAAAACACTTAATCGAATTAATTAATCAAACAACGAACTGCAAGAGTATAGCGGAAAGACATGTTTCTTTTAAATATTACAAGTTTCCCAGTTTAATATCAAGTAGGTAATCGTAATTTTTGACCAAATAATTTGTGAAAAAATTCATCCAAATACCATAGTTTTCATCTTAGATTTTGAATAATTCGTTAAGTAAATTTTAACGAAATACCAAAAATGAAATACAAAATAATAAAAATGAAAGCAATAATAATGATGATGATGATAATGAAAACATGCTGGTATATAATTGTATTGTGCTCTGTTGAAGCATTTTTTCTGCGAAATAGCAGATAAATTACTTAGTAAACATTTATCTTATGTCTTAATGTGAATTAGAGATGGAATAAGATTCTGTTAAAAAAACAAATAATCCCTACTGAGACACTATGGTAAATTTAACATAAGTCTGTAAATTTACAATTATAAAAATACGCAAGACTCGAAAAAATATTTACAATATTGAGTAAATATTGAACATTAACTTGATATTCAAAGGCTCTGTGTAATGTACACAGTTTTTCAAATGTTCTTTTACAGGGTTCGTACGGATCAGAGAATTTTCCAGGAGTGTTACCAGTATTTTTTCTATAGAAAAAGAGTTATAAGTTAAACTCGAGAAACTTGGCCTTCTTTCAAGGAGAGGTTTTCTGTAAGAAAATACTGGTACCGAAGAATTTCCTGGTCGCAAAATTCCAGGAGGCGTACGAACCCTGCTTTTAGACTGAAATACGGACTTTGCAGTTTCTATTTAAAAGTTAGCATATAAATGTGTAATGTCTTTGTCATAATACTATATTTTAAATGCTGTTTAATAGATGTTTAAGAGACAGGCACAATATTGAATTTAATGATAAAGTATGTATATGGTAATGGTAATCAGAAGCATGGTAATGACATTTAAAATGATCATACACACTACATTTTATAGTATTTTTAAAGTAATGAAAAAATTAATAATGATATAGTATATTAGTATATTATAACATATAATATAGTAATTTATTATATTTTATGATACGTTAGAAATACCCAATGTTTAAAAATTTCATATTTCTGTAGAAAAATTTATTTTATAACAATTTATAAATAACAACACTTCCAGCAAAAGCAAAATGACGGTATGCTATTGGATATAGTGCTTGAAAGTTTTGAAACAATACAGGTATCTTCAGGCAATCTTTCTTAATAGTCCATCTAAAGTGGTGAACATTTTGCTTTCCAACACGAACCATAAAATTTACTTTAACTTCTTAATCAGAAATCTCAACAGCCTCTCTTGCAAAGAAATTAAATTGATGAGTTGTTTTCGATTTTTATGCATTTAAATTAAAATAATATAATTTAATTTTACTAACCTTGATACCATTCGTATAACACAACGGCAAACCAACTGTTAATTTAAATTTCAGAGGTACCTGCCACTATATTATGTTGCATCACTGCAAATAAAAGGCGCCTTAAATTCGGACACATATGTGTCTGAAAAGGAATTCAGAAACTTAAGTGTCTGAATGTGAAATTTTAGAATAATAGATGTCTGAATTTAAGACACATAAGTGTCTTACTATGATCAGGGTATAAAAGAACAGAGAAAAATGTCTGATTAATAATGATATGCACTGTCAGATAAACTCGCCTTTATGCGCTTAATTTTTCCTCATTTTTCAACAAATAATTTCCGTACTCCTAGAAACATGCTTTTTCCGTGAATTCTTATCGAAAGGCTGAAGAAGAGAGAAAATGTCCGTTTATTCCCTGCACACATGCGTATTGGCTCTATTAATACTAAAGTTTGAATTTATTTTATAAATGAAAAACTAAAAATTTAATAAATTATTATTTCGAATTTATTAAAGAAAATTTCTAATTTGAAAAAGTAACAAATAATTTTCTCATTCATTTCAAATTATTTGCAATTTATTTTTTAAAAAGTGGTAAAAAAAAAATCACATTTAAAATATATTCTAAACAAACAGATTAATATACATATCTATATATATATATATAATAGATGGAAAAAAATCGATTTTACTCAAAAAAGAAACAAACAAAAATAATACTTTCAAATTTAAAAAAGTAACAAATAATTTTCTCACTTATTTAAAATTATTCGCATTTTTTTTTTTTTTTTTTTTTTTTTTTTTTTTTTTTTTTTTAATAAAAAAAACATTCGAAATTAAAATATATTCTAAAACATCGAACACATTTCATCGAACCGAGCATCTTTAAAAGAAAACTGTATAATACTTGGAAAAGAAATCGATTTTATTAAAAAAGCAAACATTTCTTCTCAAATTTAATTAAAAATATAATATCCATACTTTACGTAACAATAAAATTAAGAATATGTATAATTCATATTTTTATCCTCTATTAATACTAATTTGTTAAAACCCCAAACATCTTCTCATAATGACAAAATCTCTCCGCAATTAATTTCGAATTTGCCAGCTTTCTAAACCCCAAATTTTTTCAAGTCCAAAGCCGCCCTTTGAAGAAAACCCTATCATCATTCCAAACTCTTCTGTAAGCAAGTGCCCACCGGCCTTATCAGTAACATACTTGCCTCAAGACCGGCAGATACCTAGATTGATCCCCAGGTGAGGCAGGAAAATTCTTAAGATGTATTTAACAATGAATACTTCCGCAACAGTCCATAGATAACAGAAAGACAGTTTTTTAAAACCAACTTTCTACAAATAACGGAAAATTTCCCTCCTGTAACAGAGAAAAAAATAAACGGAAATTCTTCAAATAACGGAAATAACCCGGCAGCGGTGCTGCCAATAATATTTCCGAGATTTGAAGGAAGTTTTTTTGAGAGTGTGTCTGAAAGTAAGACATTTAGAAATTCAGACACTTAAGTGTCTGAATTTGATTACAGGGCTATAACCACATGGGGCAAGGTGGGCTGAGTCCCTCCTAGCAACTTCTTGAGCCCCCTCTAGACTTCATAATTTTTCAAAACAAATAACATCATTTATTACATTTAAGAATTTTAATATTTATAATCAACAGTTTTAAGACAGTGGGTACTTGCTTTCTACTTCTGTCTATATTCATATATCCTTAAAATAGAAGGGGTAAAGATAAGCTGTAAATCAGCCCCGTTCCAAAGACCGACTTTGCCGACTGGTTATGGCCCTGATTTGATATAATGGTATATGCGCGATGACTCTGATGGCATCGTGCCACTGTATGTATATGCCAGCAATATCAGATAATGTTTCCGAAATATATATGCAAAAGAGATAATATATGGCAGCACATAATTAGACTTCAGTGGATATAAGGGAATGAACAAATAATTATTATGAAGTAATTAGAAGAATTATTATAAGAAGTAAGCTAACTTGTGATTTTTGTGCAAGGGCTTCATACGCAAACAATCTTTAACATAAAAGTAATGTAAAATTTAACAATTAAGAATTATTAAATATTCAATAATAAGCTTTTAACAACATTTCTAAAAATAAAGAAATGAAACCTTTTTTTTTCTGTCAGGAGACTCTGCCCTCCTGAATCCCCCATTTAAGCTAAAATAAAAACACATAGCATTAAAAAGAAAATATAAATTAAAATTGTTCTTTAAGAGGGGTTCACTGACAAAAAATTCGTATCTACTTCTTTTGATACTGTGTGAATCATTCTGCAGTCACTTGGAAGATTATATTTGATCTTTTTAATAATCGTATTTAAATTTAAAAACCCGGCTGGGAGGGGGAGAGATGTTCCCACCGCTGCTTGAATTCAAAAGTATCTTGAACCATCCGTTTGTGACAAATTTTTAATATATAAACATTTAAAAAAATTATGTACAATTCATATCTCCTCCCTCACAAAAATAATAAAGTTCTACAATCTTAGCCACCATCTCAAATTGACCAAATCTCCCAAAATATTCTTCAAAATTTCCAATTTTCTCAGCAACAAATGAATAAAGCTATTTGCTAACCATTTGTTAAGCAAAGAAAATTTCTCTAATAAATTATATTAATCAAATTACATTCTAAATATCCATTAACTATAGAAAAAGTCTAGTAATAAATTAACCTCATTAATTAAAAGTACTAAGTATTATGATAGCACTAATAAATTAACATATTTCCTATAAAAATATCAACACGCAGCTGACTTACTTCTGACATTACTTCCATTTAAAAGTGCTCACTCACATGTCTTGATATCTCAATCGGCAAGGTTCTGAGTTCGTAACCACAAGGTTCCAGGATTGAACATCGCGTGGGGAGGAAGGAAATCCTCTCGTAATAGAAAATATAGATGATTACATAGATGGCAACACTTCACTTTTTTAAAAATTTTCTTCTAGCTGTTTGCCCAGGAAAAAAAATTGGGATATTTCAGACATTTCAAGTATCTGAAATTCAGACGCAAACAAGCGTCTGAAAAATTAAGACACTTTAAAGTGTCTCTTTTTTTAACTATCCATTTCAGATACTTAAGTGTCTGAATTTCAGATATTTCAGTTTACAGTGTGTTGGCGGCAGCATCTCATTTTTTTACTTTACAAACAACCAATTTGTTTGTCAGCTGAGCATTATGAAATAAGTTACCCTTAATATGATAATGTATACATATATGTCGTTTAGTGGGGAATCAAAACATGAAGGTGATCTGGCATTTATATTTGAATGCTTTAATTTTGTCGAAGGAATTTGACTTACTTTGATTTTGATTATTCCGACAAGACGTTTGATGTTTTGTGAAAGGGTCTTTTCAATTTTTGTTATGTCAACTTTTGAAATTTTTACTACTAAAATATTTCAATGCTAGAAAGCACTTTACTTTTTTTCTGGAAAGTTATAAAAGTTTGTTTGTGAATAACTTATAAAGTGAACCTTTTTAACTTGAAGATTTTACATAACAATATGAGTAAAAATTGGCATTAGATGAGCCCATATACTGTATGGGTCATCAAGTAAGCTGCCTGAAACAGTACCCTTGTTTTACATATTTGTCAAAAGTTTAATGAAAATTTTTTCCTGTATGCAGTGTGACTTGCTTTCGAGAACCGTCAAAATGAAAAGATTGAGGTTCTGTATTTAATTTACAAGAATAATTTTCACTGTCATCTATATGGAAAACTACTTTTTTTGGACAACATGCTAAAGCTCATATGGTTTGCATCAATTAGTATTGTGGTCATATAGGGTCATCCCATGTCAACTGGCCTAGAGGTTCCTGCTCGACCCGCTTCAATTTAGATGTAATTGCTGCAAGACATACTATAGTATGTCCTGCAGCAATTACAGCTGTAGGTCAAAGCATATATGGGCTGCAGCATTTCTTGGTATTATATAATCTCTGCAAACTGTCAGAGTCAGAAGTCGTAATAGTTGCGTCACCAGAGTTCCTTCTGTAATGTTCATTATTTCACAGTCGCAGAAACACGATCAAATCACCAAGTTTGTCATCTTATTGGCCATGATACAAGAAACCTCACTTATTAAAAATAGGTGATCTAATACACCTTTTTATGCAAAAAACATAACTGCAGTATTAAAGATCACAAATAAATACCTTCGTCATTACTTGGCCTCAAAGTAGGCTATGCGGTCTGTTGCGATGAATTTTACCCTCACTTTAACAAGCTGTAACTAATGAAAAAAAATTACTGTAATAGCTTGTCACTTTACCAATTAATTACCTATAAATATGTCATAGAACTGCTGAAGTTGTTTCTCTCCTGGAAAGATTCTCAAGCCTGCAAAAAATTCAATTTTTGAAATAAATATATATGCATATATATTAAAGAATAATATGAACACTTCAAATCAAAATAAATGATACTCTTAATAAGGTAGGGGACCCTGTTATATCCATGTTCCTGATTTGGAAATGGCCCTATTATTATACCGTTACCTAACCCAAATATTTCTCTAAATGGCATGAGCATACCATGAAGAAGCTTCCTAGTGTATCGTATGATCACTTGTCATTCAGCTAGGTTGTGGAATTTGTGGTCAACTTCTTATTTTATTTTTTTGGTGTAATCACTTCTTATTTTTATCTGATAAGTCCCCCTTTTTTATGCGCTTTCTTAAAATAATTTCTTTTATGAATATCATCCTACTCAGTTTTTAATGGTCGATCAATTGGTGCTGTAGTTGCTGGTGTATATTTTACGAGTTATACTAAATCAAATGATTTTCGTGAAAGCTGACCTGTTGCTGATATGGCCATCCAGGTGGCCATATCAAGTGAACCCTGCAAACCTAGGATAAAAACATATTATTTGTTACAATTGCAATAAGTAATTTATTTTAACAATTTCTTTTTAATTCTGAAAGGATTTCACTTTAAAAAACAATAAAAACTTAAATTGTAATGTCAATTTTGTAAACAACTCCATGAAAAAGCCCGTTTCAAAACCACTTTTGAATAACAAAAATAATTATATAGTATCATGTTTATTTATTTTACACCAAAGTTATTTGATTTAGCAGAACAGCACTTTTAAATTTAAGAAAATCACGATTTGTGAAGCATGGAACAATGGTGGCCATATCATGTGCGTGCGCACCTGTTTCTGATATGGCCACTTGGTAGACTTTTGGAATTCCGTTTTTTTTTTGGACTGATAAAACTATTTTCATGGGGAGTGCAATAATTTTTTTTATGAAAGTCCATTAACCTGAGAACATTAAACAAAAATAAGACAGTTTTGATTTTTTCAAAATAACAGCAGGAAAAATTCTTAAACTTTAGCTTGGTCATATCAGAGATACTCACCTTAGTTGCAAAATATAAAATATTTCAAAGATTGAACTTTAAAGTCATTTTTCTCAAAATGTGATTTTAGGGCATCGCGAGCAAGGTAGTTAACATTTTTCATAATCTGTTCATGAAATTTTTAGGTTATATAGCGTATAAAGTAAACGTACATGTTCATCCTTTTTTTTTTTTTTTTTTTTTTTTCCATGGTGTTATTTATATTGTTAAAATTCTGAAATTTTTATATAAGCAAGCTACAGTTTTGTTAACAGAAAAATTCTATAAATAAACAATTTTTTAGGTTCAATAGCATAAGACTCTCCCAAGTATAATTAGATACCATTATATATGCCGGGTACATGCGTTTTACATGCAGATTTTTATTTATTTATTTATTTATTTTAAACCTCTATAAAAAATAATTTTTGCTATTATGATCTGAAAAATATATGAAAAAAAAAAACATGCATCTGTAACGGCCATTAAAAATTTATATATATATATAGAGAGGGGGGGGGGGGGGGGAGAGAGGACATTGGATTTTCAAAATCACGAAATTTGACTGAATATAGATTTTTCTTTAATTTTGAGAATTATGAAACTAGAGCTCAATTTTATTTGATGCAAAAATATTTTTTCAGTTTTGATGCTTCTTCGCAGATATATAAGCTTTTATATTTGTAAATACTCTATATTATATATATGCAGTTTTTTTTTTATTATTTATTTAAAATGCTCTTTTCTGGAAATTGAAAATTTTACACATTTCTAAGTTTTGAAACGTTCATGCACATTTCCTAGTTATGAGATTCTTTTGAAATTTATACTGTATATCTTCTATACAATAATAAATAAAAGTTTGCACTTTAGAGGTATTTTAGTGTTGGAATTCATGCGCATATAGAAATACATAGCTACTTTTTTTTTTTTTTTTTTTTTTTTTTTTTTTTTTAAAATAACAAAGCATAATTTTTAAAATATGTTTTTTTTTCAGCTTTTACTTTCAACAAACCTTTACAATTCATGCCAACTTCCATTGTAATATAATGATAAGTATCTTATATTCAAATGTTATTATATTTCAAATTAAGTGTAAATTCCTTCTTTCACATACTGACTGTTCAGACTCTCTGGTTTTTAATTAATTTAATCTCTCGTTTTTTATGTACATTGTATTTGTGGTTTATGTATATTCTGATGACGATTTGATGAACAAATCGAAACATGTAAATTTTAAATTTTAACATCTTTAATGTTTATGTTGACGTCTTTTAAGCAAAATAAAAAGTGTTTAAGTATCTTATAAATAAATATTGTCATATTTTATTTAAAAGAAATTGCATGGGACTTTTTAAAATATGAAATTTATCCGTTATTTTAAAAATTGAATAATTTAAAAAAAAAATGTATTAACTTAATACCAAAGTCTGAATATAACTATTTGAACGTAACCATTAACAAGTCTGCCAATTTTCAAATGAATCCATTTATAATTGAAGGATTTGGTTTTTAGTGTCCACTGTCCCCTTAAGAGTATTAAGAGCCCTTAAGTAACTCCAAAACATAATATGTAAATTTTTTATAATTATAAGGCATTTTAAAGGACCGTCTATGGCTTAAACCGATTAAAAAAGATGAGTGTCAATAGAGTAGATTTGGAGGATGTTTGGGCCTTTCCATAAAATGCTGTTTATAGGAGATAATTTATGGGTCCAAATGATGTGATTTTTTCTCTCTATAGCTGTTGCTTTATCTATAAAAGTTCGATTAAAGAAAGATTTTACATACATTTTTGTAATATAACGAACTATTAAAGATATTGCGGGAAGAGTTTATCTTCGAGAAAACTGATTTAAGAAATAATGTTCAGATGTATTTTTATTATCTTTCTGCGTCGATTCGAATAACATAGATCGGTTTTTATGTTTGTAGATGATACTTTAAATGTGAACTATTTTATTTTAATTTATTTATTTATTTACGAAGTATTCAAAAATGTGTGGTAACATTCATTTAAAGAAGTCTCAATATCAGTTTTGTTTTTCTAGGAAGTGCTTAAAATTTGATTGTTCTTATGTATTTTATTACTTCAAAGGGTTTAAAATAAGAAAAGAAGAGAAAATAGAGATTTTTATTCTTACCGTTTTCTTTAAACATGAGTATTATTGGTTTGTAATTTTAAAGCCAAAACATCTTTAAATGAACTGGTTAAGATTTGAAATTGGTTTTAACTGTAATCATGTACTAAATCTAACGGATTATTGTTTTAATAATTGTATTAATATACATTATTTTATTTATTTATATTGTTTTATTTTATTTTATTTTTTTGCTTTTTAACTTACAAAATATTAAAAATTCCCAGTAAAATGTATCGATTTAAAGAAATGTAAATCTGAATTCAAAATTTTTGCCTTTCAAGGATGCTTTTTAAATTGGATTATTTTTACGTATTTTTACTATTTTAGAGGATTCAGAATAAGAAAAAAGAAACTAGGAAAAATGGAAACTTTTGTATCATTATGATTTTTTTAAAACATAATTATGATAGTTTATAATTTCGAAGCCTGAATAATAAAGAAACTTTTTACAACAAGAGAATAGATTTTATTTCGATTTTTTAAATGTTAAATGTATCAAATTATATGTATGAAATGTAATAAATTATGTGATAAAAACATATTTGTGTTTTAACAATTGCATCAATATGAATTATCATTTTATTTATTTATTTACTTACAAAATATTAAAAATGTATGTTAAAATTGTTCTACAGAAACCTATATATCAATTCGGGATTCGTGTATTTCTAGGAAGTGCTTTAAACTTGATTGCTTTTACGAACTTTTAGTATTTGAGTGGATTTAGAATAAGAAATGGAACGAAGAGAAGAAAAAATAGAAACTTTTGTATTATGGTTTTTTGTAAACATATATTTTATTAATGTATACAAAATACATGGAGTGAAAAGTCCCGAGGCTCGCAATAGCTTGGCTGTACCAACAAATTGTGCATATGATTTCTAGAAAGTAGGTACCATCCTTCAAAAGATCCGTGTCCAGTTTACATGACATTTCGGCTAATTCTTTACGAATTGCAGGAGTGTAACTGACACTAGTTTTGCCTTTGTGGAAACAATGAACGAAACAGAATTTCGTGTTTTCATTATTACATTTTGGCGAAAAAAACAAACAAAAAACACTCCAAACTTACAAATGGCTTGTGAAGCTTTACGCCGAATCTTTTCCATAGAAAACAAAAATTTGTCGATGGGTTTTATTTAATGTACAATCACTCAAAAATTAAAAAGAGAAAAAAAGGACGACACCACTTTCTCGACGAAGTATTTTCTCACCAATTTATCGCAGAGAAATGCAAAATGTATCAATCGATTGAGAATTGCGTTTTCTTTTAGAATATGAATGTAGTTTTTGACATAGGGGTATCTCTATATATTAAAATTGCATCAACTTTTATTTCCCAAGTGATATCGGCCATACATATGACACCATATTTCTGCTTCTCGTATCTAATAATCAACTGCGAACAAGGTGTAGTTTACTTATTTTTCTTAATTTCTTCATAGAGTTCTAAAAGAAAATGTATTATGAATTTATTCATAAATTCCTAAAAATAAAATTAAAATAGGGATTGCGAAAAATAAAAATACTCAATTAGTTACCAGAAACATCATACAGTAATATTAAATATAAAATAAATTTATACCTTTTTTTTCACGACTCCTTTAAGATGTGATACACAAATACTCATATACGGGGAGTGGAGTTGTTAACAATTGGGAATCCCATTGAAACAATTTGCTACTTTTATTAAAGAAAAATCTACAAATTCTCTTTTCGGTAATTTTGAAGATTTTCTTTTCTGTGGATATTTTGATAACAGACAAGGATCCCCTTAGACAGTCTAAAAGTAAAATTCCTAATCTCGGAAACTAATGATAGGAGAGTTGTAAAAGCACCAAGTTTTGGATGACACTCATTCTTTTAATGTAAAAATTAATGTAGGTCATAATTTATAATTTATTTATCAAATTTATTAATAACTTTTATAATGAATTATATGTTTTCGAATAGAAAAAATGTCGGAATATGTTTGGATCTATTCATAGTATCTTATTTAAAAGGAAAATTTTTATTCGGACGATTTTTACGGAAGATATAAATGTTACTACTGTCCAATTAATACTAAAATCCATTAAAAAATATATTTAGTTTAAAATAATTAATGTTTGTATGGTTTTTTGTTGTCATTTTTTAATTGCAAGCGGTATTGAGGTTTATTTTTTTCTTCCGGACATGCAAAATTCCTTCTCGGAGAAAAATGTCTAAATTAAACACTGATGGTATCTCTCGCATCTCTCTTGGATAATGTGGTGATAAAATGACATGGGGGTTATTTTTTATTATTTTTTTTAACTGATTGTTCTTTGAATTAACGTAGGGAAATGATCAAGCTTAAGATTTTTTATATCTCAAATTTGATATTTATTAACCCAAAATAAATCTCCATTCAATAAAGCAAGTAAATAAATATCCTATATTTCTAAATTCTGATTTTTTTTCCCCTCACATTGAGCATTTGAACGTATAGTTGTTTGGCTTGAACCGAAATTCATATACTTAAATAAAGTTTAGATGCAAAATAAAAATAGAAAGGGGAAACAAATGCAAAATAAGTTAGAGTGAAATACATCTACGCAGTTGCATTCATAATTTTTGCACTGTGCCCCGAAGTTTTAAAATAGAAGATTAGGATATTCATACCAAGCTGAAAGTGAGGGGGCTGTATATTAACCTGTTTAAGTGTATCTATCTTATTCCGGCAAGTTTTTCTCCGCCTTTTTTTTTGCTCACATTGACCATTTGAACGTATGAACCGAAACTCATATACTTTAATAAAGTTTAGATGCAAAATAAAAATAGAAAGGGAAAACAAATGCAAAATAAGTTAAAGTGAAATACATCTACGCAGTTGCATTCATAATTTTTGCACTGTGCCTTGAAGTTTTAAAATAGAAGATTAGGAAATTCATACCAAGCTGAAAGTGAGGGGGTTGTATATTAACATGTTTAAGTGTATCTATCTTATTCCGTCAAGTTTTTCTCCGCCTTTTTTTTTTTTTTTTTTTTTTTTTTTTAAGTGGGAACTAGATTTTTTATTAAAGTGATTTACTTTTTCGATTCCGTTACATTATAAAATAATCTATCAAACACCGCACCAATGTTAGAGTTAACGCAGTAAAAAAAAAATTTCAATATTTTTTTCCTTTCCACCGAGAATTTGTTTCTTATAAAGCCGTATAAATTGGTGAGGGGAAAAAATCAAACTTTGTGTCTTTAAAAGGGGAAATATATTGATGCCTAGAGTTCAAAATTTTGATAAAGGCATTTAGTTCATTATTTTTTTTGATCGGCTGAGTTATTCAAATTCCCGTATTATTGAAACAAAAAAATAAAGAATCTTAAAAGGTGTTTTAAAGAAACTATATTTCAAAGAGAATATCGACTTACTAACTTCAGTACATTACTTAATGATATTTTTAAGTAAATTGGTAATTTTCAACGTGCAAATACATTTTTAAGTGCATTCAGCTCAGAAATCAAGATTTAAAATCGAAAATTACGAATTTAAATTGACGTTTAGTCCTTCTATAACAAAAAAAAGTAATCTGGAACTGAGCCAAAAACGAAATGGACCAATCAAATTCTGTGTAGATATTCCGGGTTATTATCATCGCTTTTTTACTAGGGACTTTTTTGAGGAGCTATTACTTTTTTTCTAGCGGATTCGAAAATCATACCACCAGACGCGAAATATAACTAGCTTTCAGAAATTAAAAAAAATATCACGGTCGGACAATAAAAACTCAAAAAATCTTTAAAAATCGAGTAAAAAAATCTTTTATTGAAAAAGTCATTTTTTTATATTGTTGCCAATTTCTAAATAAGCGCAAAGGATTATGTTTTATCTCAAATAAAAAATGTATTTGCGCGAGACTATTAAAAACAATAATGAAAGTTTAAAATAATAATTAAATGATCACGTGTTGAAAGCAGGAAATAAAGAAAATTACGTCATAAAAATTATGTTTACACATGAATATTAAAAATAAAAAAGATGAATTAAATGAAAAAGCATTATAACCAGTTAAATGAAAAGCATTATAACCTGATTACAGAAGATAGTCGCCGTTCGTGATATCATCATCATCTTTTTAAAACAGGATACATTACCAGGTTTTAAGAGGCTGTGAAATCATAACGGGGGTTGGTGAGCGTAGCGAGAAGGGAGCAGAGCCCCCTAGTATATTAAATATTAAATAATAGGAAATTACTACCAGGCTGAAAGTGGAGGATTGTTGCACGTAGAAGTGTTTCTATATTATTATTATTACCATCATCATTCTCATTTTTATATCTTATTTATGGCAAAAATGTTTGGCGATTTTTTTATGTGAGACTTCGTTTTATTTTAGGGGACATCCATTTATTACGTATGGAATGGGTTTGGAATGGGTTTAGACGTTGTGACATCATATCTAAAATACGAAAACAATTAGGTAGGCATTATTTGCAAGCAGCATAATGAAGTTCAGTAAAATAAAATATTTGAATTTCTTTACAGGTTAGTATATACGGTACATTTTCACTTTTGCTTTGAATTGCATCAACTTGAAGTAAAGCACGCAAGATCTTAGGGATTTTTACACCATTTATATCAGTAGATAATAGATCTTATAAAGCTTTTTTACATAAATATTTGCGAAATATGCGAGGTCACAACATGGTGGTAGTGGTGTGTGTGAGGTGAGTTGTATCATTCTAGTGTGTGTGACAACTTATAAAATAGGGCGAGGGAAGGGGAAAGAAAACCACGAAATTTGCGTAACGTAATTAATGGATAAACCCAAAGTGATATATTTTTCAATTTCCGTCACATTATAAAATAATTTATCAAATACTGCAACAACGTTTGAGTTACCGCAGTGAAAAGCTTTATTACTCACTACTTTTTCCCTTCCCGTCCAGAATTCGGTTCTTGTGAAGCTGCAGATTCTTATGAAGAAATAGATGATGGGAGAAAATATCAAAATTCGTTTCTTAAAGAACGAAATATATTGATGCCCGGAGTTCAAAATATTAATAAACGCATTATTCCATTAAATTTTATCATCGGCTGAGTTATTCAAATTCTCATCATATTGAAACAAAAAGATAAAGAATCATAAAAGGGATTTTCTAGAACTAATTACCTGAAAGAGGTTATGGACATACTTACTAAAGGTTGTTTAATATTTTACTAAAGGTTGTTTTAATAGATTATTTGCAATACAATGCACAAACACATTTTTGAGTCGATTGTGCTGTAAAAATCATAAAATGACATCAGACTTTTCTTTATATTAAAATAATCTATAAAACACCACACGAGTGTTCGAATTACTTCAGTGAAAAATTTTATTATTCAATATTTTTTTCTCTTTCCAACCAGAATTCTCTCTGATGAAGCGGTATATAATGGGAGTGAAAAAATAATAAAACTTAATTCCTTAAATAAAAGGAGAGATTTATTTTGATATACTAGGAATTCAAAGTATTGATAGTGGAATTAGTTCATAATTTTTTGTCATAGTCTGAGTTACTCAATTTCCCATGATATTGAAATAAAGAAATAAAACATCGTCGTAAAAGAAGTTTTTAAGAACTAATATTTTAAACAGATTATGGACTTACTAACTTCTGTATATTACTCAAGGCTGTTTCCAAATAGTTTATTAAAGGGGGAAATAAATTCCCCCTTTATTTAAACCCATTGTCCAAAATATTGATAAAAGCATTTGTTCTTTAACTTTTATCATCGGCTAAGTTACACAAATTCACATGATATTGAAACAAAAAGAAAAAGAATAAATAAAAGGTGTTTTAAAAAGTAAAGTTTTTTGGTGCAAAATTTTCAGCTTTTCAATTTAATGACAGGTTGGTTGAATTTAAAATACGCAAAAATTTGTGAAGAAATTCCCGTATTGGAAACCTAAATATTTTAATACATAGTTATAGTTAAGTCTCTTCCACTCTTTAATGTGATCAGTACCGACGTTTTGTCATGAATCAAATTATCTAAAACAAAATGCAAATATGAATTACCCATGTAATAGAATC
Source organism: Maratus michaelseni (assembly GCA_963931845.1). Taxonomy (NCBI): domain Eukaryota; kingdom Metazoa; phylum Arthropoda; class Arachnida; order Araneae; family Salticidae; genus Maratus; species Maratus michaelseni. Next base: position 249,188,188 of record OZ007593.1, read on the forward strand.
AACCATTTTATTGAATGAAATTATCATACACCAGCATTATTTATTTGATGGGTATCTGTTGTGAAATTAATTGCTTGTATGGAGATTTATTAATTTATTATAAACTTGTTCGTTAATGTTTACTAATATTAAATATAAAATAAGCTTTTGCAGGAAAAATACATATTATAATGTCTTACACTGTAAAAAAAAATATTTTGATTTTACAAAGAAAAAATGTCAGTCAGGACCCAGCTAGAAAAAGTTCGCAAAAAAAGTGCAAAAAAAAAGGTGCACAAAATCCAAGCGTATTTGGCACCTCTACTTGTGTATAAAAAGTGCAAACTGAATTCTGCAAAAAAAGTGCAAACTGAATTCTGCACAAAAAGTGCATAATCAGAGGTGCCAAATACGCTCAGATTTTGTGCACTTTTTTTTTGCACTTTTTCTGCATACGAAATAATCCCTGAATTTTGCAGTTTTTATGCACAATCAGAGGTGCCAAATACACTCAGATTTTGTGCACTTTTTATTTTACACATTTTTTGCATACCAAATAATTCCTAAATTGTGCATTTTTTATGCATAATCAGAGACTCTGATTATGCATAAAAAATGCACAATTTAGGATATTTTTGGCATGCAAAAAATGTGTAAAATATAAAGTGCACAAAATCTGAGCGTATATGGCACCTCAGATTTTGTGCATTTCTTCAAATAGATTTTTTGCATACCGAACATTTTAAGCATATATTTAAATCAAGATTCAGCTTACTATGAAATTTACAGCTATCAATGTATAATAAACCCAGTTTTGGAAAGATGCATAATTATACATAGGATTATGAACAATAATTTTATCAGACATGGTACAAGTTCACCAACATGCGGAAAAAGATAATAAGCTTAAATTTAAATATATAAATTTTATAATTAAATATAACACTGCATACAGTAAAAAACATGTCCAATATTGTTAAAACCCAATAAGAGAAAATTATTACACTTACTTGAAAAGAGCTGCACTAAATTCTAGTTATTAGTTGAAAATGTTTTAACTAATGTATTTGAACTTAGAAAAAGGCATTAAAAAAAAATCAACTTTACTTATTTTTGTTTATTTACACAAGTGCGATCAGCTTTTTCTCATCATTTCACTTCCAATCCAGTCATTGAAAATTTTGATTGTTGCAACTGGATGCAATCATTTTTCTGATTGCAAAGAGCTTTGATAGACGACTGCTAAAATCTAGCTGCTGTTGGGAAAATGTGAAAGAAACCACAGCACACACAAAAAAATGACCATTGCAGTACAGCTGCTGCATTTATTTGAAATCACAACATAAATAATAAACTAATGGTACTCTGTTCCAGTAATGTAATGTATACAGTAAATGTTCCGGACTTAAATTTTCTTGCTTTTAGATTTAAACAAAATAAATTCTGACAGTCTGACAGTCACATTGTGGAGGTGTATCTTTGGATGATTTACTTTTATCACACCAATTTCAAGCTGTATCCTGTTTGTTTCCTGTGTAAAAAAAAAAAAAAATAAAAAAAATAAAAAAATAAATAAATCATGCAAAAATATGCAAACTGAACTACTTTACAGACATTACATAAATATAAGAATTCAATATTAGATTTTATTAAGTAGTTTGTTTTTCTACAGGAAAAAATTATAGTTAAAATTCACTTATTTTCATGTGTAATATATGGACAAACTGGAAAATGTTGTTCATATAAACAATTTCTCAAATCTCAAACTTGAAATTTACTATCTATACTATTAAAAATGCATGTGTGTAACTATATATCTATATTAACCTCAAAGGCTCAGACTGTTGGGTGCAGAGCTGAGAAATTTTTAATAAAGTTGCATAATAGGAAGGACCATAAAAAATAAAAAAAATCCAAAATTTTAATTAGATTTTTTTTTATGTGATGTGAATTTTGTTTATGTTTTGTGATTTTTGCTCAGCCAATTTATATTCAGAGTCGCTAGAGGAAAGGGGGGAAGGGAAGAAGTAGTTGTCAGAAGAAATATATAAAATTTAGGAAGCTTGAACAGTATTTTTTTTTAAAAAATGTTTGTGTGTGAATGTGAACGAAAAATTTGATTTTCAATTAATTTTTAAATAAAAGATCATTTTTACATAGTGTTCTCATTTGATGTTTTTCAAAGGGTGCTGCACCCTGCCCTTTTCCTTTAAACCTGCCGATGCACCCTGTCCGTTTTAGATAATGATATTGTAAAAGCGCCCGGCTCGTTTTCCCCCAGTAGCTTCTTTTTGTATCTTCTACATATTTTTTAATATTTGGCTTTTTCCTCTCATACCTCCCCCCCCCCCCCCATAAAAAAAACAGATGCAACAACTGCATATTGTATTTCTTTTAAATGCTAAGATGTAAATTAACAACATAATACAAATATAACTTTTATTAGGTTGTTCGACATGTTTTGACTCACTCCGGGTCATTTTCAAAAACATTTTGAACAACATTTTCCAAATCTCAAACTAGAAATTTACTCTAGATTAATTTTAACACAATTATTCAAATTCTTGGCCCGGACATTTTTTGTCCAGTTGGAAAATTACAACTAGTGATGCACAGAATATTTGGTATGTATTTGGCCATACTACAAATATTTAATTAGGCTGAAAATAGGTCGCACTCGGCCTAACCAAATATCAAACTATTTAGTTTTGCTGAATATCTTTATATATGGCCCAACCACCAGGGTTGGCAAAAACCTGGGTTTTTTCAGAAAAAACCCAACCCAGTGGGTTTTTGGGAGTTTTTCAGGGTTTTTTCAGGGTTTTGAGGATTTTTCTTCTTGCCGTTCTTTGTTTGTTTGTTTTGTAACAACTATATAATTAATGGGATGAAGTTTTAAAAAATAAATGTTAATACTTTAATAATTTTTATTTAATATATTATTTAATTATAATTATTTAGAATTTTTATTTAATATATTATTTAATTATAATTATTTAGAATTTTTATTCAATATTAAAAATAGTTTAAAAATTTGTAATGATTTTAAAGACATTTTATGACTGAATTGAAAGAAATTTTTTAAAGTCAAAATAATTAAATTAATAGTCTAAAATTTTGTTTATTTCTCTTTTATAGATAAAAATTAGATTTAAACAGTGAATCATTTACTTTTGTTTTATTAAAATTTTCTTATGTAGTAGAATTTTATCAAATGTTTGGAATTATTGTCCTACTAGGGGGGGGGGGATGAATTGACTGTTAAACCATCTAAATTGTAAGCTTAAATTCCTAAATCTTCCAGAGATCTTGATGTATGGGAGGGGGGAAAGGGGGGGGGTTGCATCTCAATAGCACAGAATAGCTGCATGTTGTGTCATAGTCTGCGATCGCCCATCCTTCTGCTTTTGGCGAAATTAGATAAGGAGGGGGGGGGGGTATAAACAATAGAACTATCTCAAGAATAAGAAATCATTATTTTTAAAGAATTATTTAACAAAGAACTTTATATTACATTATATTTTAAATACTATATTTACGTAAGAATATTTTATAATTGAATTTGTTTGGATCATCAATACTTTAATTGGAAAATGAAAAAAATACACTCCAGTGTATCTTTCTTTTGTTTTATTGATGGATTTTTATCAGGTCAATTTTCTTTTCCCCAGCTGGCTGCTGATGACTGAGATTTAATTAAAGTTTTAAACTGCAAATAGAAATAATAATAATTAAACCAAGAACTAAACGATACTTTTTTCTTTTCCTTACTTATTTTTTTAAAAAAAATAAAACTTTTAACTATCCGATTGTGTTTAAATTTTCAGCAAATTCAAATAATAATAAATTAGGCAGCTTACCAAATTTCTATTAAAATACAATAAGTTTTCAGAAAATTAGAATTCCCCCCCCCCCCCCCCAAAAAAAAAAAAAAAAAAACTACTATCACTATCTTAATCTTGCATCTGATAATGAATGTTCTTAGCTATGCAGAAGAGATTCATTATTATGGTGGGTTGTGCTGCACTATAATACTATTTCACTAAAGAAAGTGAAATGAATCAATGATCTACCCTTTATGTTTTGTTCAACTTAATTTAGTTTTATGCTTAATATATTTTGAATCATACTAAAATACCTGTGGCTCTAATTTTTAAGAATTGATTGAACCCCCCACTGTTTTCGTCATATTGACAAATAATCCTGATTTTTAATTGTTTATATAATTTTACATGTATTTTTTTTTAAGATAATTATTTTCTCTGTGAATTTTCCAAGTTTGTTTCAGATACAGCAATTATGCCCATTTAGAATTTTCTGAAAACTATATCTGTGACACATAAAATGTATATTATGTTTGGTTTAAATTGATATATTTATTATTAGTTAGATAAGTGGAATTTTAAATAAAGATTTTGATAAAACCCACTTGGGCTTTTTTCAAGTGGGTTTTTTCGAAAAAACCCACCCGGGTTTTTTCGGGTTGGGCAAAATCAAGCCAACCCTGAACCAAACAGGCTTTTAAAAATATTTTCAAAAAATTTAGTTAAATTTTATTTTTAACTGTTAATAAATAAAGATATCCCGGAAAATTAAGAAGTAGAATTATATTCAAATAAGAGAGATTACTTGTACATTTATGTATTTCCTGTTTGAAAAGTAACAACTAAGAAAATTAACTGTTAATGATGACATTCATAAGAACTAATAATGCATAAATGTAAGATCGTGAACATTGTTTTCTTTTTCAAAACTGAGTGTTTCTAAACAAACATAATGGAAGATAATGTGCAGCTTTCAGGGTAAAGGTGAAAATAAGCACTCGCCAGTCGCCATTCATCGATTAAACTTTAAAAACTGGCCAAATGCAGGATTTCCTGATTGCCCTTTTTCCCTAAATTTTGCGATTTTTCAGCATCCATTCGACGAAATTCGTAATTTTTATGTACCCGTTCGAAGAAATTCATGGCTTTTATGTGCCCGTTCCAAGAAATTTACGATTTTCTGTGCATAATCAACAAAATTCATGATTTTTTACACAGCAATCGATAAAATTCATGATTTTTACGCGCATTCGATCGATGAAATTCATGATTTTTAGACGTTCGATCGATAAAATACATGATTTTTACATGCTCAGTTGATAAAATTAATTTTTTTTACACGCCTGGTCAACAAATTTCATTATTTTTATGCGTTCGGTCGATAAAATACATGATTTTTACACGCTCGGTTGATAAAATAAATTATTTTTACACGCCCGGTCAATGAATTTCATTATTTTTACATGCTTGGTCAATAAAAATTCCTGATTTTTACATGCTCGGCCGATAAAATTCATAATTTTTACATGCTCGGCCGATAAAAATCATGATTTTTTTCACGCTCGGTCGATAAAATTCATGATTTTTTTCACACTCGGTCGATAAAATTCATGATTTTTTCACACTCAGTCGATAGAATTCATGATTTTTTCACACTCGGTCGATAAAATTAATTATTTTTACATGCCCGGTCAACGAATTTCATTATTTTTACATGCTTGATCAATAAAAATTCCTGATTTTTACATGCTCGGTCGATAAAATTCATAATTTTTACATGCTCGGTTGATAAAATTCATGATTTTTACACGCTTGGTCGATAAAATTCATGATTTTTTTACACTCGGTCGATAAAATTCATGATTTTTTCACACTCTGTCGATAAAATTCATGATTTTTTCACGCTCAGTCGATAAAATTAATTATTTTTACACGCCCGGTCAACGAATTTCATTATTTTTACTCGTTCGGTCGATAAAATACATGATTTTTACATGATCGGTTGATAAAATTAATTATTTTTACACACCCGGTCAACAAATTTCATTATTTTTACTCGTTCGATCAATGAAATTCATGATTTTTACAAGTTCAATCTACAAAATTAAGGATTTTTATGCGTTCGATCTACGAAATTAAGGATTTTTACGCGTTCGATCTACGAAATTAAGGATTTTTACGCGGTCGATCGACGAAATTCAGGATTTTTACGCGGTCGATCGACGAATTCAGGATTTTTACGCGGTCGATCGACGAAATTCAGGATTTTTTAGAGTGTCAACAATACTCCAGATTGTAAAACATGCAATGGGGAGTTATGAGATGAAAAAAAAAAAAAAGCAAAATATTGGTTATTTTTTTAAACCAAAAACATTGGGAAGGAGGTGTCCATTAATGGCATATCTACATAGCTGCAACCTTGGCATAATCGTAATTGTGAGGGCCGCAAGATAACAAGAAGATAACAAAATTCCTAAACAGCGTAATTAAACTGGACACTGTAATAAAATATAATGTAATAAGATTTATTAAATTATAAAATAATACTTACATGAGATGTATCAACAAGTCTCTGTTCAACCACATTTTACTAGCAGCTAAGCTTCCACTCTGGAAGAGAAGAAAATCAATAACAACCCAATACAAAATGGCTTATAACTGAATATAAGAACATTTTATAAATTTATTTTAATTCACAGAAGAAGCTACAAAGTTTAATTAATCAAAGTTTAACTAAATTAATTAAAAAAGTTTTAAGACTATACTCTTTTTAAGTTATAACTCAAAGCTAAAGCACAGTTTGTTTTTTTCTGTAAAGGCTTCTTGTAAAAAGGTCTGGTTCATAAAATGGCAGTATCTGTGTTAAATATTATGTAAAATTGTTTTATAATTTAACTTTTAATACTTTAGTCTGAAATATAAAAATATTAGTCCAGCCGAATATTCGGTATACTTGTGGGCTGAATATTCAGTATTCGGCCAAAATCGCTATTCAGTGCATCCTTAGTTTATAGTAATTTAAATTTACTTTATAAGCTTTTAAAATTTTCGTAATTACATTTTAAAAGTTACAGATTACTAACTAATATGCTAAAACATATGTATCAACAATTATACATCCCAAGAAGGAAATCCATATACTGCGATATTTTTTAATATCCCTTTAGATTCCGGTTTCAGAGGTTTTATCAAATAAATACTTGACAAAGTTGATTACATAGTTAAATATTATGTACTTTATGATTAAAATAAGTTGGCTATTATTTACTTTGTGGAGGAGGAAGAGGGGAAGGGGATCAAAAAGTATGTTTACCTCCTGTGAACAAAAACAGCATTTTGGCCTTGAATGAGGGTTCCTGCAGTGGAGTTCCCCCCCCCCCCCCCCAACAAATTTTGACAAACAAAATCAAAGCATATTTTTATATATTTTAAATAATTTTTTTAGTTTACTTTCAATTAATAACTCCAAAATAATATTCATCCACATTTACTTATTATAAACACATTATTTAATTTTATTGAATAATTTATTTATATTTAATAATAGAAGTTAAAATGTTTTGATTTAACTTGGTTATTAGGGTGGGTCGAAAAAACCGAAATTTATATAATCGAAACGTAATAGTGCGGAAAAGTTGCCATTGGTAATAAGGAATAAATTCACAAAATATTACACCAAATGGTTAATATCTTTTAAATATCTTTTACCGCTGCAAAGAGGGCAAAGTTTAAAAAAAAACACATTTTTTTTTTTTTAAATTAAATTATCCAACTATACCAATACAATTTCTAATAGAATGCAAAAGCTACATCAAGATGTTAGTAATGTTCCAATAAAATGTCATTATGGTGAAATTATTTCTATTACCGCCGCAGGGGCAGCCAAAATTTTTTTAAAAAACGGCAAAAATTTCATTTTTCCGTTTTTTACTTTTTTTCAAATTCATATTATATGTCTACTATTAAAAAAATTTACATTATATCTAGTAATACCTAATAAATGTCTAGTAATTTTGATGATCGGGATTGCCAACTAAGGGCGAGAGGGGCCCGCCCCTCTTAAATTTTGGAAAAAAGGGCTTTTTGAAGAAATTTTTGCGATTTTATGGTAAATTTAAGGATTTTTTTAGTAGGGGCGACCTCTTACATAAATTCCCCCTCAATTTTCACTTTTTCTCCCCCCTCCCAAAAAAAATCTCTAAAACGTTCCGGAAAATCACTTCAAAAAACCCCTTTCTCTCAAATTTAGGGGGACGGGGCTCTCTCGCCCCTGGTTCACAATGCTCATGATCAAAATTACTACACATTTATAAGTTATTACAAGCTATAATGTAAATTTATTTAATTCTAGACATATAATAAAAATTAAAAACTTTAAAAACGAAAAATTGAAATTTTTGCCGTTTTTTTTTCAAAATTTTGACTGCCCCTGCAGCGGTAATAGAAATGATTTCGACCCGATTGATTATGTCAGAAACTAAACAAATGTTTTGATTTATCACTCAAGGTCAGAAATCTCATTTTTTAAATCAAAATATTTTTACTTTCATTATTAAATATAAATAAATTAGTCAATAAAATTAAGGGGGGGGGGGGGCTTCAAAAAGTATGTTTACCTCCTGTGAACCAAAAAAAAAAGAGCTAGTTTTGGAATTGAATGAGGGTTCCTGCAGTAGAGTTCCCCCCCCCCCCACAACAAATTTTGACAAACAAAATCAAAGCATATTTTATATATTTTAAATAATTTTTTAGTTTACTTTCAATTAATAATTCCAAAATAATATTCATCCACATTTACTTATTATAAACACATTATTTAATTTTATTGAATCATTTATTTATATTTAATAATAGAAGTTAAAATGTTTTGATTTAACTTGGTTATTAGGGTGGGTCGAAAAAACCGAAATTTATATAATTGAAACGTAATAGTGCGGAAAAGTTGCCATTGGTAATAAGGAATAAATTCACAAAATATTACACCAAATGGTTAATATCTTTTAAATATCTTTTACCGCCGCAAAGAGGGCAAAGTTTAAAAAAATCGCTTTTTTTTTTTTTTTTTTTTTTTTTTAAATTAAATTATCCAACCATACCAATACAATTTCTAATAGAATGCAAAAGCTACATCAAGATGTTAGTAATGTTCCAATAAAATGTCATTATGGTGAAATTATTTCTATTACCGCCACAGAGGCAGCCAAAATTTTGAAAAAAAAAACGGTAAAAATTTCAATTTTCCATTTTTTACTTTTTTTCAAATTCATATTATATGTCTACTATTAAAAAAATTTACATTATGTCTAGTAATAACTAATAAATGTCTAGTTATTTTGACGATGGGGATTGCCAACCAACGGCGAGAGGGGCCCGCCCCTCTTAAATTTTGGAAAAAAGGGCTTTTTGAAGAAATTTTTGCGATTTTATGGTAAATTTAAGGATTTTTTTAGTAGGAAGAAATCTTACATAAATTCCCCCTCAATTTTCACTTTTTCTCCCCCCTCCCAACAAAAAATCTCTAAAACGTTCCGGAAAATCACTTCAAAAAACCCCTTTCTCTCAAATTTAGGGGGGGGGGCCTCTCTCGCCCCTGGTTCGCAATGCTCATGATCAAAATTACTATACATTTATAAGTTATTACAAGCTATAATGTAAATTTATTTAATTCTAGACATATAATAAAAATTAAAAACTTTAAAAACGAAGAATTGAAATTTTTGCCGGTTTTTTTTCAAAATTTTGACTGCCCCTGCAGCGGTAATAGAAATGATTTCGACCCGATTGATTATGTCAGAAACTAAACAAATGTTTTGATTTATCACTCAAGGTCAGAAATCTCATTTTTTAAATCAAAATATTTTTACTTTCATTATTAAATATAAATAAATTAGTCAATAAAATTAAGGGGGGGGGGCTTCAAAAAGTATGTTTACCTCTTGTGAACCAAAAAAAAAGAGCTAGTTTTGGAATTGAATGAGGGTTCCTGCAGTAGAGTTCCTCCCCCCCCCTCCCCACCCAACAAATTTTGACAAACAAAATCAAAGCATATTTTATATATTTTAAATAATTTTTTAGTTTACTTTCAATTAATAATTCCAAAATAATATTCATCCACATTTACTTATTATAAACACATTATTTAATTTTATTGAATCATTTATTTATATTTAATAATAGAAGTTAAAATGTTTTGATTTAACTTGGTTATTAGGGTGGGTCGAAAAAACCGAAATTTATATAATTGAAACGTAATAGTGCGGAAAAGTTGCCATTGGTAATAAGGAATAAATTCACAAAATATTACACCAAATGGTTAATATCTTTTAAATATCTTTTACCGCCGCAAAGAGGGCAAAGTTTAAAAAAATCGCTTTTTTTTTTTTTTTTTTTTTTTTTTTTTTTAAATTAAATTATCCAACCATACCAATACAATTTCTAATAGAATGCAAAAGCTACATCAAGATGTTAGTAATGTTCCAATAAAATGTCATTATGGTGAAATTATTTCTATTACCGCCACAGAGGCAGCCAAAATTTTGAAAAAAAACGGCAAAAATTTCAATTTTCCGTTTTTTACTTTTTTTCAAATTCATATTATATGTCTACTATTAAAAAAATTTACATTATGTCTAGTAATAACTAATAAATGTCTAGCAATTTTGATGATGGGGATTGCCAACCAAGGGCAAGAGGGGCCCGCCCCTCTTAAATTTTGGAAAAAAGGGGTTTTTGAAGAAATTTTTGCGATTTTATGGTAAATTTAAGGATTTTTTTAGTTGGAAGAAATCTTACATAAATTCCCCCTCAATTTTCACTTTTTCTCCCCCCTCCCAACAAAAAATCTCTAAAACGTTACGGAAAATCACTTCAAAAAACCCCTTTCTCTCAAATTTAGGGGCCCCTGGTTCGCAATGCTCATGATCAAAATTACTACACATTTATAAGTTATTACAAGCTATAATGTAAATTTATTTAATTCTAGACATATAATAAAAGTTAAAAACTCTAGAAAAAACGAAAAATTGAAATTTTTGCCGTTTTTTTCAAAATTTTGACTGCCTCTGCAGCGGTAATAGAAATGATTTCGACCCACCCTATTGATTATGTCAGAAACTAAACAAATGTTTTGATTTATCGCTCAAGGTCAGAAATCTCATTTTTTAAATCAAAATATTTTTACTTTCATTATTAAATATAAATAAATTAGTCAATAAAATTAAGGGGGGGGGGGGCTTCAAAAAGTATGTTTACCTCCTGTGAACCAAAAAAAAAAGAGCTAGTTTTGGAATTGAATGAGGGTTCCTGCAGTAGAGTTCCCCCCCCCCCCCACAACAAATTTTGACAAACAAAATCAAAGCATATTTTATATATTTTAAATAATTTTTTAGTTTACTTTCAATTAATAATTCCAAAATAATATTCATCCACATTTACTTATTATAAACACATTATTTAATTTTATTGAATCATTTATTTATATTTAATAATAGAAGTTAAAATGTTTTGATTTAACTTGGTTATTAGGGTGGGTCGAAAAAACCGAAATTTATATAATTGAAACGTAATAGTGCGGAAAAGTTGCCATTGGTAATAAGGAATAAATTCACAAAATATTACACCAAATGGTTAATATCTTTTAAATATCTTTTACCGCCGCAAAGAGGGCAAAGTTTAAAAAAATCGCTTTTTTTTTTTTTTTTTTTTTTTTTTTTTTTAAATTAAATTATCCAACCATACCAATACAATTTCTAATAGAATGCAAAAGCTACATCAAGATGTTAGTAATGTTCCAATAAAATGTCATTATGGTGAAATTATTTCTATTACCGCCACAGAGGCAGCCAAAATTTTGAAAAAAAACGGCAAAAATTTCAATTTTCCGTTTTTTACTTTTTTTCAAATTCATATTATATGTCTACTATTAAAAAAATTTACATTATGTCTAGTAATAACTAATAAATGTCTAGTAATTTTGATGATGGGGATTGCCAACCAAGGGCAAGAGGGGCCCGCCCCTCTTAAATTTTGGAAAAAAGGGGTTTTTGAAGAAATTTTTGCGATTTTATGGTAACTTTAAGGATTTTTTTAGTAGGAAGAAATCTTACATAAATTCCCCCTCAATTTTCACTTTTTCTCCCCCCTCCCAACAAAAAATCTCTAAAACGTTCCGGAAAATCACTTCAAAAAACCCCTTTCTCTCAAATTTAGGGGCCCCTGGTTCGCAATGCTCATGATCAAAATTACTACACATTTATAAGTTATTACAAGCTATAATGTAAATTTATTTAATTCTAGACATATAATAAAAGTTAAAAACTCTAGAAAAAACGAAAAATTGAAATTTTTGCCGTTTTTTTCAAAATTTTGACTGCCTCTGCAGCGGTAATAGAAATGATTTCGACCCACCCTATTGATTATGTCAGAAACTAAACAAATGTTTTGATTTATCGCTCAAGGTCAGAAATCTCATTTTTTAAATCAAAATATTTTTACTTTCATTATTAAATATAAATAAATTAGTCAATAAAATTAAAGGGGGGGGGCTTCAAAAAGTATGTTTACCTCCTGTGAACCAAAAAAAAAAGAGCTAGTTTTGGAATTGAATGAGGGTTCCTGCAATAGAGTTCCTCCCCCCCCCCCCCCCCCCAACAAATTTTGACAAACAAAATCAAAGCATATTTTATATATTTTAAATAATAATTTTTTAGTTTACTTTCAATTAGTAATTCCAAAATAATATTCATCCACATTTACTTATTATAAACACATTATTTAATTTTATTGAATCATTTATTTATATTTAATAATAGAAGTTAAAATGTTTTGATTTAACTTGGTTATTAGGGTGGGTCGAAAAAACCGAAATTTATATAATTGAAACGTAATAGTGCGGAAAAGTTGCCATTGGTAATAAGGAATAAATTCACAAAATATTACACCAAATGGTTAATATCTTTTAAATATCTTTTACCGCCGCAAAGAGGGCAAAGTTTAAAAAAATCGCTTTTTTTTTTTTTTTTTTTTTTTTTTAAATTAAATTATCCAACCATACCAATACAATTTCTAATAGAATGCAAAAGCTACATCAAGATGTTAGTAATGTTCCAATAAAATGTCATTATGGTGAAATTATTTCTATTACCGCCACAGAGGCAGCCAAAATTTTGAAAAAAAAACGGTAAAAATTTCAATTTTCCATTTTTTACTTTTTTTCAAATTCATATTATATGTCTACTATTAAAAAAATTTACATTATGTCTAGTAATAACTAATAAATGTCTAGTAATTTTGACGATGGGGATTCCCAACCAACGGCGAGAGGGGCCCGCCCCTCTTAAATTTTGGAAAAAAGGGCTTTTTGAAGAAATTTTTGCGATTTTATGGTAAATTTAAGGATTTTTTTAGTAGGAAGAAATCTTACATAAATTCCCCCTCAATTTTCACTTTTTCTCCCCCCTCCCAACAAAAAATCTCTAAAACGTTCCGGAAAATCACTTCAAAAAACCCCTTTCTCTCAAATTTAGGGGGGGGGGGCCTCTCTCGCCCCTGGTTCGCAATGCTCATGATCAAAATTACTATACATTTATAAGTTATTACAAGCTATAATGTAAATTTATTTAATTCTAGACATATAATAAAAATTAAAAACTTTAAAAACGAAGAATTGAAATTTTTGCCGGTTTTTTTTCAAAATTTTGACTGCCCCTGCAGCGGTAATAGAAATGATTTCGACCCGATTGATTATGTCAGAAACTAAACAAATGTTTTGATTTATCACTCAAGGTCAGAAATCTCATTTTTTAAATCAAAATATTTTTACTTTCATTATTAAATATAAATAAATTAGTCAATAAAATTAAGGGGGGGGGGGGGCTTCAAAAAGTATGTTTACCTCTTGTGAACCAAAAAAAAAGAGCTAGTTTTGGAATTGAATGAGGGTTCCTGCAGTAGAGTTCCTCCCCCCCCCCCACCCAACAAATTTTGACAAACAAAATCAAAGCATATTTTATATATTTTAAATAATTTTTTAGTTTACTTTCAATTAATAATTCCAAAATAATATTCATCCACATTTACTTATTATAAACACATTATTTAATTTTATTGAATCATTTATTTATATTTAATAATAGAAGTTAAAATGTTTTGATTTAACTTGGTTATTAGGGTGGGTCAAAAAAACCGAAATTTATATAATTGAAACGTAATAGTGCGGAAAAGTTGCCATTGGTAATAAGGAATAAATTCACAAAATATTACACCAAATGGTTAATATCTTTTAAATATCTTTTACCGCCGCAAAGAGGGCAAAGTTTAAAAAAATCGCTTTTTTTTTTTTTTTTTTTTTTTTTTTTTTAAATTAAATTATCCAACCATACCAATACAATTTCTAATAGAATGCAAAAGCTACATCAAGATGTTAGTAATGTTCCAATAAAATGTCATTATGGTGAAATTATTTCTATTACCGCCACAGAGGCAGCCAAAATTTTGAAAAAAAACGGCAAAAATTTCAATTTTCCGTTTTTTACTTTTTTTCAAATTCATATTATATGTCTACTATTAAAAAAATTTACATTATGTCTAGTAATAACTAATAAATGTCTAGTAATTTTGATGATGGGGATTGCCAACCAAGGGCAAGAGGGGCCCGCCCCTCTTAAATTTTGGAAAAAAGGGGTTTTTGAAGAAATTTTTGCGATTTTATGGTAAATTTAAGGATTTTTTTAGTAGGAAGAAATCTTACATAAATTCCCCCTCAATTTTCACTTTTTCTCCCCCCTCCCAACAAAAAATCTCTAAAACGTTCCGGAAAATCACTTCAAAAAACCCCTTTCTCTCAAATTTAGGGGCCCCTGGTTCGCAATGCTCATGATCAAAATTACTACACATTTATAAGTTATTACAAGCTATAATGTAAATTTATTTAATTCTAGACATATAATAAAAGTTAAAAACTCTAGAAAAAACGAAAAATTGAAATTTTTGCCGTTTTTTTCAATATTTTGACTGCCTCTGCAGCGGTAATAGAAATGATTTCGACCCACCCTATTGATTATGTCAGAAACTAAACAAATGTTTTGATTTATCGCTCAAGGTCAGAAATCTCATTTTTTAAATCAAAATATTTTTACTTTCATTATTAAATATAAATAAATTAGTCAATAAAATTAAGGGGGGGGGGCGCTTCAAAAAGTATGTTTACCTCCTGTGAACCAAAAAAAAAAAGAGCTAGTTTTGGAATTGAATGAGGGTTCCTGCAATAGAGTTCCTCCCCCCCCCCCCCAACAAATTTTGACAAACAAAATCAAAGCATATTTTATATATTTTAAATAATAATTTTTTAGTTTACTTTCAATTAGTAATTCCAAAATAATATTCATCCACATTTACTTATTATAAACACATTATTTAATTTTATTGAATCATTTATTTATATTTAATAATAGAAGTTAAAATGTTTTGATTGAACTTGGTTATTAGGGTGGGTCGAAAAAACCGAAATTTATATAATTGAAACGTAATAGTGCGGAAAAGTTGCCATTGGTAATAAGGAATAAATTCACAAAATATTACACCAAATGGTTAATATCTTTTAAATATCTTTTACCGCCGCAAAGAGGGCAAAGTTTAAAAAAATCGCTTTTTTTTTTTTTTTAAATTAAATTATCCAACCATACCAATACAATTTCTAATAGAATGCAAAAGCTACATCAAGATGTTAGTAATGTTCCAATAAAATGTCATTATGGTGAAATTATTTCTATTACCGCCACAGAGGCAGCCAAAATTTTGAAAAAAAAACGGTAAAAATTTCAATTTTCCATTTTTTACTTTTTTTCAAATTCATATTATATGTCTACTATTAAAAAAATTTACATTATGTCTAGTAATAACTAATAAATGTCTAGTAATTTTGACGATGGGGATTGCCAACCAACGGCGAGAGGGGCCCGCCCCTCTTAAATTTTGGAAAAAAGGGCTTTTTGAAGAAATTTTTGCGATTTTATGGTAAATTTAAGGATTTTTTTAGTAGGAAGAAATCTTACATAAATTCCCCCTCAATTTTCACTTTTTCTCCCCCTCCCAACAAAAAATCTCTAAAACGTTCCGGAAAATCACTTCAAAAAACCCCTTTCTCTCAAATTTAGGGGGGGGGGCCTCTCTCGCCCCTGGTTCGCAATGCTCATGATCAAAATTACTATACATTTATAAGTTATTACAAGCTATAATGTAAATTTATTTAATTCTAGACATATAATAAAAATTAAAAACTTTAAAAACGAAGAATTGAAATTTTTGCCGGTTTTTTTTCAAAATTTTGACTGCCCCTGCAGCGGTAATAGAAATGATTTCGACCCGATTGATTATGTCAGAAACTAAACAAATGTTTTGATTTATCACTCAAGGTCAGAAATCTCATTTTTTAAATCAAAATATTTTTACTTTCATTATTAAATATAAATAAATTAGTCAATAAAATTAAGGGGGGGGGGGGGGCTTCAAAAAGTATGTTTACCTCTTGTGAACCAAAAAAAAAGAGCTAGTTTTGGAATTGAATGAGGGTTCCTGCAGTAGAGTTCCTCCCCCCCCCCCACCCAACAAATTTTGACAAACAAAATCAAAGCATATTTTATATATTTTAAATAATTTTTTAGTTTACTTTCAATTAATAATTCCAAAATAATATTCATCCACATTTACTTATTATAAACACATTATTTAATTTTATTGAATCATTTATTTATATTTAATAACAGAAGTTAAAATGTTTTGATTTAACTTGGTTATTAGGGTGGGTCGAAAAAACCGAAATTTATATAATTGAAACGTAATAGTGCGGAAAAGTTGCCATTGGTAATAAGGAATAAATTCACAAAATATTACACCAAATGGTTAATATCTTTTAAATATCTTTTACCGCCGCAAAGAGGGCAAAGTTTAAAAAAATCGCTTTTTTTTTTTTTTTTTTTTTTTTTTTTAAATTAAATTATCCAACCATACCAATACAATTTCTAATAGAATGCAAAAGCTACATCAAGATGTTAGTAATGTTCCAATAAAATGTCATTATGGTGAAATTATTTCTATTACCGCCACAGAGGCAGCCAAAATTTTGAAAAAAAACGGCAAAAATTTCAATTTTCCGTTTTTTACTTTTTTTCAAATTCATATTATATGTCTACTATTAAAAAAATTTACATTATGTCTAGTAATAACTAATAAATGTCTAGTAATTTTGATGATGGGGATTGCCAACCAAGGGCAAGAGGGGCCCGCCCCTCTTAAATTTTGGAAAAAAGGGGTTTTTGAAGAAATTTTTGCGATTTTATGGTAAATTTAAGGATTTTTTTAGTAGGAAGAAATCTTACATAAATTCCCCCTCAATTTTCACTTTTTCTCCCCCCTCCCAACAAAAAATCTCTAAAACGTTCCGGAAAATCACTTCAAAAAACCCCTTTCTCTCAAATTTAGGGGCCCCTGGTTCGCAATGCTCATGATCAAAATTACTACACATTTATAAGTTATTACAAGCTATAATGTAAATTTATTTAATTCTAGACATATAATAAAAGTTAAAAACTCTAGAAAAAACGAAAAATTGAAATTTTTGCCGTTTTTTTCAAAATTTTGACTGCCTCTGCAGCGGTAATAGAAATGATTTCGACCCACCCTATTGATTATGTCAGAAACTAAACAAATGTTTTGATTTATCGCTCAAGGTCAGAAATCTCATTTTTTAAATCAAAATATTTTTACTTTCATTATTAAATATAAATAAATTAGTCAATAAAATTAAGGGGGGGGGGGGGGGGGCTTCAAAAAGTATGTTTACCTCCTGTGAACCAAAAAAAAAAAGAGCTAGTTTTGGAATTGAATGAGGGTTCCTGCAATAGAGTTCCTCCCCCCCCCCCCAACAAATTTTGACAAACAAAATCAAAGCATATTTTATATATTTTAAATAATAATTTTTTAGTTTACTTTCAATTAATAATTCCAAAATAATATTCATCCACATTTACTTATTATAAACACATTATTTAATTTTATTGAATCATTTATTTATATTTAATAATAGAAGTTAAAATGTTTTGATTTAACTTGGTTATTAGGGTGGGTCGAAAAAACCGAAATTTATATAATTGAAACGTAATAGTGCGGAAAAGTTGCCATTGGTAATAAGGAATAAATTCACAAAATATTACACCAAATGGTTAATATCTTTTAAATATCTTTTACCGCCGCAAAGAGGGCAAAGTTAAAAAAAAAATCGCTTTTTTTTTTTTTTTTTTTTTTTAATTAAATTATCCAACCATACCAATACAATTTCTAATAGAATGCAAAAGCTACATCAAGATGTTAGTAATGTTCCAATAAAATGTCATTATGGTGAAATTATTTCTATTACCGCCACAGAGGCAGCCAAAATTTTGAAAAAAAACGGCAAAAATTTCAATTTTCCGTTTTTTACTTTTTTTCAAATTCATATTATATGTCTACTATTAAAAAAATTTACATTATGTCTAGTAATAACTAATAAATGTCTAGTAATTTTGATGATGGGGATTGCCAACCAAGGGCAAGAGGGGCCCGCCCCTCTTAAATTTTGGAAAAAAGGGGTTTTTGAAGAAATTTTTGCGATTTTATGGTAAATTTAAGGATTTTTTTAGTAGGAAGAAATCTTACATAAATTCCCCCTCAATTTTCACTTTTTCTCCCCCCTCCCAACAAAAAATCTCTAAAACGTTCCGGAAAATCACTTCAAAAAACCCCTTTCTCTCAAATTTAGGGGCCCCTGGTTCGCAATGCTCATGATCAAAATTACTACACATTTATAAGTTATTACAAGCTATAATGTAAATTTATTTAATTCTAGACATATAATAAAAGTTAAAAACTCTAGAAAAAACGAAAAATTGAAATTTTTGCCGTTCTTTTCAAAATTTTGACTGCCTCTGCAGCGGTAATAGAAATGATTTCGACCCACCCTATTGATTATGTCAGAAACTAAACAAATGTTTTGATTTATCGCTCAAGGTCAGAAATCTCATTTTTTAAATCAAAATATTTTTACTTTCATTATTAAATATAAATAAATTAGTCAATAAAATTAAGGGGGGGGGGGGGGCTTCAAAAAGTATGTTTACCTCCTGTGAACCAAAAAAAAAAAGAGCTAGTTTTGGAATTGAATGAGGGTTCCTGCAATAGAGTTCCTCCCCCCCCCCCCCCAACAAATTTTGACAAACAAAATCAAAGCATATTTTATATATTTTAAATAATAATTTTTTAGTTTACTTTCAATTAATAATTCCAAAATAATATTCATCCACATTTACTTATTATAAACACATTATTTAATTTTATTGAATCATTTATTTATATTTAATAATAGAAGTTAAAATGTTTTGATTTAACTTGGTTATTAGGGTGGGTCGAAAAAACCGAAATTTATATAATTGAAACGTAATAGTGCGGAAAAGTTGCCATTGGTAATAAGGAATAAATTCACAAAATATTACACCAAATGGTTAATATCTTTTAAATATCTTTTACCGCCGCAAAGAGGGCAAAGTTAAAAAAAAAATCGCTTTTTTTTTTTTTTTTTTTAATTAAATTATCCAACCATACCAATACAATTTCTAATAGAATGCAAAAGCTACATCAAGATGTTAGTAATGTTCCAATAAAATGTCATTATGGTGAAATTATTTCTTTTACCGCCACAGAGGCAGCCAAAATTTTGAAAAAACACGGCAAAAATTTCAATTTTCCGTTTTTTTACTTTTTTTCAAATTCATATTATATGTCTACTATTAAAAAAATTTACATTATGTCTAGTAATAACTAATAAATGTCTAGTAATTTTGATGATGGGGATTGCCAACCAAGGACGAGAGGGGCCCGCCCCTCTTAAATTTTGGAAAAAAGGGCTTTTTGAAGAAATTTTTGCGATTTTATGGTAAATTTAAGGATTTTTTTAGTAGGAAGAAATCTTACATAAATTCCCCCTCAATTTTCACTTTTTCTCCCCCCTCCCAACAAAAAATCTCTAAAACGTTCCGGAAAATCACTTCAAAAAACCCCTTTCTCTCAAATTTAGGGGGGGGGGGGGGGCTCTCTCGCCCCTGGTTCGCAATGCTCATGATCAAAATTACTACACATTTATAAGTTATTACAAGCTATAATGTAAATTTATTTAATTCTAGACATATAATAAAAATTAAAAACTTTAAAAACGAAAAATTGAAATTTTTGCCGGTTTTTTTTCAAAATTTTGACTGCCCCTGCAGCGGTAATAGAAATGATTTCGACCCGATTGATTATGTCAGAAACTAAACAAATGTTTTGATTTATCACTCAAGGTCAGAAATCTCATTTTTTAAATCAAAATATTTTTACTTTCATTATTAAATATAAATAAATTAGTCAATAAAATTAAGGGGGGGGGGCTTCAAAAAGTATGTTTACCTCCTGTGAACCAAAAAAAAAAAAAAAAAAGAGCTAGTTTTGGAATTGAATGAGGGTTCCTGCAATAGAGTTCCTCCCCCCCCCCCCCCAACAAATTTTGACAAACAAAATCAAAGCATATTTTATATATTTTAAATAATTTTTTAGTTTACTTTCAATTAATAATTCCAAAATAATATTCATCCACATTTACTTATTAGAAACACATTATTTAATTTTATTGAATCATTTATTTATATTTAATAATAGAAGTTAAAATGTTTTGATTTAACTTGGTTATTAGGGTGGGTCGAAAAAACCGAAATTTATATAATCGAAACGTAATAGTGCGGAAAAGTTGCCATTGGTAATAAGGAATAAATTCACAAAATATTACACCAAATGGTTAATATCTTTTAAATATCTTTTACCGCCGCAAAGAGGGCAAAGTTTAAAAAAATCGTTTTTTTTTTTTTTTTTTTTTTTTTTTTAAATTAAATTATCCAACCATACCAATACAATTTCTAATAGAATGCAAAAGCTACATCAAGATGTTAGTAATGTTCCAATAAAATGTCATTATGGTGAAATTATTTCTATTACCGCCACAGAGGCAGCCAAAATTTTGAAAAAAAACGGCAAAAATTTCAATTTTCCGTTTTTTACTTTTTTTCAAATTCATATTATATGTCTACTATTAAAAAAATTTACATTATGTCTAGTAATAACTAATAAATGTCTAGTAATTTTGATGATGGGGATTGCCAACCAAGGGCAAGAGGGGCCCGCCCCTCTTAAATTTTGGAAAAAAGGGGTTTTTGAAGAAATTTTTGCGATTTTATGGTAAATTTAAGGATTTTTTTAGTAGGAAGAAATCTTACATAAATTCTCCCTCAATTTTCACTTTTTCTCCCCCCTCCCAACAAAAAATCTCTAAAACGTTCCGGAAAATCACTTCAAAAAACCCCTTTCTCTCAAATTTAGGGGGGGGGGGACGGGCCTCTCTCGCCCCTGGTTCGCAATGCTCATGATCAAAATTACTACACATTTATAAGTTATTACAAGCTATAATGTAAATTTATTTAATTCTAGACATATAATAAAAGTTAAAAACTCTAGTTAAAAACGAAAAATTGTAATTTTTGCCGTTTTTTTCAAAATTTTGACTGCCTCTGCAGCGGTAATAGAAATGATTTCGACCCACCCTATTGATTATGTCAGAAACTAAACAAATGTTTTGATTTATCGCTCAAGGTCAGAAATCTCATTTTTTAAATCAAAACATTTTAACTTATATTATTAAATATAAATAAATTAGCCAATAAAATTAAATAATGTGTTTATAATAAGTAAAACTGGATGAAAGGAAATGAGAAACAAAACAAATGTCTTGATTTAAAAAACAAGATGGCACACAGCAGGTTAATCACAAAGCTGTTCCTTTATTACTTTATGCAGTTTAACCCTTAATTGCTGTCACAAAAACTGTTGCATACATATTGTGAGTGGTTTTGGTTTCCAAGACCGCTTGATTGAAAGATTAATAAAAAGCTCGAATAACTAATAAGATACTGCTTCTGTTCTAAACTTTATGTAGGGGAGACCGGTACACAGTGGATCACTTTTCCAGTTAACATTTTTTTTCTCTTTAACAGACTGACCGATCTGTATGAAAATATTTTTGAATATTCCTTAAACCTTCTTACATCCATCATAATTTTCTCACAACATAGTTTTCAATACATTAAAAAAAAAAAAAAAAAAAAAAAAAAAATTATATACACTTGTGAAGTGGACCAGTGTACCCCGGAAGCGGGGTACAGTGGTCCACCCACCGTGGTACAGTGGACCACTATTAGGTATTATCTAAAATACAATATAAATCTATTTTTCATTAATCTAATTATTTTTTGTTGCCCCTTCACCCACAAAATAACATAGTAATATAAATTTTGAAGCAAAAACAAAAAAATTATATTTTGAAAATAATAACAGATTAATACAGGAACAATTGCAATTTAGTTGAAGTTATTACTTAAGTACAAAAAAATCCGCTCACATTAAAATTTGCAAATTAAATTCTTAAGTACTTATGAGTAAGATTGAGCCTGGAATTTTCAAGAAATAGGTTTGGGTCTGAGAGCAACATTATGAAATCATTGACATCAACAGCAGATTCATCTACAGTTTCAGAAGAAATAAACTGATTTCCATTCAATTTGCGTCTCATAAATCTTACTTGAATAAAATCATCAACAATTAGACTACAGTTATATTTATCAAAGGCAGTAAATACAAAACAAAATATTTCTTACTATGTTAAATAAATTGTTATTTTTATTTGTTTACTTTATTTTACAGTTAAATCTACTTTAAAACAATCTTTCTTTATAGAAAATAAGCAATTATTAAATATTTTGAACATTCTGCATTACAGGAGCAGAGTGGATTGTGGACCACTGTGCCCCAGGAGTGGGTGGTCCACTGTACCCCATGTTGAAGTTCAATAAATAATCATATTAATATTGTTCATAGCTTTCTTTTAAACATATTAACTTTAAAGTAAAATAAAAACAAGTATCTTAGCTTTAGTCATATATTACAGATACAGAGGACAGTCAATTCTCAAATACTCATCATACATCACATGCAGATAGATTTTAAAAACCAAATTTTGAAGGGAAAACTTACGGGTATGTACAAACAAAACAAAAACACAATTTGATTATTTTTTTTTTCCTTAGAAGGACAGTAATTACTTGAACTTCATTTTTATAAACATGGGAAGACTTATTTTACTTTCTTTAATCATTGTTGAACGCTAAATTATACTTTGTGATAATTTAAGAAGTATTTTGTTTTGTTTATTTAAGGAGTTTAAGTATCTCCTTGGAAAATTTTTAATTTCTATGGAGTTTCTAAGTAGTGTAAGGCGTCTGTATGACCCCTGCTATAGTTAAACTGAAAATCACAAGTTACTGTGAAAATTGATAAAAGCACTACCGCTAAAAGCAGCTAAAAGATTTTTTTTTCCCCAAAAGCCGTAGCATTTAAGCCTAACATTTATAACTAGGATTAGGGTGGTTTTATTCCAAACAAACGTTCATTTACAATGTTTTTTAGAGAACATTACAACATAAAATTGAATAATTTACCTTTTTTTCTGTAAAATAGACAACATCAGGCGAGAAAAATTGGGTTAGAATCTTGTATATACAATCATAAGAGACGGTAGTCTCTTGAGTGACGCAGCGAAAAACCGAAAACCGTAAGCCCAAAACCGAAGATTCCGTCACTCTCATATATACAGCTAGCAGGACATCAAAGGAAAATCGAAACGCCGACATTTAATATCTCAGTAAATATGAGGCATACCGTTTCGATTTTTTCACATTAGTCTTATATCTATGGCCTAACTCTATCCTGAAATTTATAGATTTCTACATGCAGTAGATTTTGAGATCTGGAAACCAATTTTTAAGCGAAAATGGAAAATGTAATGGTGTAATGGGCACAGAGGTGTTATCTCGAAAATGGATCGAACGATTTTTTTTAAATTAATATATTATATTAATCGCTTTTAGATGAAGAGAGTAAGATTTTGAGCTAACGTAGGAAAACTCTTGTTTTTTATATAATCCAGCTTCAAAATCGGACTCTTTTCTTATGCTTTTTCTGGTAGACTAACATTAAAGATTTTCGGCCTTTTCACCCTTTTTTATTCCTGCGCGGTCAGGATATTCATGGGTATCACGGTTATAGTTAAAGGCGATTTCGCAATCATATCTGGCTGAAGAACTATTTAGATTATTTTTTTTTTAATACGAAAACAGTTTTTAATGCAATTTTTAATATGTAATATATATGTATTAAATTAAATTATTGTTTGTATATTTTTCTTTTTTGTTATAATAAAGAATTTCTTATATCAAAATCTTCATTAAGACGAAAACTATTTAGATTCCTTGATTAAAATATTGAAATATCTTATAATTATACATATACAATTTAATTGTTATTTATATTTAATTTGTGATTTTTTAAAGGAAAAAAAAGATTAAGATTTTTTTTTATCAATTAATTTGTGTAACAAGGAATCATTCAAAATGAATCAATCATCAGTTTGTTTTCTTCGTGTGCGATGCGATTCGCTGCTATGAACATTTTTTGAAGTGTTGAAAATCAAATTTCACAAATACTTCTAACTTCTATTAACAAATACTTCATGAATATATTTTTAATTCCATGTTGTTTATGTACGATAAAAAACACGTTTGTAAGCTTCTGTTTCATAGTATAAGAATCCAAACATTCAGTGAAATGCGTATATTTGATCAGCTATATAAACAAATGAAGAATACAGTACCTTTTTTTTTTCAATTTCATTTCTTAAATTTGCATTTTAAAAACAAATAATAAAGAAATATGTATTTATCTTCTAATATTTATTTTCCTAAGTCAGAGAAATGCAAAGTTCTACCATTGTTTTTTTTTTCTAGTGAAAGTTTATTTTCAAATGTTAAATATAGATTTTACTTAATAAATCACGAAATCAGTCGTCAGTTCTCGGGGCAATGGTAGACGTGGCATTGGAAACCTAAAAATGATGAGAGAGGGTAATATCTTTAAACAAATCTTGTAGCAAAGTATTCAGTAGTATCTTGCACCAAATATAAGAAATTGAAAAAAAAAAAAAAAGGTACTGTATTCTTCATTTTTGTTTATGTATTGTCAAAGCTATGTGTTGAAGAGAAATATGCATGGCTCAGTTATATTATTTATTTAAGATTTTTTTATTCTTTAATTTCCCTTCTAATTGCTGCCCATTCCAACATAACCCTTTTGCTGGGACAAGTTGATCAAAATTACAGCTTAGAATTAAATACATAAAGGTTTCTCTGGGGTTGGCTAATAGAATAAATTATTTTACCAAGATAATAATAATAAAAGGAATCCTTAGAGATTAAATTTTGGATATGTTCCCCCATCGCGTTGTGTAATTTCGTAGTAGCCCATTACCCTTTTTGAGAAT
The DNA here is from genome assembly GCA_963931845.1 of Maratus michaelseni. NCBI lineage: Eukaryota > Metazoa > Arthropoda > Arachnida > Araneae > Salticidae > Maratus > Maratus michaelseni. Next base: position 249,213,472 of record OZ007593.1, read on the forward strand.
GATCATTCTTGCCCCTAGCTGACTTTTAAAGTGGAAATCTAAATAAACAAACACATACTAGATAATTTAAATGAGAAGACTCCAAATAATTAACACTATTATTTATTTACAATATTTACAGTTATTTCAAGAAAAAAAAAAGATTTATCAGAACACATCTGATTTAATTTCCTAACAAAATTTCTCCTATAATATTGGCATTAACACTTTGATCCTTGCAAAGGATACTTATATTTGTTTGTATTTATATTTAAATTGATCTTTGACAACATTATTTGTTTACAATTAAAATACTGACTTCCATTTGTGACTAAGGTCACACTACCAGCTCCTCTTATAATATTTTGATAAAATCAAATAAACTGGGGAATTACTTAGGTCAGAGTCATATTTACCTATACACATTGATTGAAGAAGGTTTCTCTTTGTATCAGAGCACACTTTCCGCTAACTAAATAGCGCTGCACTTATTGAAAATGTTCATTTCACAAAACTTAGCGCAACTTCACCACTCTCCATATATGTTGTTCGGGTTCGCTGCTTTCTTACCATCAGAATTGCCACTTACATATATTTTCCTCTTTCGGACCGCACAAAATTCATCGCGTCATTTTATTTCACCTCTCACTTTCGCTTCTGATATCGATGTGATGTTCTGTTTTCATTCTTTTTCACAACTGCTTTTTCATGACCACGGTGGGCCGTACTTTGTTCTGCCCAAAATTTGCATGACAGTGCTTTAAGCCCATCCTTCTTTTTTTTCATTGGGTAGTTGATCTCCCGTTTTAACTGAAATTTGCATAACAGAGGGTCAGTTTCACCTCCTCCTTACCAACCCCAACCAATGGCTATGCATCAGTTGTTGCTGTAGCGTGTTGTTTTTTTTCTCGGAACGACGTGTGTGTTCTTTGATATTATCTCCCAGACCAACTTAAATCAAAGTTCTTCTTATTTGACTTTTATGGCTTAAAATTGTCGCCAGCGAGTCTCTGGTCATAAATTTGCCATCCTAAATCTTTCAACTGAGGCGACTTATGGGAAAGTCCCGATAATGTACTTTCCTTACATTACTATGCATTCTACCGAATGTTTTTATTCTTGAAATAGACTATTTAAACAGATATAGAAGTTTACCAAACTTTTGTTTCTTTCTTCATACATAAACAACATGGAATTAAAAATATATTTTTGAAATATTTGTTAATTAAGTTAGAAGTATTTGTGAAATTTGTTTTTGAACCCGTTAAAAAATCTTCACAGCGCATGGAAAAATAGAAACGCTATAGAAGGATTTTTTTTTTCTTCAGTTACCCTGAAATTAAAACAATATATATATATATATATATATATATATTTTTTTTTTTTTTTTTGGGGGGGGGGGGGTTTCAGGAGTGCAAAACGTTCATATTTACTGATTTATTAGTTGTTTGTTTTCTTTTTAAAAATAAAGTAATGTTGTTAAATAGCAACATCATGGTGTAGAAAAAAAAAACATTAAAAAAATGTGATGCATCGTTATGTACGAGAGATCAGTTTCAACTGACATTTCAAAAATTTATTCACAAACTAAGACAGATAATTAAGAAAAATAGGTTAAATCCTAGAACAAGCGAGACGCTTGGCGTCATCGAATTTAGCGAAGCGATAAATGAGTTTTCTTGTTACCGGTTTATTTCTTACGTTTTTTCCATGCCTTCTGTGCTTGGTTCTAGCATGAGCAGAATGCATGGTTCTGAAAATTGAGCTGGTTTTTGAGGGAATTAGATTTGATTGGTTGGTTGACAGATTAGAATATTCTATAATAGAGTTCTATTGTCTGTGGGTTGGTTTGTTGTGTGTCAGATTTGTTGAATTATGTTTATGAAATGTGTTTTATGTCATAAAGGATAAATCCTGTGAAATATTAAAAAAAAACGAAGGATGAGAAATAACGGTAAGTGCATTTTTGTTGATTTTATATGATAAGATGTATTTTAAGCACTTTAGAGATTGCTGTAAACCGATTTTTGTGCGAACATTACTGACCGCAGCTTGAATGGATTTCATGCATTCTAGGGAGTGCGGAATATAGCAATTTTTGTGCATCCAGGATTTTTTTTTTTCAGTTAATGTACGCGAAGCATACACATATATACATACATATATATATAAATTATTAACTGCTGTTTGAATGAATTTCATGCATTCTAGAGATTGCTGCACAGGGAGTTTCATGCATCCAGGATTTTTTTTTTCTGTTATGTACACAAAGTGTACATATATATGTTACTAACTGGTGCTTGAATGAGTTTCGTGCTTTTGAAAAATCAGAAATCTCTAGATTCTCCCCAATCGTAACCTGTGTTCTTTGTAGCAGAGAATTCACTACTTACACAGTTTCTATGAAAATTTTTTCATGAAGTAAACATTGATTTTATTCCGTTTTGTGACAATTTACAAAGTTTTAGCAAGGAGGAAAAAATAGCTAAAAATTATTAAAAATAGAAAAATCTGGAGGAAAAAATTGCTAAATGTTTGTATGTAAAAATTGAAATATCCAGACGAAATATTGCTAAAAGTTTGTAAAAATAGAAAATCGTGAAGAAAAACTTGCTGAAACTTTGTAAATAATTGTAAAACGAAATAAAATTTATGTTAAAATTGTATAATAAAGCTTGCCGTAAGCAGTGTGTAAGTATCTGCTTGCTTAAGCTTAAAAAGCATTCGTTCTGATTGGGTAGAATTTGGAGGTTGCCGATTTTTTGGTTGACGTGCGTAAAAAAAATAGCCAAATCGGATGTTTTGCTTGTTCTAGGATTTTGCCCAATATATTTGATTAATGAATTCATCGATTGATACTTTGGCTTAATTAGGTTTGAATTGGCTTAGTAATTTGAATCTTATCATGATGACGTTTTGATTTTGCATGTCCCTGTATAAAAAACTCCTCAATGATATTTGCAAGATAAATACACTGTCACAACTAGATTCAAATTGGTTCAGCATTTCAACAGTGATGGTAAGGATTAAAAAAAAATTCATATTTTTTGCTTTTGTGTGTACCTTTTAAACAAACTGTAAGAGCTAAATGCTTGATTAGCTAACTCATTGATGATGCGGCTAAGTTTAGGGATTCACCCTCAGTTAGCCATCTCGTTTTTAAATCAAAACATTTTAACTTTTATTATTAAATATAAATCAATCAGTCAGTAAAATTAAATAACATGCTTATAATAAGTAAATATGAATGAAAATTATTTTGGAAATGAGAAACAAAACAAATATGTTTTGAAGTATAGATAAAATGCTTCAGTGATTAATTTGTAATCACTTCAGCATTTTATCTATATTTTAATTATAATTAGTGATCTTCTGTGATTATGTAACATTTCAGCGATGCTGGATTGAATCCCTGAAGCATTTTATCTATTTCGAAAAACCGAAGTCAGAGAAATGCAAGTTTTGTGCATCCAGGATTTTTTTTTTCAGTTAATGTACGCGAAGCGTACTCACATATATATATATATATATATATATATATATATCAATTATTAACCGCTGTTTGGATGAATTTCATGCATTCTAGAGATTGCTGCACAGGGAGTTTCATGCATCCAGGATTTTTTTTTTCTGTTAATGTACGCAAAGAGTACATATACATGTTACTAACTGGTGCTTGAATGAGTTTCGTGCATTTGAAAAATCAGAATTCTCTAGATTCTCCCCAATCATAACCTGTGTTCTTTGTAGCAGAGAATTCACTACTTACACAGTTTCTATGAAAATTTTTTCACGAAGTAAACATTGATTTTATTCCGTTTTATGACAATTTACAAAGTTTTAGCAAGGAGGAAAAAATAGCTAAAAATTATTAAAAATAGAAAAATCTGGAGGAAAAAATTGCTAAATGCTTGTATGTAAAAATTGAAATATCCAGACGAAATATTGCTAAAAGTTTGTAAAAATAGAAAAATCGTGAAGAAAAACTTGCTGAAACTTTGTAAATAATTGTAAAACGAAATAAAATTTGTTTATTTTGTGAAAAAGCTTGCCGTAAGCAGTGTGTAAGTATCTGCTTGCTTAAGCTTAAAAAGCATGCGTTCTGATTGGGTAGAATTTGGAAGTTGCCGTTTTTTTGGTTGACGTGCGTAAAAAAAATAGCCAAATCGGATGTTTTGCTTGTTCTAGGATTTTGCCCAACATATTTGATTAATGAATTCATCGATTGATACTTTGGCATAATTAGGTTTGAATTGGCTTAGTAATTTGAATGTTATCATGATGTCCCTGTATAAAAAACTCCTCAATGATATTTGCAAGATAAATACACTGTCACAATTTGATTCTAATTGGTTCAGGATTTCAACAGTGATGGTAAGGATTAAAAAAAAATTCATATTTTTTGCTTTTGTGTGCACCTTTTAAACAAACTGTAAGAGCTAAATGCTTGATTAGCTAACTCATTGATGATGCGGCTAAGTTTTGGGATTCACCCTCAGTTAGCCATCTTGTTTTTAAATCAAAACATTTTAACTTTTATTATTAAATATAAATCAATCAGTCAGTAAAATTAAAAATCACAAAATTCGTCAAATGATCTCGGGAGAAAAATAGTGAAATTTGTCTAACAATCGCGGAACAGAATTGCAAAATTCGTCGAATGGCAGTGGAAAAAAAGTGCACAATTTGTTCGTTTATGGAAAAAGTCGTGAAATTCATTAATCGATAGTCGATAAATCACGAAATTCATCAATCGATAGCAGAAAAATCACAAAATTCATTGATAGTGGAAAAATCACAAAATTTATCAACTGGTTTCAGGGGAAAAAAATTTCGAATATCGTCGAATGGCTTCGAGAAGAAAAAAAATCACAATCCGTCAAATAATTTCTTTGAAAAAATCGTGAAATTTGCCAAATGGTTTTGAAATTTGTCGAGCGACAGTGGGGAAAAAATCTTTTTCCATTGAATCATCGCAATTGGAACTATTAAGTTTGACCAGTGGTGGCAGTAAAGTCAGTCGGCAAATTTTCAGTATTACTCGCCGATTGGCGAATGGCAATTTTGTCCTATATTTTTATGCACTTTATCGATGAAATTCATGATTTTTTACACGCCTGATCGATGAAATTCAAGATTTTTACGCACCCAATTGATGACTTTCTTGATTTTTATGCATCCGTTTGACGAAATTAATGATTTTTACATGCCTGATAAACAAAATTCATGATTTTTATGCATGTGTTCAACAAAATTTATGATTTCCCTTCTCCCGATCCACAAAATTCATGTTTTTACTGTGCCTGATTGACAAAATTCATGATTTTCAACTGATATGCTTTCCATCGGCCAATTAATGAAATTCACAATTTTTCTTCTCTAGACAATGGCGAAATTCGCAAATTATTTTATTTTTTTTTACCGTTCGTTGAAATTTACAATTTTTTCACAAACATTCGATGGAATTCTTGATTTTTCCAAGCCCAGTTGTCGAAATTTGCGATTTTCCATGCCTATCGACAAAATTCATAATTTTGCAGAACCGATAGACAAAATTCATAATGTTTTGCTATGATCTATGGACAATTTGCAAATTTTTCCTGCAACTGTTTGTTGAAATTCTCGATCTTTCCACGCCATTCGAGGAAATTCGCTGCTCGATCCATGAAATTCATGATTTTAAGTGCCTTATCGACAAAATTCGCAGGTTTTTTCAATTGATTTACAAAATTCAAGATTTTTTTTTTTTTTTGAGTGATTGACGAAATTTGCAACTCCGGAATTACTGATTTTGGCATCTCTGGTTTCTGTTGACCGATTATTGAAATTTGCGTTTTTTTTTCTAGCGACAAAATGGCGAAATTTGTGATTTTTCCATGCCCATTTGACAAAATTCGCATCCAGTCGATGCAATTCATGATTTTATGCGCCTGATCGATGAAATTCATATTTTCCTACGATTTATGGACAAAATTTGCAAATTTTTCTCACGAATTATTAAGGAAATTCGAAATTTTTGGATAGGTTGGCATGTATGGTCTCTGCGGGCCACCAGTTATCCATCACGGGCCACAGGTTGTGCATTCCTAATCATGATGCAGTTTGGCTCATTCGACTCGACATCGATAGAACTTACTGATTTTAGTTTCACCACCAGGGGCAGTTATGTTCATATAGAACAGAGAGCGCCCCTGGCAGTGGAAGGGGAAATTAATGGATTTTGGAGCTAACTCAAGTTCTATGGGTCCCATCACAACATGGTTTGATTCATTCAACTTGTTTCAAGTTTGACCACCAGGGGGCGCATTCCCATCTTAGGTTCTATGGCCCCGATCATGACAAGGTATGGCTCACTCAACTCGAAATCGACAGCTTCAAAAATTTCAGCTGTTTGTATAGAACAGAGTGCGCCCCCTGGTGGTGGAACATGGAACTAACAGATTTTGCAGCTAACTTGAGTTCTATGGGTCCCATCACAATGCAGTTTGATTCATTTGGCTCGACATCGATAGGATACATCGATTTTAGTTCCAAGTTTCACCACCAGGGGCGCTATCCTATCTCGTGTTCTATGGGCCCGATTACGGTGAGGTATGGCTCATTCGATTCGAAATCGACAGCCTGAAGGATTTCAGCTATGTTTGTATAGAACAGAGTGCGTCCCCTGGTGGTGGAAGATGGAACTAATGGATTTTGCAGCTAACTCGAGTTCTATGGGTCCCATCACAATGCAGTTTGATTTATTAAACTGGACATCGACAGGATATATAGATTTTAGTTACAAGTTTCACCACCAGGGGGCGCTTTCCTATCTCGGGTCATATGCGCCCCATCACGACGCGGTATGGCTCATTCGACTCGAAATCGACAGCCTCAAAGATTTCAGCCATGTTTGTATGGAACAGAGTGCGCTCCCTGGTGGTGGAATATGGAACTAACGGATTTTGCATCTAACTCGAGTTCTATGGGTCCCATCACAATGCAGTTTGATTCGTTCGACTCGACATCGGCAGGATATATCGATTTTAGTTACAAGTTTCACCACCAGAGTGTGCTTTCCTATCTTGTGTTCTATGTGCCCCATCACGACGAGGTATGGCTCATTCGACTCGAAATCGACAGCCTCAAAGATTTCAGCTATGTTTGTATGGAACAGAGTCCGCCCCCTGGTGGTGGAAGATGGAACTAACGGATTTTGCAGCTAGCTCGAGTTCTATGGGTCCCATCACAATGCAGTGTGATTCATTCGACTCGACATCGACAGGATATATCGATTTTAGTTCCAAGTTTCACCACCAGGGGGCACTTTCCTATCAGGTTCTATGGGACCGATCACGACGACGTATGGCTCATTTGACTCGGAATCGACGGCCCGAAAATTTTCAGCTATGTTTGTATAGAAAAGGTTGCGTCCTTTGGCGGAGGAAGATGGAACAAACGGGTTTTGCCATGCATTTTCATCCTTCTAATTGTGTTACTCTCTCACTGTATAATTTAAAAGTTGAGTCTTGGATTCCTCTCCCTGGGCCACCACCCTCATATTTTATTGGGGTCCAAGGGGTCTTTTTTAGCATTTCTTTAAAATTTTATTTTAATGATTAATTTATACCCTATGCTTAATTTCGACTAATTGACATTCTCATCAATAACCTTAAAAAAGTAATGATATCAGTACAAAAACCCTTAACGGGTTAAAAGTTGTGACGCAGCACTTTCTTTTGGCTTTATGAATTTTAAATATGGGTCTTAAAAGCAATGATATCAAATTTAAGTGACGCTATGTTAATAATTATTTTTTTAAATCATAATTTTCTTTTTAGTTTTATTTATATTCACAGGTGCAATTATTATCTTAATATGAAAAAATATATAAAATTTATTCGCTGATGCTTTTTCATTCACATCTCTCATGAATTCAAAATATGGGTTTTAAAAGAAATGATATCAAAATTTGAGTGACACCTTGGCGTTAATTTAATAGGACTCTTTTAAAATTCAATTTAAATTATTTTTGGTTTGTCTTCTAAAGTATATTTACACATACAAACAATACTTTTAATTTTTCAATACACTTTTAAATATATTACTTTCACTGAGCCTATATTATGTATTGAAATGTATTTATTTCAATAAATTGATTTATCTTCTGTGCCACGCTATCCAAAATCATAAGTAAAATTTATGTAAATGATTATTTTGCGTCATAGTATCCAAACAAAGGGAAATGTATTCAAGTGGATAATATGACGCAAAATAATCATTTACATAAATTTTACTTATGATTTTGGATAGCGTGGCACAGAAGATAAATTTAAAAGAGAGAGGGGTAAAATTATAAAATTTCAAATCTTAAAAATTTAAATTAAAAAAAAAAAAATAAAATTTTTGAAAATTTACCGAGAAGAAAATTTTGAGATATTCCTCATTTAAGTTTGTAATTTTTAAAAGCTTAAAATTTTAACAAAAGTTTTTTTTTTTTTTTTTTTTTTTTGAAAAAAAAATTATTAAAAAAAAATAATAATGTACAGTAAAATATGTGTTTTAAAGCTGTATTTTTCTTTATAATATCTATATAATATATACATATGTACATACGTCCAATTCAATGAGGGGGTTACCCCCCCCCCATTGAATTATTATTAAAAAATGTTGAAAAAGAATTTAATCTTATATTATTAGTCAAATTGCAGGTCATAGAAGAACAGAAAGTGTGAAATATGTTTTATCCCCCCCCCAGCCCCACCTTCACATCCCTCGAGGGGGTGAGGGAGGAAAATATTGCTGGAAGGGGGGCACGAATCTGTGACGTTGAAGTGTTTCTTTTTAGGTAATATTGTATTCTCATAGGAAATACATGCACTTTTGAAAAAAATTACAGATTTGAATTGGCACCATTATGCATAAAAATAATCAAAACTTGGAATATAGAAATTTTTACATCTATAAAAAGTAAAGACTTTTGTGCATAAAAAATGCACACTTTTTGCGAACACGGAACAGGCAGTTATTTTATGCAAAAAATTTGCACAGTTTTTGAAAACAAAAAATATGCACTTTTTTGTATGCATAAAAAATGCATATAATGTGCACACAAAGTGTACACTTTTTGAAATATTCAAAAATATTCACTTTTTTTGCACAAATTGTACACAATTGAAACTTTTTTGCAAAAAAAGTGCAAACATTTTCTAGCTGGGGAAGCCAGTAAAATAATCTTTATTTTAATTACTCTATACTAATTACGAAATTACGGACAAAATATGTTAAAAACAGAAAGTTCCTAATAAATACAGATTATTTCCGTAAAATAAACTGATTTTTACTGGCATACTGACTAACAGTTTTTTTTCTGTAAAATTAACATTTTTTTTTTCAGTGTAGAAAAGAAATTAGGCAGGAATAAAAACGAACTGTATTAATTTAAAAAGCTAAAATAAATCAACGTAAATCACAGTGATTCATAAAAAATTGCAACACTATTATAAAAACAGCTGGTCAGATTTCTTTTATATAATAATAATATTAAATGTTAATTAAAATAAAAGTAAGTCATTTGATATGATATTAGTACATCAATCTTCAAAAAAGTCTTCAGAAAATTATTAGTTCCTAATAATTATTACTACACAAAAAACCAAATCCAATCATCGGAAACTTATTAAAAGCTGCATCCAATATGTTCATGAATAGAGAGAACTAATTGGAAAAACAGTACGATTACCAATTCTAATCGATATTTAGTGTCTAAATGATAGTAAGTGATAAAGAAAAAAGATCTTATCACTGAATCAGTATTGGGCAAAAAAACTTATCAAATCATGCATCGGCAGCCAAATTAATTGAAAATTGACCCTAATGAATCGGAAACCTTCAATTACGAAAATTACGTAATTTGAAGAAGTTGTTCTCTCACTTTATTAAGAAATTAATAAAGTCGCATCGAAGTTTTAGACATACGCAGTTTAATTAAATTTCTTCCGTCAGCCAAAGTAACGTAAAGATCCGAAATTCATTTCGTTGGGGGAATTCATCTGAATGTTCCTTAATGACTGAAAATTGATTCACATAGCTGTTTCAAATTAAAAAGAATGGCTTAACATATTCGAAAGTCAGAAAATTTAGTTTTCTGTTGGGCTGATTTAAGATGATTAAAAAATATATTGTGCTTCGATGATAAATTTTCAGCTTTTCAATTTAGTAAAAGGTTGATTAAATTTAAAATATGCGGAAATATTCTCTATAATTTTCAACAAAGTCATTGTTGGGTCCACATATCTTTAAAAACATCTAGTGGGCCTAAATGATTCAGTGTTTAATTAGAATTAGTGATTTTTATGAATTAAATTTCTTTAAACAAAATATAAATCATAGTAATATTTTGCCTGCGCTAAAATAATAATAATAATAATAATAATAATAATAATAATAAATAATAAATAAATGTTGATTTTAAGGTATAATACTGGCAGCTGGGATTCTAGTATTATATCGTAAAATCAACAATTTGTTTTGCAGTGTGGTACTGAAATTGGACGTTAGTGCATCAAATTATAGTATACAAACATTAGCTTGCATATCTGAGCAAGCAAAACTGAAAACTATATAAAAAAAAAAGTTTCCTAATCTATAGGAAAATATAATATAAACCACAAACTAAAATATACAATGACCTCTTCCGAGTTATTCGCGATTCCAACAGAACGTTCTTTGTCTTTAGAAACCTTTAAAAAAATATAATTTTTTATATTTAAAGAACCATATATAAAAACAAAGTTTCTTTTGTCGCCACTGATATTCGGAAACGTTTCCGGGTAGTTTTTATAGTGCATTAATCAGTTTTCTCAATCCGGAATATGGGTATTTCGGATGCTATCAATTTTCAAGTGAACATTTTCATGTTCGACAAGCATGTTTTACATATAAACATTATAAATTAACAACATTAGCATTAACATTAAAATTACGATTATTTTGATACTCTAGCATGTATAAATTTAGTTACGCAGCTGAAAAAATTACTAAATTAAGAACTATACACTGAAGAAAATGAAGTACTCAAAAATGAGTAAATCGATGTACTCATATAGAATTGAGTATGTTTGGATAAAAAATGAGCTTATTCTTTCTAAATTTTGACAAACTGAAGTTATCAAGCTGAAGTGAAACGATAATTTTGTATTTTGTAATGATTTATTTCATTCATGACGGCATAAAAGATGTTCATTAATAGGAAAACAATGCAATGTACCCTGGAAATAACGGAATAATATTACATTTTTATTCCTCAGAAGGAACTGTATCTTGCGCCTTCATTATAATGCGTAAGGTTACATTATTGTTATGAGTGCTTCCTATATTCTGAGGAAGTCGGTACGTTGTGCGCTGAGTGACATGGATATTGGATATGTGTGAACAGAAAATTAGATTCAAGATTTATCCGACAAGTTTGGAAGTAAGTGCTCTCTGTTAAATATTCAATGCATTTAAAAAAAAAAAATGTAATCATATGTATCTTCTGTAAATAACACTGGTGGACAAAACTTAAGGACTGCTGTTATTTTCAACGATTACAGTTATAAATAGGTTCACAGCAAAGTGTGTAAATTTGCATGAATGCTGGATGTACTCTGTTTCGTGAAACTTGTGCAAATTTATTATTTCTGCGTTTGTCGGTCACGTGACAGTGGAAATAAGAGATTTGTGGCAAACGGCGCGTGCTGTGAGTTGTCGTTAGATGTACAAATCGAAAGAGAAAGAGTGATGTTAGAACATTGAAATTTTTAACAGGTTTTCCACTCATCATTTAAATGTTTTTACTCGTGGAAGAATAATCGAAAAGTTGGAAGAAGGGAGACAAATGAAAGATGTTGCCCGTGAATTTAACATCCCGCACAGTATCGTTTCTAGGCTATGGGCAGCATTTGAAACGAGTGGAATGTGCCCCAGGCGCACGGAAGGAGGTCGTCCTAGCAGTACGACGTCAAAAAAGATCGGTATATTCTTATTTCGGCGAAAAGGAACCGACACACCACAGCTGGTCAATTGGCAAATCAACTTTGTGCTGCCACAGTAACTGAAATATCCAGAAAAACTGTTGCAAAACGTTTGAAAAAGGGTGAAATACACCCCCGAAGACCTGTTGTGTGTGTGCCTCCATCGAGACGTCATCGTAGTGCCCGTTAGCAGCAGTGCCGTATGCATCGCAATTGGACTGATCACGACTGGTCTACCATGCTCTTCTCAGATGAGAGCAGATTCAATCTATCGTCTGATTGTAGACATAAACTGATATGGCTCGAGGTTGGCAGTGCTTACTGTCGAGAAAATATTATGTAAAGAGATTGATATATGACTTCCAGTATCTTCGTATGGGCAGGCATCATGGTCAATGGTCGCACGATTCTCTATGGGCTTGACAAAGGGTCCATGATTGACCAATGGTACATTGAAGATGTTCTGATCCCACATGTTCGACTTTTTCGAGGTGCTGTCCACGAAAAGTTTCGTTTTGTGGATGATAACGCAGCTTGTCATTGCACACAGTCTGTGACGTGAAGATATCTGTTGTCTTCACGTCACATATATCCGTCTCATGTAAGAATCCGTCTTACATGATATCCGTCAGATATCCGTCTCATAGCCTGACTTGAATCCCTTTGAAAATGTATGTAACGCCTTGGGGAGACGTATTCCTGCTCGAAAATTTTCACCCACAACAAGGAAACTCTCATCCATGCAATGAAAGGGGAATGGGACAACTTGCCTCAAGAGCTACTGGACCATGTTGTTCTGAGTATGCCACGCCATGTTTAAAATTGCCTCGTATTACACGGTGGCCACATCCCTTACTGACATGGCACTGATGATTGTTTATTGTAAGTAATTTCCTTTCTTTGTACAGTCATGTATTCGGACAGTATGCACGTTTCAGGCCAAATTGACTTCATTTATGGAGACTTATTTTTGGAAGCCAAATTTGGCGGTATTTCGCCAAGTGTCGCTAAGCTTGGAGATAATTTGACGCTAACGGATATGAATACTATATAGTTTTATGCATATGTCTGGGAAAATAATTACATCAGTCATCAGTGAAAGATAATAATTTGCGAGAAATCACGTTCACTAAAACCCATAAATTAATCGTTGGTTTTTTGTGATCTGCTGTCTTGTTTTAAAATGTCAGCCATCCTAGAATTTCAAACAGCTATAACTCAGCCATTTTTTAACATAGAAGAAAAACTAAAAATACTCTGTAATCCTTGTATCAAGGCCTAACACTTAAACTAAAAATAAATTTGAATTTATTATTATTATTATATATTTTAAAGTTTTAAATCTTTTATAATAATTCTTTATATATAATAATTATATAATAATTATATAATAATATAATATTTCTTATATAATAATATTTCTCTTATATAATAATTCTTTCCACCATTTTGAAACAAGATGGTGGACCAAGCTGGCCAAGGAACTCGGTCGAGATATTGGTGAGCTTAATACACACGCTTAGTTTCATCCAAATAGGTTTATAAATACGAGTACTATCGTGTGACACACACACACACACACACACACACACACACACACGTGTATATATATATATATATATATATATATATATCAACATTTGAACAGAAGGTGGTTTTGGAGTCTGTGGGTCATGATTGGTGAAAATATACCGAAATTGCTTTCCTCTGCGAACGGCTGTAATAGGTAGCTTTTTACTTTTAGTAATGAAAGCTACCTAAAATGTGTCAGAAAGTAGTCAGTTTGTATTTAAGAGCCAGTCTTAACAGAAAAATACTATTTTGGAGAGTTTTTGCAATTCACCAGAAAAAGATTGGAAAACAACAACAACTACAAAACAAAAACAAGCAATTCTCCTATTTTAAATATGACACATGATCACACATTTAAAATCTCATTTTGCATGCCAAAAGTAAAGGTTATTGACGCAAATTTACTATTTCCTAGTTTCCCAGAAGTAATGTGTCAAAGCAAACGAGATGATTCCACCTACATTATCCTTGATTGAAGAATTGCGTGTCCTGTCCGTAGCGACACATTAGAACAATGAATGATTGAACAAATATACCTCTTACCGTTTGTGTATATTTTAACGCACATATTTATCTTTATTCAGTACATTTAAATATTAGTTGCAATAGGATTAGATGTTTTACATTAATCCTATGTTTTTAAAATTAAATATTCGATATTTTAGAAGTAGACAAGTGAACTGCGTGAATACATAAATTAAAACACACATTTAATGTTCAGAGACAGAATACTACATAAACAAATAGAGAAATATTGAGTGATATTTTAAGCATTAAAATTATAGTAGCTTTAAAAAATAAAAAGTATTCATAGTTGATAACGAATAATCAAATTACGATGAATAATCGAACGTTTACATTTCATGTATATTTTTGTATACATATGCATGAAGCGTAAATAATGTTTTTTCTTTTTTTTTTTTTTTCAGTCTTCCCATTTAAATACCAGTTATAACAGGCTAAGCTATATATTCTATTATTGTGTTTAATAATAATTCCATTTTTTTAAACTAAATATTTTTTCAATGATAGATAAAGGCAAGCAAATAAATTTGGCTACGTACATAAATTATTAAAACCACATAGGAAGAGGAATGTTTTAAAGATTTAAAAGGATTAAAAAAAAATGCAGGTAACGTTTGTATTGTAAAGCGTATATCGTTGTAAATGGAAAATGCAGAATTTTTTTGTTGTTTTGTAAAAAACACAATTTTCTGGCAATAATTATGCAGCATCTGTTTGTCATTAATAAATTGAAACAAACTTTTATATGTTCAACGAGGTATAATACTATATAAGCATAGATGCATAAATATTAGGTAGGATTGTAAGCATAACTTAAATTAAGATTGTTTTAACGCATATTTTGTTTTACCTATTCCACAAATCGAATCTTTCAGACACAATCATGAAGTCATTTTTAAAAGTAAATGAAGAAAATTTTCAGACATTATTATTCAGTTGACCTGAAATCAAAGAGCGTTTTCATTAGCGTAACTATTGGAGCCTTTAAGAAAAGTAAATTCATATAAGAAGTTAACTGAAGTAAGTTTATTCAAATGATTTGAAATTGAATAGCATTTTTAATTTTTCGATAAATGCGCACTGATTGAGTTAAAATAGATTGCTCTTAGTAAGATTTCTCTTAATATTAAGAGATAATAACCTATACATTAAGAGATATAACAAAAACATTAATAATTTTGATAATAGTTTATGTCTAACGAGTTGTATTGGAAAAAAGAAGCCAATCCATGCAAATTTTTGAAACTTCAGTTCTCTAGCTTAAAACAAGTTTTCAAAGAACTAACTAATAATTCAATATTTAATGTTTCTTTCTGTGTTAAATCATGTAATGTTTACCAAAAAAATTTTCAAGTATAAAAATGAATGTATTCGAATTAAGAAATGCGTTGTACTTTTGCAATTTTATAAATAAATCTTTACTTCCATTTATTTTGTTATAAATCTTATTTAAACTTTACATTAAAAATTTACTTTATTTCTCATCCATTACCTTGAAGATATTTCATTTTTAAAAGAAAAGAAAATGCAAAAGAAATGTTTCAAAACTGGTAAAAGATTTCGGGTAAAAGCACACACAAAATTTCTTCTGAACTCAGAGTTTATTTTCTTACTATTTATGTTACTGTATTTTTCTCAACTTAGCTAAGTTTTTGTTACTTAAAAAACACTCTAAGATGAAGGAACTAAAATCTTATTTTTATTTTTATACTTTTATTTTTTGAAGGAAACAAAATTTCTTTTAAATTACTTTGGGGTAAAAAAAAAAGGAATAAATACTTTCTTCTGTTTAAAACTTATGTATTTTGAAGAGCTTATCATAAGAATTTTGTTGAAGCAACATGTTTCCTGCAATTATAAAAAAAAAAAAAAAAATATTTTTTTGCGTAACTCAAAAAAACAAAAGCAGAAAAAAAAAAAAAAAAAAAACATAGGAAAAGGAAATATTTTAAGAATTTTTTATGAATAAATTATGGAGGTATTGATTGCAACTAAGGAATCTCATTGAAACTCTCAACTGTTTCTGTTTTTGTTTGTATTGCAAAGCGTATACCGTTGTAAATGAAACATGCAGATTTTTTTGTACCTTGTTTTGTAAAAAAAAAACACAACTTTGTGGCAATAATTATGTAGTGTATGTTTTATTATTGTTAAAAGTTTTTTGTTTTAAATTCAAAATCTTCTTTTTTATTTTTCAGTTATTTTAAAACTAAATTTTTTTCCATCAAATAAAATAAATATTTGCAAGAGGCACAATGTCTTTGAATTAAGATTGATGCCTATTGCTTAATGGTAGAACCTTTATCGCATAAAATACACTAAATTCGATACATATACTGTTAGATATAATCGATACAATATTTGATAAAAATCCTACTTTTTTATCATTTGTTTTAAGCAATATATGATAAATACATACATAGTACGAATATTGTATGAAAAGTCAAATAGAGAAACAAACTTTTCTGAATCATGAAATTGTGATTCATATTTAAATATTCAATCTTTTAAGAGATATAATGCAAACACTAATTATTCCGTTAAAATTTTTGCATAATTGAGTTGTTGTATATTGGAAAAAAAATTAAATTCATGCAAATTTCTGAATTTTCAGTTCTTTGTAATAAGCGTGGAAAAAAGAACTAAATAATAATTCATTATGTAATGTATTTTACTAATTAATTCGTATAATTATTATAAAAATAAATTCAGATTGATTTTAAAATGCACCGATTAAGGCATATACTTTGTACTTTTATAAAAATAATACAATCTCTAAATTTTTCAGCTGGATTTTCTTTCTTTCTTTTTAAATAAAAATATTTACTTGAACTGCAGAACTGTACTTTAAAAACATAGAAATTTTAGTCCTCATACATTATCCTGATGATATTTCATTAAAAAAAGAAAATAAACAAATAAAAATAAATAAAAGAAAGAAAAACTACAAAAAAAAAAAAACTTTAAAAGTGGAAAAAGATTTCGGGCACAAACATACAAATTTTCTCTCGAAAACAGATTTTCTTTTCTTACTATTTACGTAACTGTATTTTTCTCAACTTAGCTAAGCTTCTTTTACTTAAATTACATTCTAAGATGCATGCAGTAAAAGCATTTTATTTATATACTTTTTGAAAGAAACAAAATTTCTTTTAAATTACCTCGAAATAGAAAAAAAAATGGGAGAAACTTTTTGTTCTGTTTTCAAACATATGAGTTTTGAAGAGTTTAAGAATTTTGTTGAAGCAACATGTTTTCTTTCGACTGTGTTTACAAAAATATTTAATTTTTGTGCGAATAGGAAAAGAAACAAATAGGAAGAGGATTATTTTTAAGGATATATTTATAAATAAATTATGCACGTGTCGTTTGTATTTTGCATTGCAAAGCATTGCAAAGAGTATAATCACTGTAACAGAAAATATACAGATACAGAGCGTTGTATCGTAGAAAACTCAGTTTTCTGGCAATAATTACACAGTGTGTGTTTTGTTATTGTTAAAAGTTTTTTGTTTTAAATTTAGAATCTTATTCTCCGTTTTTCAGTTATTTTGAAACTATTTTTTTTCCATTAAATAAAATAAATGTTCACAAGACATACAATGTCTTTGAATTAAGAATGCTTATTCCATTAGATTAATATTAACACAATTATTCAAACTGGTAAAGAAATCATACGAGTTGTAATTTTCCAACTGGACGAAAAATGTCCGGGCCAGGATTTGAACCTGGGATATCTTGGGAGCATGGCAGCTTTAGCCAAGAGATTCCAGGTTCGAATCCTGGCCGGGACATTTTTCGTCCAGTTGGAAAATTACAACTCGTATGCTTAGCTTATTCCATAATGGAATAACCCTTATTTCATAAAACACACTAAATTCGATACATCTAACGATTTGTGCCATTACCTGCGATCTAATCTGTTGAGCTGATTAAAATATCAGACCAGATGCTATGATCAATAAGGTTAACTGGATAAATTACATCATATAATTACATCAAATTATGTCCTCCAGATTCGACCAGGATAGCTCAGTTGGTAGAGCATGGCAGCTTCAGCCATGATATCCCAGGTTCGAATCCTGGCCCGGACATTTTTCGCCCAGTTGGAAAATTACAACTCGTATGCTTAGCTTATTCCATAATGGAATAACCCTTATTTCATAAAACACACTAAATTCGATACATCTAACGATTTGATATATTGACAACAATCTTACTTTTTGTCACTTGTTTTAAGCAATATATGCTAAATACATACATGGACTCAAAACGCCATAACTCATGAAAAATCATACAGAAAAAATTCAACATTTCTGAATCATGAACTTGTGATAGTACATGTTTAAATATTTTACCTTTTAAGAGACATAATGCAAACATTAATTATTCTGTTAAAAGTTTTGGATAATTGAGTTGCATATTGAAAAAAAATTCAATTCAGGAATTCAATTTCTGAATTTTGTAATCGCATGAAAAAAGAACCAACTAATAATTCCTTATGAATGCATTTTTCTTAATTAATTGTTATAATTATTATAAAAATAGTTTAATATTGGTTATAAAACGTGCGGATTAAGAAATGTGTATATTTTATGTTTTTGTACAAATAATATAACTCATATTTCTCTAAGTTTATCACTTAGAGAATATTTTTCACTTAGTTTTTCACTTCGCTTTTTTCTTTCTTTTTTAATTAAAAATATTACTTGAACGGCAGCACTGTACTTTAAAAACATAGAAATTTTAGTCCTCATACTATATAAAAATACCTCATGCTAATTTAAAATAGAAGGGGAAAAAATACAAAAGCAAAAAAAAAAATAAATAAATAAATAAAATAAAATAAAACTTTAAAACTAGAAAAAGATTCCGGACACAGACACACGAAATTTCTCTTGAAAACAGCTTTTCTTTTCTTACTATTTACGTAACTGTATTTTTCTCAACTTAGCTACGCTTTTGTTACTTAAATTACACTCTAAGATGCAGGGACTAAAAACTTTTTATTTATGTACTTTTTTGAAAGAAACAAAATTTCTTTTAAATTACCTCGGAACAGAAAAAAGGAGAGAAATTCTTTCTTCTGTTTTTAAACATATGAGTTTTGAAGAGTTTATCATAAGAATTTTGTTGAAGCAACACGTTTTCCTTGAACTGTGTTTACAAAACATTTAATTTTTGTGCGAAAAGAAAATTAGCAGATAGGAAGAGGAACATTTTTAAATATATCTTTATAAATAAATTATGGACGTGGCGTCTGTATTGCAAAGCATTGCAAAGAGTATAGTATCTCTGTAAAGGGAAAATACAAAGCGTTGTATCGTAAGAAACACAGTTCTCTGGCAATAATTACGAAGTATGTAGCAGCGTATGTTTTGTTATTATGAAAAGTTTTTTGTTTTAAATTCAAAATCTTCTTCTTCTTTTTTCAGTTACTTTAAAACTATCTTTTTTGAAACAAACAAAAAAAAAAAAAAAAAAAAAAAATATATATATATATATTTACGAGAGGTACAATGCTTTTTTAATTAATGAATGCTTTGAATAATGGAAGAATCCTTTGCGCTTAAAATACACTAAATTGGATACATCTACGATCTGATATATTCCATGCAATATTGATAAAAATCCTACTTTTATGTCATTTGTTTTAAGCAATGTATGGTAAATACATGGGCTCAGTGCGCATATTTAACGAAAAATCAAATAGAAAACAATGAACATTTTTGAATCATGAACTTGTGATACATGTTTAAATATTCCATCTTTTAAGAGATATAAGGCAAACATCAAATATACTGTTAAAAGTTTTGCATAATTAAGTTGTATATATTGGAAAAAAAAATTAATTCTTCCAAATTTCTGAATTTTTAGTTGTTGTTAATAGCATGAAAAAAACCCATTAACTAATAATTCATTATGTAATTGATTTTTCATAATTAATTCGTATTTATTATAAAAATAGATTAAGATTGATTATAAAATGTGCTGATTAAGAAATGTATATATTCTATATTTTTATACAAATAGTATAATACATATTTTATTAAATTTTTCATTGGATTTTCTTCCTTTTTATTAATTAAAAATCTTACTTGAACTGTATTAGCACTCACTGTATTTAAAAAACTTATGACACTTTAGTCCTCATTTATTATCTTGATGATATTTCATTTTAAAATAGAAGTGGAGAAAATAAAAAAAACTTTAAAAGTAGAAAAAGATTTCAGGCACAGACACACAAAATTTCTCTTGAAAACAGATTTTCTTTTTTTACTATTTACGTAACTGTATTTTCCTCAACTTAGCTAAGCTTTTGTTACTTAAATTACACTCTAAGATGCAGGGACTAAAAACTTTTTATTTATCCACTTTTTTCAAAGAAACAAAATTTCTTTTAAATTATCTCGGATTAAAAAAAGGGGGAGAAACTCTTTCTTCTGTTTTAAACTTATGAGTTTTGAAGAGTTTCTAAGCAACGTGTTTTCATTGAACTATATGTTTGCAGAAATATTTAATTTTTGTGCGGAAATGAAATTAAATAGATAGAATGAGGAAATTTTTTAAAGACATCTTCTTAAATTAATTATAGACGTGACGTTCATCTTGTAAAGCTTTGTAAAGAGCATATCACTGTACATGGAAACTACACAGTGTTATTTGTGCGTTGTTTTATAAAAAGCACATTTTTCTGGAAATAATTACACAGCGTATGTTTGTTATTATTAAAAGTTTTTTGTTTTAAATTCACAATCGTCTTCTCCATATTTTCAGTTATTTTTTTTTTGTTACTTTATTTCAATGAAATAAAATAAAACTTCAAGGGATGCACAGTGTCTTTGAATTAATCCCCAATAAATTATTTTTAATATGTAAAGGAATACATACATCGTTAATGCTGGTATATTATGAAAATATTAGCAAAATTTCAATATTAAAAAATCATCCCATGAAACCGATATTTAATATTTATTGTCCATGTTACCAATTTACATTTAGACATTTTTTAAAAACATGGTTAAAAATTTTCACTAAAAACGTCCCTCATTTCAGGAATACATTAAACGTCAGGAACATAAAACATTAATCCCTTACCTGTGTAATTTTTAATATTAAGATGTATCGGAAAAATTAAAATTCGAAATTATTTATATACACTATATGGTCATTAATGACCGGCAACTTTCAATTTTAGACATTTTGTGGAATAGTTAAAAATGTACTTGTCAGATTCTTCTGGAATTTTAGAATTAAAAAGAACAGGTTTGACTTCATATTTATCAACGTCGATTTGATAAGGAATATAATTAGAAGGCCAAAAAAAAAATTAAAGAAAAAAAATAATACTTGGGATCACCCTGTAAAATAAAATGCACGAAATGATCTATCGCTACAGAGTATACATAGGCAGACATTGTACAATATGTATATTCATTTGTGTAAGAATAGCATGTATATTAATAGAGATATAGCGATTTAAAAAAAATAAATAAAAAAATTCTTGCATGTTTTTTGCTTATAACATACAGGGTTTTTAACCAAATTTAACGCCAGTTTCAGAAAAATTGACAACATATAGTAGAAACAATATAGTGCAATTGAAATGTAAATAAATTAAATATTTAAGGAAATACGGGCAGTTGTATAAAATATTTTTATCTGCGATGTGCGAACGATAACAAGGAACTTTTTGCATAATTTAATAGTCAACTCTATGGAGCAACTTATTAAAAAAAAATCAGTCAAATATCGTAAAAATTCAGAGAGATATCGGCCTTAGAGTGAGCTGTTTTTAGTTTCTCACTAACACTCGCTAAATGATAAGAGATTGCCCACAAATTGTCATGTTTAATTTTTATACTATATTTCATTTTTTTATTGATACTTTAGTTCGCCTTGGAAAACATTATTGCACCAGGTTATAATACTTTTGTAATTATCATTTGATTTTGATAATTCTTTTTTTTTTTGTTCGAATAAGCTCGTTAGGGTAGTTTTTCAAAGAGAACTAAAGTATCATTAAAAATTGGAAAATAGTATAAAATAAAAAATGACAATTTGTGGAAAATCCCTTATCATTCAACGAGTTTTAGTGAGAAACTAAAAAACAGCTCACTGTAACGCCGATATCTCTTTGAATTTTTACGATATTTGACTGATTTTTTTTAATAAGTTGCTCCATAGAGTTGACTATTAAATTATGCAAAAAGTTTCTTGTTATCGTTCGCACATGCGCAGATAAAAAATATTTTATACAACTGCCCATATTTCCTTAAATATTTAATATATTTATATTCCAATTGCACTATATTGTTTCTACTACATTTTGTCAATTTTTCTGAAACTTGCGTTAAATTTGCTTACAAACCCTGTAAGTTATAAGCAAAAAACATGCAAGAATTTTTTAAATTTTTTTTTAAAAATCACTATATTTCTATTACTATATACATGCTATTCTTACACAAATGAATACACATATTGTACAATGTCTGCCTATGTATATTCTGTAGCGATAGATCATTTGGTGCATTTTATTTTACAGAGTGATCCCAAGTATTATTTTTTTTCTTTAATTTTTTTTTGGTCCCCTATTTGTTCTTCTTATCAAATCAACAATGATAAATATGAAGTCAAACCTGTTCTTTTGGATCCTAAAATTCCAGACGAATTTGACAAGTATATTTTTAAATATTCGACAAAATGTCTAAAATTGAAAGTTGCCGGTCATTAATGGCCATATAGTGTATATATTACATAAAAATCGGCGTTATTTGCATAATGGTAAATGACAACAACAAAATGTGAACAAACCAAATCTTGAGTATGCTGCTGCGTAAATTTTGATCAATTTGCTGCATATAGTCAAATTTCAAAATGGATCTTCATGAAATTATCAGAAATGCTCGGAATACAGCTTTACATACGTATAATTCAAACTGAAAAACAATCTGAAGA
Source organism: Maratus michaelseni (assembly GCA_963931845.1). Taxonomy (NCBI): domain Eukaryota; kingdom Metazoa; phylum Arthropoda; class Arachnida; order Araneae; family Salticidae; genus Maratus; species Maratus michaelseni. The sequence goes on from OZ007593.1 coordinate 249,236,499, forward strand.
AAGATGAAGAAGAAAAACGGATTGTATACAGATAAGCGTCTACCAGAAAGTTTGAGTACGGGTTGGGTTGATTATTGACGGCCAATTATCTACACTTGGGATATAGGCCCGGGGGGAGTGCCCTTCGTGGGGGTCTTTCTAAGGGAACCTAACCCGTATTTACGCATGGATAAATCCACGGCTCGAAGAAAACCACGAAAACTCTGAACGATTAGGCCGACGGGCGCGATTGGGATCGAACCCAGGACCTCCCGTCTACCAGCTTCGAGAGCACAACCTCTCAGCCACTGGTGGGGCGTTTGAGTACGGAAATAGGCTTAATATTTGACGCGTATAAATGTCAAATTACTAAAAAACATTTCGGATCATAAATTCTGAAGAAAGTTTGAAAGAAATATGCGGCTAATATTTATTAATAGGATTAACTGGCATGGTCGTCAAACATGAACTATGCATGTTTCAAATGTAATGAAACAAAAATCCATGATTATAACAAAGAAATTAATTTTCGCCGCAGAGGTGACTAGGATACTTCGCCATCATGGTAACATGCGAAATGTTACCATGATTTGGTATTTGATGCTTTTAAAATATGCGTTAACCACACAACTCTTCGGAAAAACTAAGAAAAAAATAGAAATAATAATAATAATAATAATAATAGTAATAATAACAGGAATACTGCACCGAAGTAGTCTGAAAAAAGTCTAGTATTTCAGAGTAGGGGAATCGAATTATGGGAGACCATGTATATCTTTAGACATTAAAAGGGAAATTTATTGAGACATACCCTTTCATAATTCACAGTTTCAGACATAAAGGGTTTATGGGGTATATTTATGAAGAATTTGTCGCATATTACTCAATTTTAAAATTTACTTCTTTATCAATCCTTTATTTTATGAGCATATTTATTTCAATCTATTATTTTTAAATTTAACGACAGCTTCAGAATAAAACATAGAATTAATGCAAAAAGAAAAAATAAAGTATACCACCCATACGGAAAAAAAATCTCCTTTTTTCATCCTCTCGCTTTGGTATTTGATGCCCTAAAAATATGCGTTAACCACCCAACTTTTCGGAAAAACTGAGAGTGAAAAAAAAAAAAAAAAAAAAAAAAAAAAAAGTGATAATAATAATAGTGGTAACAGGAATACTGCACCGAAGGAGTCTGAAAAAAGTCTAATATTCCAGAGTAGGGGAAAAAGTTCGCGCGAAAGGGAAAAAAAATTGGTACTTGTATGTGCTTAACGACAATTTGATGACAAAAATGAGACTCGAGTTGCATAGTATACATCATCGGTAAGTACAGCCTGCTGCAAGCGCCTCTCTGATCTATGAGAAGGGAGTATAAGTTTGCCACGATATTTTGGCGGCTTAGGGGTGAATGAAAGTTAGTTTGTAAGTTTTAGGTCAATACCAATCTACTATATTCAGTATCTGGTGAATCTAAAAGAAGAATGGTCATTTTTAAAAATGCTCAACTCGTATCTTTTCGTTACCAATCAGCATCATTGTGTTAAAATAATAAAATGATCAATTTTTAACACTTTTCCAAAATAGTTGAAAAGTGCTTATGAATTCGTTTTGTCTAGCCGTGATCTAACTCGCGTAAATATACTCGGATTGCTATGTATAATTGATATATGTTATTGTGGTTTACCATGGCCTGTAAGGATATTGAAAATGAAGCTACGTGTGTAGCATTTATAATTATTTTACGGGGCACACAAAAGAATTCCGTTACATTGGTCCATGCACACAGAAAAATGAATTGATTAAAACTACAAAACATGTTTTGTTGAGTACATTTTGGTTGTTTTAGAAAAATTCAAGTAAAATTGAACCATTTTACTTGAATTAACAAAACATTTTTTGCTGACGATACAATTTTTTTTTTTGGAATTGCAAAAAAAAAATTTTTTTGTTGATTCAAACAAAATTTCCATTGACCTATATATAAACAAAATTTTTGTTTAAATATAGTTCAATGGAAATTTTGTTTGAATCAACAAATTTTATTTTTTTCTATTTTTTTTTTTTTTTGCAATTCCCAAAAAAAAAAAAAAAAAAAAAAAAAAAAAAAAGTATCGTCAGCAAAAAATGTTTTGTTAATTCAAGTAAAATGGTTCAATTTTACTTGAATTTTGCTAAAACAACCAAAATGTACTCAACAAAACATGTTTTGTAGTTTTAATCAATTCCTTTTTCTGGGTGTGGGCGAAAAATCGTTTGCAGTGTATTTTAACGATGTTATATACTAGTTCAAATATATTGAAATTGATATACATCATTGCTGTGCACTGCAAAATGTTTAGTAATAGAATATGGTGTGCATAGCATTTATCATTTATTTACAGGGACGCACAAAATAATTTGGTTCGGGTACTGTGTAAGAGAAATAATTGCTGGAAGTGCAGTTTCAATTGTGGTATGCGTTTTAAAATTTAACTAATTTTCTTGCATATACTTGGTGTGTATAAATTCTATAGATCATATACAGGATTACAAAAAAAATTCGAATACATTTCGGCTTATTTAAGGAAATTGCTGAAGGGGAATTTTCAACTGTGCTATTTTTTTTCTTTTTAGACTGCTGACCAGGCATCTACCATCCGGGCTTTTGCCTAACTTAACGGGTTGGTGCCTGACAACGGGACCAGGATTCGCCTGATTTCCACATGGCGAAAATCTGTTTGATAAGCCTCTAGACCGACGTGTGGCTTCAGTGCATCTTGTTGCCTAAGTTGCTTTTCCTTAGTTGGCCGGTTGTAAATTGACGTTTGAATGAGTCGACTCAGCACTGCACAGTGTAACAAAGTCAAGCTGGACGGATGTGAGACGCTGGATTATTTCTAATTTCACGCTGCATCGCACACCCATGCGTCATGCCATCGCTACACGAGTTGGTCTCGTAATTTAGAACCTTGATCAGGTGACGAGACTTTCACCTGACTAGGCACCTCCAGAGGTATAATTCACAGGAAACTTGGAGGACTTTGCACCTACGACAGATTTTGGATGCACCGGGCGCCATGTAGTGGTGCTCCACTTGGCTGGTTTGTCTCTGTCATGGTGGTTTGTCACTATCATGTTTATCGCTGTTTTTATGGGCTGGTCTCATTTTTGTGTTTATTTCTTTCTGTTAGGGTTTTTTTGCCACTTTTATGTGCTCATCCCTATTGGGTTGTTTCTGACATTCTCTTGGTGAGTTATGTCTCGTCTCTGGCTTCATTGCCTATTGTCACAAGCTTGTTGATTGTGATGTTTGTCGCTTTCTTGGGTGTTAGTCACTTGCGATGTTTTCGCTGGTTATTCAACTGTGCTTTTAGTTTTTCAACTGAACTAAATTTTTGCATACTATGTTAGTATATATATAAATCTATAGATTATATACAGGGCCTCACAAAAGAATTTGAATATTTTTCCGACTATACTTGGTAATTGCTGAAATTAGGTTTTCCAATGTGTTATGTGTTTTCCAATTTTTTTACTTTTTCACCTTATTTAACGGGGAAGTTTTTTTTATAGCATTCTGAATATGTGCCGGAAAGTATTTCATAATCTAGGCTTGACGCATTATTTTTCTTTCTTGTCCCTTTATAATATAATGCTCAAAAGTCTTCTCTAGTGTAAAATATATCAATTTTTATAATGTAAATTTCAATATTAATGAATCGTTAATTATTAATGAATTTAAATAAGAATGATAATAGAGCCATTAATTTTATAAAGTAAGTTTTACGTAAATAAGCCAGTTTTAAATCACTATCTATTAATTAAATGTATTTATAGTGTATGGCGAATTTATAAGTTTTAAATCAATATCTATTAATTAAATGTATTTATAGTGTACGGTGAATTTATAAGTTTTATATCAATATATATTAATTAAATGTATTTATAGTGTATGGCGAATTTGTAAGTTTTACATCAATACTTAATCTTATTTAGAGGTGGATGAAATTACCACAAAAATGCTAATTTTCAAATTATTATTTAGATATTAATAATTTACTTTATAAAAAAGCAGTAATAACATTTGTAGAATCCAGTTTTAAATGTTAAAAAATTTAAATATAATATTAATTGCTTTGTCTGACATGAATTTGATAATCTAAATTTTAAATATGTTACAACATATTTATGTGTTAATTATCTGTTAATTATGTGTTAATATTAATTATATGTTTAAATGTTATACTATAACCTTGTTCAATGTTTGCAGAATCCATTATAGGAATAGTCATTTAAATTTTTTTTCTTAATGCTCAACAAATCACTTGAAAAGGGTATATTTATATGGGTTGAATTAAGTGTTTAGTAAATTTTGAACGACAATTGTCTTTTTGTAGCTATTTTTTAACCCATATCGTACCAAGCATTGAAAAAATTAATATTTTTTATAAAATCTTAAATATGTGTTTCTCTAATCTTAATGTATACACATAAAATAATAATAAAAAAAACCTTACCAAACTTTAATTAGTTTGATCGGTACAGACTGTCCTAAAAATAAAACAATGGTGCAATCTGCTGCTAGTCGTTGTTACTTAGGTGGAATGAGAGAAAGTACCTTAGGCATAGTCCAACGTTACATTTTTTACAGATAGTTGTTGGTTTTGCTGCATAGGTTTTTAGCTGGCATCGTCTTTGTCATTTTTCTGGGTTTTTTACAATGACATGTTCATATTTAAGCTTTAGAAAATCGTCATTAACCTGTTGAATGCACAATTTTCTGATTGAGAAGAGACAGACAGACAGAAGACAAACATAAGACATAGAGGAGGAAATAGAAGACAGACAGCAGGTAAATAGGAGATAGACAGCAGCCAGACAGACTGCATACAAACAGCCGACAAAGTGTAGACAGACAGCAGTTAGCCAACAGACAGACAGCAGACATACAGGCAGAATAGAGTAGGCATCAAACAGTCATATAGCAGACAGCAGACAGACAGACGGCATAATGAGAGACAGCATACAGACAACCCACATAGTGTAAACAGACAGCATAAAGACAAACGACAATGTATAGACAGGCAGAAGATAGCAGACAGGCAGACAGATAGCACATAGCAGACAAACATACATCACACAGACAACCGTCAGAGAGTAGACAGACAACATAAAGACAGTCAGCAGATATCTGACAGAGTGTATAGACAGATAGTAAGCAGAAAGACAACAAGCATACAGAGAGCAGATATCAGATAGCCAGACAGCAGATAGTTAGCAGGCTGACAGAGAGCAGGCAGAAACACAGACAGAAGAGAGACAGTCAACAGAGCGTAGACAGAGAGCAGACAGAAATACTGACAAAAGAGAGACAGCCGACAGAGTGTAAACAGACAGCAGATAGCAGACAGACATACAGAAGGCTGCAGATAGTTAGCTGGCAGACATCAGACAGACATATTACAGCGGACAGAGAGCAGGCAGATAGACAAACAGCAGACAGACTATTAGGTGCCTGCGTTAGTAGAGTAGCAATGTTTGGAATGTAACAGAGAAAGAAAGGACTATCTTCATTACTAACTGATGGGGTTTAGGTAGTAGCGGATTGTACCACCGTCCTATTTTCAAGACGGTCGAAAATGCAAGGAAAATTTATCTCCTAGATATTCTTTTTGACAATGATTTTTTACTGGTATAAAAGTGTGGAATAATACCTCAATAGATTTATATGTGTGTGTTTTCTTGAAGCTCAAAACTTTAAAAATCTTGTATGTTGAAAAATTAAAAAAAAAAAAAATCTGCAAAAATCGCCTTTTTAAAAGTTTAATAAAAAATATTCAAAATTAATTTAAACTTGCGATAAACACAAATATATCGTTAAATGACTCTTGAATAATAAATAGCCTTTAATTTGATCTAAAATATTCAAAAGAATTAGATCCACTTATGTGTGCTGTCCTATTTTTACGACAATGGGGAGAAATATGGGTTAGCTGAAGTAGACAGTGATTATGGTGAAAAGACCACACATTTATATCTATAGAATTCATATTTATATCATAATAACTTTAAATAACATTTAACAATTATATACCTTTTCGATTCATGAATTTGATAAAGTAAGTTTTTAATCCAGTAGTTAACCGTATTCCATACCTGGTAAATCTTTAAAGAGAACGCCATTTTATGTTATTTTCAGTTCAACAATTCGATTTGAAAAAAAAAAAAAAAAAAAAAAAAAAAATTGAAATTTCCGTTTAAAAGATTAAAAATATTAATGCATTTAAACAAGGTGTAGAATAATAATAGTCTAATCTGAACGATCCATTTGATATATTTATTCAAAATATTGATCCAAAATAGTATGATTATTGCTAATTTTTGTTAGTATTGATGCTCGTGATTTTAACATGCATATAATAAAATTATTCCATTAAAATTGTTCCATTAAAAGTTACAGAAAAATTACTGGCAACCTTTTAATTCTGTGCAAAATTGCAAGGCATAAACAAATAAAGATGATAAATATCTGACCATTAATGGGTAAATATTTACTTCTAAAACCAATTATAATAAATGTAATTTTTATACTTGATTTATTGGTTATTATCTGAAGTAATATTTAAAAAGCGAAATAAAACACTTTAAAAATTTTATAAGGAAATATACAGTTAACAAAAAATAAATTAGTGTGTAACAATGCTTTATTCCTTTTTCTTTTTCGTGATTTATTTATTATTTATTTATTTATTTATTTTGACTGAAAATTCGTATAAAGTAGATAATATACAATACATACATACATACATATATATACACAAGAATATATATATATATATATATATATATATACAATAAAGTATATAAATACAATATAAAGTATTTATATACAATTATTTTTTTCCTAAATTTACAGAAATAGTGTAGTATGCTTGTGAAATATCCATTGTATTTTAAAAAGTAAAGTATAATTATTACTTTGAAAAGTTTAATTAAATTATAATATTTTATTAATTATGATTCTTAACTCATTGAATAGATATATAAATAAAAATAAGAAATGTTTTTTCACAAGAATTTTTGCTTAATTGAAATAATTTTCGACGGCATTTTTAAACAATTAACATTGGGCAAACTGCACAGTAAAAAAAGACAAATGTTTGTTAATTTTAGGAAAATATAATCTAACCACGAATGAAATTATGCAACATTCCTCCGAAATACCCACGATTTAGAAAAGCTTTCTTTATCTTTAGAAAACTTACAAACTATTATATTTTCAAGATTTAAAGAAACCTTTACTACCACTGATTTTTGGAAACGTTTCCGAAAAGTTATTATAGTGTATTAATCAGTTTTCGTAATCCAAAATATAGATTTTCTGATACTATCCCTTTTCAACTAAACATTTTCATGTTCAACAAACATGTTTTACATACAAGCATGATAAATTAATAGCATTAACATGAACAATAAAATTTATATTATTATGTTATTCTTACATGGATAAATTCATTTATGGAGCTTAAAATGTTTAATTGAGAATTGTTAGCATTTAAAAAAAAACGATATTCCGGCTTGAGAAAACTTATTGATGCACTATAAAAACAACCCAGAAACGTTTTCGAAAATCAGTGGCAGCAAAAAAAAATATATATATAAATGCTTCTGTAAATCTTGACATTGGTTTCTGAGGTTTTTAAAGATAAAGAACACTTTTCGAAATCTTGGGTAACTCTGACGAGGTTATTGTTTATTTTCGTTCGTGGTTATATTATATTTTCGTATTTTTTTTTTTTTTTTTTTTTTTTTTTTTTTTACAGTGAGCCTTGTCTTACATTGTCTAATTTATTTCACTCCAAGCGACGTCTTTAAAATTTTAATAGTAAAAGTATAACTGTAAAATAAATAGACTGTTTATAAAGGTATTTTCTTATTAGTGTCTGCAATCTTATTTAATCAATAATATTAACTGAATTACTTTTACCCGAACGGGTATCTCCTGTAAGAAATCACATTACACCCCGAACAGGAACTTCGACGTTTTAAATTGACCAGATGTTTAGTTTGTACTCTGTAGCCAAGTATTCTATTGGATTAAGCAGATAAGTTGCTGGAAAAGGACGCCTCTAATAAAATAAATAATTTGAGAAAAGAGGAGAAACAGCTCAGGTGAATCACGAGACAAAGTGGTTTTACGGATGTTTTCCTCTTTTTCCCTCTAAAAACTGTTCTCAAATTCAAATGACACATTTCTGAATTAATTTTTGATCGGAAACGCATGAAATTGGCAGGTTTTTTTTATTCAGAAAAACTATGCAATCGAATGCCGTTTTCCCTGTTGGGGTAAAGGCAGAAGATCTTTCAGAAAACTCTGTCAAAGTCGCCATTTTGAACCGAAATTCCAACGCTGCAGCGCGAAAAACGAGAAAAACTTCTCGTCAAGTAACAAGAATAGCTTATAACTCGATAAATAATTTATTTATCAAAAAACGGAAAACGCAGTTCTATTCCAAATCACTTGAACAGTCAGACTTGCTAATTTTATCCTTTATGTTTACAAATGAGTCAAAAATGTGGCAGAAAGTTTCGTGTTGTTGAGCAGGTCATTTGAGAACCACTTTCAGAAAAGAAAATCATACTATTTTCATTGGAAAATGCTTTTAGTACTATTTTTAATTTAAAAAGCATTAGAAATGTATGAGGTTATGCATATTTACACATATAGCATCCATATCTCTTTATCATATGAATGTAATGTACTGAAGCCAGACGTATTAGTACACTCAAGGGGATTCAAGACTACTATATTTTATTCTCACAATATGCATCTTGGAAATAATATCACGGCAAGAAAACAATACATTTAAATATCACATACTTCGTAATACTAAAATAATAGTAAAATAACTATAAAAATATAGATGGATTTCTTTTTAGCTCACAGGCTATCAAAACCTGCGAGCTAATGTGCCCGCTGGTTCTGTATGTATACGTAATGTGCGTAGCGACATAACTCTTGATAGAAATATCCGATTTGCTTCAAGTTTTGTATATAGGTTCATTGTGATAAAGCGCTTCCCTGATTAGTTTTGGGGGTTCATTGGTTAAGTATAAAGGAGGAACGGGGATCTAATCCCTCCCTTAATTTAGATAAATGAGTTTTTCATATGCAGAATTATCCAATTTGCTTCAAATTTTGTATATAGGTTCATTGTGATAAAGCGCTTCCCTGATTAGTTTTGGGGGTTCATTGGTTAAGTATAGTGGGGGGAACGGGGCTAATCATCCCCCTTAATTTATATAATTGGGTTTTTCGTATGCCGAATCATGCGATTTCCTTCGAATTTTGTTATAGGTTCGTTGGGGGTAAGGCGCTTCCCTGATTAGTTTTGGGAGTTCATTGGTTAGTATAAAGAAGGAGAATGGGGGCTAATCCTCCCTCCTTAATTTAGATAAATGGGTTTTTTATGCAGAATTATTCGATTTTCTTCAAATTTTGTATATAGGTTCCTTGTGATAAGGCGCTTCCCTGATTAGTTTTGGATTTTCATTCTTTTCTTTGTGTCTAAAAGATAAAAAATTGTATGCTACAGTCTACTTTTGATATATGGGCTTTTTTCTGTACCAAAAAGGGTGCTGACTATCAAAATTGTAGAACCACAGGGAAGGGATGTTGTCAATAACATTTTTTAAAGTATAAAAATACAAAACGATAAGTAAAAAATATTACTCATAAAATAAATAGGCAATGCATAAGTAAAATAACTTAAAAATAAAATAAAAATATATTTAAGAAAAAAATCTGTGATTGCCTCCTTATTTTTTATTATTCTCAATAATAAGGCTGCTTTAAAAAAAATAGAAATGAAAAAGAGGATAAAAGGAAAGTATAAATGAAATGAAACCGAGTAACATTTGTTTTTACATTTATGCTTTATTTTTGCATAGTAAGATTATTTATTCACTGTTAAAAATTTGCAGCAAACTGTGCAGTCATTTGACCGTTTTTATAGAAAATGGTTATATAATCGTAATTTAACTGTATTTTGACCATAATATGGGCGATAATATGGTCAGAATAGAGTTAATTTATGGTTATTTGACCCTTTTCCATGAAAACGGTCGAATGACCGGACAGTTTGCTGCAAAATTTTAACAGTGTTCTACGCTGTAAAACATTTGGTGTAATGTTACTCCATAAAACTGGAGGCAGCATTGCTGCCTCCAGTCTTACGGTGGTATTTAACTATAACTGGTGTAACATGTGTAACATTACCACCGTAAGACTGAAGGCAGCAAGCTGCCCCCTGTTTTATGGAGTAACGTTACACAAATGTTTTACGAGTACTCGAGTATGTAGAGTACTCGAGTTACGTCAATTTCTTCTTAATTTTAACCCATTTTGAATAGTATAAAAGTCTTACATGACTTACATTGCAGTCTGACTCATTCCTTTCTGAATCTTCAGAATCGAGTAACCTTAAAACTTGAATAAGATATTTTTGTGCACCAGGTTCTATTGCTGTAAAATTGTGGTCCTTGCACGGAGATGAAGATCAAAGCCACAAATTTAAAGACAGAAATCCTATCATTTATCGAATGTACCACTGCAGCTGGTACCTTTAGGCTTGGAATTTCCTCAAAAGGTTTACTAAATTTTAATTAGCGGCTATTGAACCATCAACCTTCAATGGTTAAATAGCTGAATTAAGATCTACAAAATTTGGAGATTTTATTTACACAGATGCACTTGCACTCCGTGGGTCGCATTTTGGCTCGAGACAAGTTAGTATAGTCTCGAGGGTCTGGACATATACAAATCCGATTCTACATTGAAATCACCGTACACCATGTAGTAACAGGGATACAGTTTACAAATTACTGCTGACTAAACAGTTTCAGTAAGTTATTTTCAGAACATTTTTGTCTATTTAAGGCAGTTCTCAAATAGCATTTTGCCCTTTCAGAAACGCGAAACTTACTGACAAAATTTCTGACTCATTTTGAAACACAAAAGCATGATACTTGCAGGCATGGTTATTGAAGTTATTGGTAATCGAACACTTTTTTCATTTAACGATAAATGAATTACAAAACTTGAATTATAAGTAATTGGCGTTTTCAGGGTGGCAGATTTTTCCTTTCCCGTGTTGTCTCGTCGGAAAATTCGGTTTAAAAATGCAACTTTGCAAGCCTTTTCTTTAAAATCTTCTACTTTTATCGAAAAATGAAAAAACAGTCAGATTACATGATTTCTTAATCTGAGCGCCTGCCAATTTGATAGGTTTTCGAACAAAAATGAATTTTAAAAAATGTCTTTAAAAAGCCAGTTTGGATTTGAGAACAGCCTTAACTTATTACATTCAATGCAAGTATATATATATACAAGTATATAGTATAAATACATTAAACAACACAAGCTTTCTCTTAGCGTTGTTTTTAACTGTTTCTAACAAGGATTTATATATATTTTGACATAGCTATTTGGGATAATAATTTCATTGCATTTGGTCAGTTATTTCTGTTTCAATGGTTAATTTTTGCAATAAGTTTTTATATATATATATATATATATATATATATAATTTACGCTCAAATGAATGCAAAACCTATCTTTGAAAATAAAAGTAAAAAACATTTTTATTAAATTTAATCATACTGACGAGTAAATAAAATTTATCATTAATGCAATTCTTATTTATTTATTTAGTTTTATGGATTTGATGGAGCACAAATTACAACTTTAGTTTCATTAACTTACGGGAAAAAATGAAGATCTCAAATAATAAATAATTTGTATCACTGCAAACTAAAACATCTAGGAGGAACAAGACACTGGGCCCATACATCATGTTGCTGACAGTTCTGCAATTTTGGGCGGACTCCATCTATTGTATACAGTCGCCTCATCAATATTTTCGATGCTGGCGTTTCCATCAAACTGAGAGAGGCCGTCTTCACGCACGAGTTTGCGTGCCAAGCTTTCGGAATACAGAAGGATACATATGCTAAAAAAATACAAATATTATGGTTACGGTATGCTTCACTGTATATATATATATATATATATATATATATATATTATCTATCTATCTATCTATATATATATATATATATATATATATTTATATATATATTATCTATATATCTTTCTGTAGTGTATCCTTCTAATCTAGAACATAATCTAGAACATAGTACTACCTATTTAAATAATTCTACAATTAATTTTATGAATGTTAACATTACCATTCTTTCTGATCATACTATGGCATTCAATATTTTTGATAAACATAACGATTTTTCAATTAATATTATTATTTTTACTAACTTTTATTCCTGTCTACATATTTCAGTTTAGAGAAATATTCTTCTAAATCACTACAATCGTATAAAACGCTTATAAACGTATTAAACTCTCCCATTTTATAAGCTCAAATTTATTAAAATTAAAACATACAGCATTGCCTTATAATTATCCCCTTTCTTTTATTTCTTTATGAATTAAACATTAAATATTCATCTCATCTACCAGTTTGGGCATTAAATATGTATAAAAAGTAAAATTAGAAAACGATATTATGGAGGGTAGACCGTGGATTGTTGAAAACATTATAATACCTTTTTTTTAAATTTAAATTAATAAAATTTTATTCCAAAAAATTATAAAATCGAAAAGGCCATTACGAAGGTTTGAGGTGTGAATGCATCAGAAAAATCAGCTTTTAAACTTTAAACTTTTAAAATCTTTCTTCCGATTGTATTAGGATATTTAAATGTTTTTGAAATTTGAAGATTATTTATAGGAAAATAACAGTTTTTATCATTAATTATAGAATTAATATTAATTTTATTAAAGATTTGATTTGAAAAAGTTATAATCATTTGAGTATTAGTGTTTTGAATTTTTTGTTTTTTATGTAAATTAATGTTGAAAAGATTAGCTCTTGTTATAATTAGATCATAAAAAATATCAGAGAAATGATTTGAGTAAGATTTACTAAGAAATACATTTAAATATTGTACTATCTGTTTCTTTTTAATATATACATATATATATATAGTTAAAATCATTTATTTATTTTAACTTATATATGTATGCATGCATTACATTTACTGTAAAAAGACAACACAGAAACATCATACACAAATGGGGAAATAAAATCTAAATGAAATAAAAACACATACCTGTTTGAATAATATCCAGATATGGAAGAAGAAAAAATAAAATATATTACCAAAAAAAAAAAAAAAATTAAATCAACTGGAAAAAAATAAATTAATGAAATAATTTACGAAATATTTGTGGAACTGTAGCAGAATCCTCAGGCCCAAATTATTACATATTCCACAAAAAAATGTGCGATTTCTTCATCCTTGTACCAGTTATAATAAGCTGAAATAATACAAGATTCGGGCTTTTGCACATACGGGTATACCAGAAAGGAAAGAAAAATGCGAAATGAATATGTTAGAAGAGAGAAAATTCCCCCATAAAAAAAGCAGGAAATCAAGCAGGACTTAACAAATCTTCACATGTTGCCATAAAATATTTACAAATTTAGCAGATGAATTATAACATAACATATACGAGAATTCATCATGCATAAATGGCAAAAATAAGAATAAAAATAAAAATAAATGAGGAAGAAACTCACACCTGTTACAATAAAAAAAAAAAAAAATCCATTAAAAAAAATTTGAAATAAAATGAAATATTTGTGCAATTTCGAATCATCAAGTCCAAATTACCATAGATTCAACAAAACATGTACGATTTCATCCTTGCCTGAGCTATAATATGCTAAAGAAGGGACCAAAAATATGTATTACAATTTTTTAACTACATTGAAATATACGTATTTGCAATATATATCACTTCCGCATGCATAATCCCAGACAGGCTTGCACAATCAGCAAAATATATACATTGTTGTCAAAACATTTTTACATATATAAAAAGTATAAGTAAAAGTGTATTACATTATATAATTTTTCGCTGAGGAATGACTCAAGAATATATATATATATATATATATATATATATATATATATATATATATATATATATATATATATACACTAAGGTAAACTGTTTGTACTTCTTATAATCATATTCTCATTTCTCTATAAGAAATGTGTAATCGACGAAAAAAAAATAAATCAAATCTTGAATTTTTGGTTCAATATAATGATTATTTGGCCAATTCTATAATAATATTTTATAGTGGGTCTGTCTCTAAGCCAGTCTTGGAAACTTCAGGTAAGGAAAAATCTTCATAGTCTATATTTTGGAATAAACATACTCGCATAACAACAAAATAATTTTCCTCACTACAATATTTACTGCATGACATGCCTTCACATTTTCAGGTATTTTTATTCATTTTTAAAACCTCCCTGTTTTTTCCCCTTTTTGTATATATTTAATTATAATTTATTATTAATTAAAATATATCAACGTATGGTTCAGTGTAAAAAAGTGGGCAACTATAGAATTTTTACTACTTCTTCTTTTTTTCTTTTTTTACAAAATTTCTGGTGGTAATTGATTAACAAAATACTAAAATTGGCATGTTGGCAACTACGCTTTTGTGCAACATATATCTCGAAGAGATCTGCATTAGTGATAGGAAAAATGAATGATTTTGATATTCGAATGAATCATTCGTCATGCGCAAAAGCATAGCAGCCAACCTTCGTATTTTTTAAACCAGTTTCTACCAGAAATTTTGTAAAGAAAAAAGAAGTTTCTTATTTTGATTAGCACTAAAATAAAAGCCACATAAAAATAAAAAACTTCTTCGACTTCTTTTTTTTTTTTTTTTTTTTTTTTTTTACATTTCTAGATAATAGATTTTTAAAAAACGAAGGTTGGCAACTATGCTTTTACTTCATTTTTTTTAACATAATATCTGGTGGTAATTGATTAAAGAATATACGAAAGTCATCAACTATGCCTTTGCGCATGCCCAAATAATTCATTCGAAAGACAAAATCACTAATTACCAGTCACTAAAATTCGTATACTCCGAAAGCTGATTTTCAAGCATCAGTTTTTATAATACTTTAAGAAAAATACTTTATTTTTATTCAAAAAATGCAAGTCATATTCGTTCATTATACTCTAGTGTTAATTAAAGTATTTTAACGAAATTTTTAACATTTTTACCATACTTTTTTAATAGGGAGTCAATCGGAAAGTCCGGGGAGTCGCCACCTTCCATGTCCAAACAACACTGATCGAGATACTTCATACTTTGGAATATGGTTGGCAATACGTATGGTTGTCACTAACCGAATGATTATACAATTCCAAGTGTGATATTTTCCCATATCCCAGCTGAGTTACGTTACTATTGACCTCAGGAGTTGTCGGGTCAGATCAAACGAAACGATCGATTCCCGATGCTGAATGGCGTGGACATTTTAAGAACAATAACCGAGACTGCCTGGCACCTAGTCCGACACTAACGGATTGATTACTCTCCTTGTGAGGTCGCAGATGGAGAGATTCCCAGAGACTTTCGGACGCCAAGGGAAGTCCTTTAAAATCTGGGAATGAGAACCAGAGATCCACTACGATAGGCTGCCGTAAGTTTAAGAGGCCGGGAGGAACCTGCCCCCGCCCCCCTTTTTTTCGGAGGCGAGAGGAAGAAGAGAAGACGAGAGGAGATGGTTCTTCGGAGGCAAAAAGGTAGGACGTGACCCTGAAAAGCGGAGTCTTGCAGTGAAGCGAGAGCGAAGTGAAACGGAGGGAGACAGACGGCCAGGTCTGTGAGAGGAAAACTCGAAGGAGCTATCCGTCTCGATCACCCAAGGACACCCTGTCCAGTTTAATTTGTATCACCGAATACAGAGAACGGAAATTAAGTTTGGAACGAGACTGTCTGGTGTAGAGACCTAAGGAGAAATTAGAGGACTTTATGGAACTCGTTTATAATCACCTGCACCCACGCATTTCATCTTATTTTATTTTGTTCTATTTTATTTAAATAATGAAACCTGTAGAAGGAATGCTCTGTACTTCGAGTTTCGAATAAAGAAACTTTTCTTTCTACAAATCAACTTGAGTAATTACTCCGGTTAGCCACAGCTACCAGTTCGAATTTTATAAATCCCGCCGGAGTTTTTACACAAGCATCACTTGTTGCTGTGAAATTTCATAAAAAAGTAAATAAAACCTGCTGAAATTATTGTTATAATATAGTCATCATCTTTAAAGTTACGAAGGAAAATTCGTTTTGAGTGAGATATCCTGTATATACTTTTTATTAAATAAGTGGAATACGATTCGATGTTCCAATGTAACTCTTGTTTGCTTATTTTCTGACCTGCCTTTTCATTTATTCTAAATGGCTCTGTATATGTCTATTGTGTATTTAAGTTTCCTCTAGAAAGAACAATATCGCCTTAATCGAATTGATAGTTTTACCTAAAAATATTTCATGATACAAAAGAACAATCGGGTTATTCATTGTATTGTCGATATATCTGTAATTTCCGGAAAGGTTCCGGTTCTTATATCGAGTGTTCTAATCAATATTTTCTTCATATAGATGTTTCGATCATCAAAATGCGAGTTTTCTTCACGCACGGGTTTGCGTTTATCCTATGCCAGGATGCACACGCAAATAGTACAGATGGGAGGAGAACACATAGTACATTCTAAGATTAGAACTCAGAACTTCAATAATTCAATACCACAGGAAGGATTTCTCATATAGAGTAAGTGTACTGAAGTTCTATTTCATGACAAAGAAATATTTCAGCTGCTAAGGAATAATAAATCTCGATTTTTTTCGTATTGTATTTCGGAGAAATAATTTATTTTATGTGCTTATTTTCTTTAAAAAAAAAAAAATAATAATGATAATGATAATTATAGTTTTATAGATTATTTTTATGCTTGTCATCAAACTATATACAATGAAACTGTAGCAATATTTTAAAATTTTATAATTAATTGTGCACTGCTATATTGACCCGAATTATGTAAACATTAAAGAATTTTATTGCTAAAAACTCAATAAATTCCCATGTTCTAGAACCAAGTTGTTTCCTGTCATATCTCCAGCTTATAAACTTTTTTTTTTTTTTTTTTTTTTTTTTTTTAAATAATACAAGATTTTTTTTTTTTTTCTAAATAAAGCATAACAATATCACTGAAATGTTATTGTGAACATTTATTTATTTCAACGAAAATTTGAATTTATAATCAGGATTCTACTGAAAATTGCTGAAAATAGAATAAATAAACATAATAAATATGTATTATTTCTTGGTAATTTAGTCGAAACTCGTTATAATAATTCCCTCATTCCATAGGGAAAGGTCATTATAATAGGAAGTCGCTATAATTGAAAATTTTAAAGGTTCCTTTTTACTTCGAGTACATTAAATTAAAAAACTCTATACAAATTGCTATCGAAATATTTCTCGCCTAGTTCTATTTAAAATAATTTGTTCTTCTAAAACAAGGATTATCCAGAAAAAAAAAAAAAGGAAATTCAAATCTCTTAAAATATAATACTCGTTCTTGTGATAGTTATCCATAAATAAAAATCAGCAATCTCAGAAAATTCAGTATTAAACAAGTCGTCCCACTTAAGTTAACTGAAGTATGTGGTTTCTTTTTTTGTGTATCAGCTGTGAGAAATCCAAAAAACATAATTTTCAAGGAAAAAAAAAAAAAAAAAAAAAAAAAAAAAAAAAACGTAAGATAATACTAAGTCAATGAGAATGCAGCTTTGAAATTTTTACTTAGTCTATTCTTACTGAGCAGAAATAATCAAACATAACTTTCACGCTATTCAATTCATATATAAAAACATATTTCAGAAACAAATACATCCCGCAATAATTTTGAACACATATGATCCAATGTCTGAGAACTGATATAGACAAGCACTATAGTAAAGCACAATACTCGTTATCGGTGAATGGAGATAAAATCTCTAAAATTATAAGGGAAAGGGATTATTTGTTTATTTAATATTATTTTTTTGAAAGATTATAAAACGTTCTTAACTTTTCTGATAATCAAATAACACCAAACAAAATACTGGCAAAAAATCTGGAAAAAGGATCGTTGTATTATCCTGGAATTTTCTTCTAATCTGTGTATGTAAAGAATGATTGTATCAATGGATAATTAAGGGGGATTTTTTGGTTAGATTGTAATAATAGAAATGATCGCTATAACGGACAGTCATTATATACACTGCAAATTCCCAGCACACATTGGGAACACATTTATAACACTTTGATTAAAAAAAGTGTTCCAATTACTTTAATGTGTACTGAATGTGTTTTTTAATGTGTTCCGAATATGCTCCGATTTAAAAAATGTGTTCTGAAAGTGTACCGAAAGTGTTTTTCTCAAGATATCTGCTAAATCTAAACTTGGGAACACATTTGAGAACAGATTCGGAGCACATTTGGGCGCACTTCTGAAATGATCGCTTTCAAAAAGTGCGCTAGAAAAAGTGCTGAACAAAAGAAGTGTTCTCAGAAGTATTCTAAAAACTGTTCCAAAAAGTGCGCTTCAAAGTGTTCTAAAAAAGGTGACAAAATAAGTGTTCTAAAAAGTGTTCTGAAAAGTGTATAAAGATTTGCAGTGTAGTAGTAACTTTTACTTTTACTTTTACTTTTTGATTTCAAGTATTACTCATAACTGAGAATATCAGACTGATGCCTCATAACTCTTTCTTCCCCTTCCGTCTATCCATTACTTAAATGGCAAATAGCGGAAGTGAATTCACATTCGAGAAATATTATATACGAAATTATGATAAACGATAGTAATAATAGTGATAAAATTTCATCTGTTGGGCCACTTTGGGGCAAAATTGCTGATTGATATTGAACACTGATTCATGATAAACAAATAACCTAGCAACTTAATTTCGACCCGCTCGCGACAAAAGGTCTTTTGATGCCTTTTTGGGTTTCTTTGATGATGTGGGGATTTTTTTTTTTTTTTTTATTGTACAGCAAGAGAATGCGAGGAATGGCGGAGGATGGTTGACATATTCATCACCTCCCCTGGGCAGAATTTCTTTTGTGGATTTTCTGTGCTTTGCTTCTAAACCATTGAAGAGCAATGAAAAAGGCCACAATTAACTACAGAACCGTTGGAAAACAAAGCCTAGAGAAATAATTTAGGCCTTTCGTCGCAAAATTCGATCTATACGGAGCCTAAATGTATACGATCAGGCCACATTCATAGCTACAGTGGTTTCTTTTTGTTTTTTGCGATATGGTTAATTTTTTTGTAGCATTGCAAGAGCGTTCAACCTGACATGTTTTTAACCTCCTCTTTATTTTGTTGCGATTGATCTTTCTTTTGTTGTTGACCACAAAACGTTTGAAAATGAAAACCCGGAGAGATAATTTATGAATTTTTGTAGACTATTTTAAATGTGGCCTGAACGGTGCCTAATGATTAAACATAACATTTTGCCACAAAGTGAGGGGATTTGATCAAGGATCTAATTATTATGCTGCGCCCCGTATCACATATTTGAGGATATTACACTATTAAAATTTCCATGGGTAACTTTTCTCACGTAGAAATTCTCAAGTGGTTATTGTATAACGCAATCGCGGAAACATTTTCATGTCATATGAAGGGTCAGGAAGAAAAATGATGAAAGTCCAATTTTGTGAAACTTTTGATGACAGTGTCATATCTAATCTTCAGAGGCGTACTATTATTTTGAAACTTTGAATCGAGGCAGAAATGGAGGTAGTTCTTTTTAAAACACGAATTAAAGATAGGTTTAACTTTAAAGTAAGAAAAACGACGAAAGTCCTATAAAAAAAAAACGAAGTTGAAGATTTGATATAAAATGAACAGAAAGATTATGTCGACGTTTGTAAAAAAGAAAGCAGTGAATAACTATAATCTAATTATCTGTTAGCACCTTTTATCCCCCTGACACTTCATGTGCATAAAATTTTCAAACAGGCAACGGTTTCAGATTGAAGAACAGTCTTAATTATAGAGTACTTTACAAGTTCTATAAATCAACTTCTACTAGACGTGAAAATTAAAATTATTCACCCCAAATTCTATTTTTAGAAAATCAAAGATCAAAGAAAGGAAGGGAATAAGAGAGAATGAAAAGAAAAGAAAAGAGAAAAAAAAATATACATATATTCACAAATTCAAATCAAGAATGCGTGAAGCTCTAATATTCTTGCTCGATAACTCTAAATATTATCTTCCATATGACTGCTTTGATGTGTGAATACTTAGTCATCCCGTTGAAAGAGGGGCTGACAAATCGCAAAAGAAATCAGTGATGCGGAAGACACTCTGGCGGATTGTCTGTATCATCTTTTTAGTTTTGAATACTAAGAGGCCGAAAATTCTTTTAACTCCTTCGTAGACGGAACGTAGTTATACGTAATGTTGCCAGGTCCATTTTCACAAAAAGCGGGACAGTGACTTCTAAATCAGGACATAAAAATACAGTAAACCCTATGAAAACAAAATCTATAACGGAATCCTAACTTAAACGTAAAAATTTCATTCTCCTTTACGGTAGGAATACTATATAATAATACCTGCTAAGACTAATGCCTGTTTAAAATGGAATTTCTGTCATGTCTGTCCTGATTTCACCTTAACAGGCTCTATTACACTAAATAAATACATCAATCTTATACATTAAAACCTGTGAAAGAAAAATCGCTAGGGACTCAAACAAAATTCCAATTTAGCAAGTATAATTGTATATATCGTAGTGACAAATAAATTTTTACTTTTAAAATAGAATTCCGTTATACACAGATTTTATTTACACAGAGTTTACTGAACAAAGCACAGTAAAACTTGTGTAACAATTTCAGTAAATCTCTCACAGTCTGCTAATTAGGCAGAGTAATCAAAGATAGAAGTTCCCAAGAGTTGGAAAACTTTTCTCACGCTTAGCTGTGGGGTGACAAGAATGCCGGTTACTACAATAGGAAAAGATGAGCTTCGATCAATCTTGTGAAACTGAAATTGCTAGACAGCAAATATTTCTCTGATCTGACCGTCTATATGTGGGGTCTCAGATCGTGGGAATTTCCTGCGTGAACATTTAAAAGTTCAGTAAGACCTCCCTAAAAAGGCTTTATCCAATGACGTAAACTAAAACTTTTTTGATTGGTGATCGGAGAATCTTTTGTTCGAGCAAACGGACCGGAGAAGAGGATCGAGAGGAGGTTAGTTAGAGTTTCGGCAGGAGAACGAGTGTTGGTGGAAAACACTCATCTCAGGACGGTTTCCCTTCTTAGTAGGGAAGGACAGGTTTGCTGACAGATTTTTGAATGAGAGAGTGCGATCTCTCTGAAGTCAAGGCAACAGCCTTGGATTTGACCTTTCGGGGAGAGTGAAAAGTAGCACTAGTTAAGACTTTAAGATTCTAAAACTACTGTAAAAGACTGGACTATTTGGTGATTTGCTATAAATTACAAGTCGAGCGAACTCAGCTAAAAAAAATTGTTGTAAATAATTTTTACCTCTAGAAATTTCAAGAACGCTTTTTAAATAAAATTTGTTCTGAAATATTTAATGAAGGTGATCAATTGTGAAACGGCTCCACGCTACCCCATTTCAAAAACACACAACATCGTGGATTCTTTACAGCTGGTGGCAAGCGAGTCGGATATTTCGACAAAAATTTATTAGCATTAGTGAAGAGAGTCCAGACAGTAGCAGTGACGCCCGCCCGCATCTAAGCGCGCAAGATCTGACGCCAGTTCAGGAGAGGAAAGCAGAGACCGAAGCAAGCCTTGCATTGGCACGACAGACCGCAGTTCCGTCCTGGAAGCAAGCCCGTGTTTACAGAGAACAAGCCCGAAGCAAGCCCTTGCATTGTCACGACAGACCACAGTTCCGTCCTGGAAGCAAGCCCGTGCTTACAGAGAACAAGTCCGAAGCAAGCCCTTTCTAGGAAACATCAGGAGTCGACAAACCGAGATAACCTGTGAAATCGACGACGTCTAGGCCAGACCCGAAACCGGCGACAGATAATGCAGACAAAGACTGTAGAAAAGGTAAGCTCAATTCATTTTTGAGTGGCTCTCATTTTGTTTATATATTCTTTAGTGAGGAAAATTCATTTCTGAGAAATTTTTTATGTGAATATTGATATATGATAAATTATGAGAAATTTTTAAATCTAATAACTTTTAACATATTTGGAAAAATTTTATGTATATTTGTTATCAGCATAAAATTTGATAGTGTGAACTTTCTTTTGGCAGTAAAATAATATAAGGATTGTCAGGCTAAATGTGTATATATATAATTTTTTTTTCCCGAAAAAAAAAAGAGATAAAAATTTTGATTTTTCAAATAAGTCGATTGTCTAGTTATTCATGATTGAAAGATTTCAAAGGTGTACTTTTTTATATTATTAGTGAAACAATAGATGTTGTTGATAATCAAATATTTTGCATATGTGATGTTAGGAAATTTTTTCAGCAGTTGCAAAAAGTGGTCATTTTGTTACCTGCGGGGTCAGAAATATCAAGTATTGGTTGAATTATGAGCACAGAATTTCAAATTTCTAAATTTGTTTTAAATTTGGATGACCTACACCAAAACGTGTCAGTGTATTGAAAATTTTACAATATTGAAAATTTATTTTTATATGTATACTATTTTTATTATTCCTCAAATTGAATTGTATTTAAAATTGTTAGTATTATGTGGGTAGTAGCAGAAAATTTTCCATAAAGTGTTAGAATCCCTGTTGCATAAGTTAGCGAGCGAAACTATCATTTTCATCTTTATATTGTATTTACATAAAATTTTAAAATGCAAGAAGTAACTGATCTGAAACAGTGCAGGAAAATTGATTTGCAGAATTTAGCGGAAGAATTGGGAGTGGAAATAGGGAAAAATGACAGGATACCGGTAATTATTCAAAAAATCGAAGCTGCCGATGATTACGATAAAGATTTTGCATTCACGCAAGCTGCGTATATCATAAAAGATCGAGAAGAGAAGATAGCCGCGGATAAAGAAAGGGAAAAAGAGAATAAAGAAAGGGAAAAGGCTGAAATACAAAGGGAATATGAGGAAAAACAAAGGGAATATGAGAGGGAGAAAGAAGAAAGAGAAAGAGAGGAAAAACAAAAAGAACGCGAATTTACGTTAGAACAACTTAGATTGACGCAAGATGCAAATAGACGTAGTTCAACTAACAGTACCGGGTCGGAACGCCCACCTAAACTGTCGCTCCGAACAATAATGCATCGATTTGATCCGGAACGCTCTGACATAACTTTGTTTTTAAACTTGTTCGAACGACAGGCGACCAAAACGGAAATAGAGACAGGTGACTTAGTGACGCATTTATTAGCTTTAGTGCCGGTAGAAATTGCAGAGTTAATTTTAAGGGAACCGCAAGATCAGACGGATAACTTTGAATACGTCAAAAAGTTTTTGCTTGAACGATTCCGTATGAGTCCCGAAGCATATCGTCAAAAATTAATGAAACATCCACGCAATCCAGATGCTCCATGGAAAGATATTATTTTCGAGATCAACAGTTATTTAGAGGGTTGGTTGAATGGTTTAGGTGTTACGGATTTCAGTAGTCTGAAAAATTTATTGATAACTGACCAGATCAAGCTCCGTGCTTCTAGTGAAATGAAAGAGCATTTCATTGATTCGTGGGCAAACTACAAAGACCCGTTAGTTTTGGCAAAATGTCTGGACGAATACGAAGCAGTGAAAGGGATTTCAGATAAAAAAGAGAATGCGAGATCTTTTTATGATAGGAAATCTGAAGAAACGAAACTCGAGGGAAATTCTGGAGAAGAAAAAAATTCCGACAAAAAAATAAATTGGCGAGACAAAGAAATTAAAGACAGGGAACGTATCTTTGAACGAAAGAGGCGTTGCCATACGTGTGGAAGCGAATTTCACCTAATGGCACGTTGTCCGAAAAGACAAAGGGATATTACGGAAGTAAAATCTTTCGAGAGCATAAATCACTTAGGCGATATAAGCGAAGACAAAAGCTTGTTCCGACCTTTTTTGAGTGAAAACAAAATAAATGGGAAGAAGGCGTGTGTACTTAGAGATTCAGGTAGCTCGTATTGTGTTTGCCCATGGAATTTGGTAAATAAGAGCAAATTAGGCAATGAATATGTTTGGCTTAAACAGACATTTGATAAATATCCAAAACGATTTAGAGTGGCACGTATAAAAATGGAAATAAAAGGTCTCGGATATGTAAATACGAAAGCGGCAATCCTGCCTAGACACTCTAAAATTAAACACTATATCTTAGGTAATAAGACGCAGGCTTTAATAAATGAAAAGATAAAGCGAAAGCAAAAATCGCAAACTAATTCCAGTTTTGAGAACCCGGGGATTGAGATAAACCCTTTAACAGATCCACAAGGGCAGGAAGAAATTCTTTCGTCATTCCCCCCCGAAATGAAGAACCACCGTTCTCAGTGTATTGGGGAAAAAGAAACCCTTTTGAAAAGGTCAAGGAAAGTAGATGAGTTGGTTTTCGACCGGCAGGGTAATTCGAAAAATAAACGCGAAAATATGGAAGTGAGTGTTGACAGGAAGGGTTATCATTCGAAAGTTAATCTGGAGGAAGTGAGCGGATTCACAAAGAGTTTTCTAAAATCCTTCGAAATTCTGTTGAAAGAGAGTAGGGACAGTGGAAATTCACGCCTTTGTGACACTCTTGTTAAAGAAATTGAACGGTTGTGTAAAACGTATTGTTCGGCAAACACAAGTAAAGAAATTCAGTAGTAAGTATTTGAGTAAAATCCAATCTTTTGTACATATTTGATTATTTTTAGTTTTATTGTTACTTTGGGCATGTGTAGTAAAAAAGTATCTTTCAAAAAAAAAAAAAGTCTCTAAAGCTAGATGTTCAAGCAATGGTAAGCAGTATATAAGAAATTAGGTCACTGATGTATATAGTGAGGTTAAATTGAAATGTTATTTGAGCCACTCAAATATGTTGAGCTAATCCTTTTTTTGCAGATTTTCCGCATTTTAACCCGGAAAATGTTTTGATGGTGGGGGTGTTGTAACAATTTCAGTAAATCTCTCACAGTCTGCTAATTAGGCAGAGTAATCAAAGATAGAAGTTCCCAAGAGTTGGAAAACTTTTCTCACGCTTAGCTGTGGGGTGACAAGAATGCCGGTTACTACAATAGGAAAAGATGAGCTTCGATCAATCTTGTGAAACTGAAATTGCTAGACAGCAAATATTTCTCTGATCTGACCGTCTATATGTGGGGTCTCAGATCGTGGGAATTTCCTGCGTGAACATTTAAAAGTTCAGTAAGACCTCCCTAAAAAGGCTTTATCCAATGACGTAAACTAAAACTTTTTTGATTGGTGATCGGAGAATCTTTTGTTCGAGCAAACGGACCGGAGAAGAGGATCGAGAGGAGGTTAGTTAGAGTTTCGGCAGGAGAACGAGTGTTGGTGGAAAACACTCATCTCAGGACGGTTTCCCTTCTTAGTAGGGAAGGACAGGTTTGCTGACAGATTTTTGAATGAGAGAGTGCGATCTCTCTGAAGTCAAGGCAACAGCCTTGGATTTGACCTTTCGGGGAGAGTGAAAAGTAGCACTAGTTAAGACTTTAAGATTCTAAAACTACTGTAAAAGACTGGACTATTTGGTGATTTGCTATAAATTACAAGTCGAGCGAACTCAGCTAAAAAAAATTGTTGTAAATAATTTTTACCTCTAGAAATTTCAAGAACGCTTTTTAAATAAAATTTGTTCTGAAATATTTAATGAAGGTGATCAATTGTGAAACGGCTCCACGCTACCCCATTTCAAAAACACACAACATCGTGGATTCTTTACACTTGTGAAAACATAATCGCTATAGGAACTGCGCCAAAAATTACGTTTTAGACAGGTTTCCGTCTACGATGGTCGATTTGTAAGCTATTCCTTTGGAAGGGACTATAAAAACTTTCCTTTAGACAGATTATGTCTTCACATGTTTTAACGTATTAAGTTCCACTAGATGCAGACGAATGAATAGCATGGTACTAAAAGAAATGTAAAAGAATCCGAGCACCTGGAAATCGGGGCATCAGGCAACCAATACGTGTACATGACGTATAAGTTGCTCAGAATCCTTAATTTTCCCTACCGATAATTTTAAATAAAAAATTTTGCGTAATTCTGCCACAGCATTTCTAGTATTATAAATTAGAGGAAAATTTTTTTTCTGAATTACCGGTGGTAAAAGATTAAATATACTGTAAACTAGATTAGTTACTGCATGCAACCTCTACAGGTCATAAGACACTCATCTCGAAGATGTTTAAGATTGTTCTCAAATCCAAAATTATAGACAAATTTTTTAATTCATTTTTGTTCGCAAACGTATCAAATTGGCAGTCATAAATTATATAAGCGAACTGTTTTTTCTGTTGTTCGGTAAAAGCAGAAAATTTTTCAGAACTGTAACTTGAACATACTGTCAAATTTGGGAGTTTTGAACCGAATTTCTGGACGTGATAACGCGAGAAAGGAAAAAGACTGAGACAACAATCGCTTATATTTCATCAAAAATTGAGGGAAAAAAAACTATTTGACTACAAAGCACTTCAACAATCATGCTTGCAGGTATCATGCTTTTATGTAAAAATGAGTCAGAAAATGTGTCAGAAAGTTTAGCGTTGTTGAGCGGGGAAACATTTAAGTGAACTATATAGAGACGTAAAGAGTAAACTTTAAAAAAATATATATATTTGGGAAGTATTTTTTTAATCACCTTCTAAATGCATACCAGATCATTTCTGAAACAAGCTTCTCCCTATATTATAGTTTACAATAATAAGTCAGTAAAACAGAAAATTAATAGTTAAGATTCACTTTTACTTTCCTTTTAGAATGATGGCAAATAATTATCCTAATAATTAGCCTAAATATAAATAAAAATAAGTAAAAAAGTATTTCTCAAATGTAATCTTTCTCTAGTCGTGTGTTCATTATTAATATTATCTTTATTATCATATCATACCGTTGAATCAATCTTAATTGAGTAACATAAAAGCTGTTTTCTCCCCACACCTTTTTAAAAATGCAAGGCGATCATAATTAAAAGTTTTAGTTTGAAACCCTTATAAAATAAGAAGCACTGAACCAAAAGTTTGCAGATTTGGAAATATTATTAAAAAAAGTTAAGTAATTTAAGGTTCTGAAAAAAAATTAGTTCTAAAAATTGTTACCAGAGGGCGAAATAGAAACAAATTCCTGGTATTGACATCATAACACATTTTACAAACTACAGTCATGGCAGTACATGTTCAATGAGTTATATGCCATTTTCTGCAACAATATGCAAGCACGAATATCACATTACCTATAGTATATGGAACCAAATCAGCTGGAATGTTACGATTATGTCGGTTAAAAGTATTTTTCATATCCGATAATTCTCCGATGTTATTACGATAAAAGCAAATTTTTAAATAACCAAATTCCCAAAAATCACATGGGTTGAGGTCTGGTGACCATTGTGTTCAATTACCTTGTCGACTATAAAATGGTGTTTAAATAATCATTTTTACGCATGTAGTACCTATGTGAGGTACAATTTCATCGTCTATAAAAATTCATGTTTACCTAAATACCACTCTATTAAATATCGTTTGCTACGAAACTTATTTATTCATATCGAATCGAGTTGCACTTACTCAAAACCAAAGTGGCTACTTTCTGACATATTTTTTAATTCTCTTTTGTTCGGAAACCTAACAAATTCATAAGTGCACTTATTAAGAAACTATATAATCGAACTGTTTTTTCCATTTTTCGATAAAAACAGAAATTTTTTCAGAAAATGCTATCAAAGTTGGCTCTTTCAATCGAATTTTTGTGCGCGAAAGGACAAAAAAGGAAAAGACTGTTTCCTTGAGACAACAACCACTTATAATTTAAATTGTAATTAATTAAACAGAAAATGAAAAAGAAAACCGTTCGATTACAAATTACTTTAATAATCATGCCTGCAATAATATCATGTTTTTATGTTTAAAAATGAGTCAAAAAGTTCCTCTCATAATATTTTATTAAATTGATGTTTAATAATGCCACATAGTGTTTTCACCAAAAAAGTTTATATACGTTAGTTTAAATCGGTGTGCTACTACGTTGATAAGCTTTGGAATTCAAAAGTTGAAAAATTATTTTTAAAAGCAAACGATAAAGAAAAGGTACAAGAAAGATAAAGGTTAATAGATTTAAAAAGAAAAATGCTAATACAATTTAATGATTTCTTTTTATCATTGTACTTGAATGATTTTATTAATATGCATTTTAATCTGTTTATATACATAATAGCACAAGTGTTGAGAAGTAAAATATATATATATATATATATATATATGTATATAGAGGACGAAATAAACAGACTGAAGAACTCCTCCCTTTTCGGGGACGTCACGTGGTCTGTCACGTGACTCTTTCTATCCCTGGTTCGTAGACTTTTCTTGTTCCCCACTCCAGCCCCTGAAGCCGGATCCGTGTGTGCCCAATTTCCTGTAGAAGAAAGAACCTTGAGTCATTAGAGCCCGGAAGGTTGGAAAGAATTTTTCAATACAGAAAAGCAGGGGGTTTGGCCGACACACATCGCGCACAGAGTGCGTTGAGTCACCAAATTCAAACTATTTTACTGTATTTTTTCCCCCGTAAATAAATTATCCTTCATAATTGCGAGAAGGGAAGAGTTAAAAAAGAGTTGAGAATGCAAAAAACTTTTTTTTATGATTTTCTGTCTCTGACTGCGCTAAAGGAGATTCTTAGAAATTCTCTTTGTCTGCATTTGAAGGAGGAGAAAAAAAAAAGGTCTGATTTATTTGTTCTTTTATTAAAATAGCTCTTTTTTTGGAAGATTGGTTTTAAGTTCAGAAAAACCACTGCAGTTGACAGACAAAGCATTCGAAATGGAATAAATGCATTTTGGCAAAATAACAACTCTGCTGGAAGTTTACTTTTTGCATTATTTTCCCTTGAACAACAAACGATTTTCTGATATGTAAAACAGACGATTTTTTTTTCGACTTTCGACGTCTGTTGTTTGCTAACAATTATTTAGGAATGAATATGTTTTCAAAAAATATTCTCTGAATTAATTGTTATTTTTTATGATTAATGTGGGAGAGAAATATACTAAATTTACAATTTTCTCCAAGATAATGTATAAGTTTAAATAGAAGAAGAAATTCTCAAAATAAAATTTAGAACAAGAAATGTTATTTTCGTATTCATATTTACAATTCTCGATATTGTTTTTCTTATTTTACCTGCCAAAATGCATCTAAAACAGAAAGTAAACGTTTTTACAGGTGTTGCACAAGAAATTTCATCACGTACAAATGATTATTTTCTGATGTGTAAAACAGTCTATTTCTTCGAAATCCAATGCCTGTTGTTTACAAACAATTATGCATTCATGAATAGCTTTAAAAATTTTTAAAAACCTGAATTCATTGTTATTTTCATGATTGATGTGGGGGAGGGGAATATATTATGTTTCCAACTGCTTCAAATATAGAAGAAGCTGCTTCTTAAACAGAGAAAGAAAAAGAAAAAATAACTTTAAAAGTAGTTTTTTTTTCATATATAGTTCACAATATTGTTTTATATTTTACCTGCTAAAATGCATCTAAAACAGAAAGAAAACGTATTTGCAAACGTTGAATAACAAACATGTCTTAACCAACAATCAAACCTATGATAAGTAAAACAGTCTGTTTGCTTATCGGAGACTATTGGGACTATTTTATTTTTCGAATATTGACGTCTGTTGTTAATAACAAATATCCATCTACAAATGTTTTATATGTTAAAAAAAAAAAAAAAAAAAAAAAAAAAAAAAAAAAAAAAAAAAAAAAAATCTGTGAATTAATTGTGATTTTTTATGAATAATGTTGCAAAGATAAATAAAATCTTTAACTTTTATAAGCGGAACTATTTTGAACGGTATGAGAGAAGAAAAAAAAAACGTATTCGCAATTCAGTTTCTGAATATTATGTTAAATTATATTTGTTATGTCTCTTAAGGCTGCTGTCAAATTCAAAACAGCTACTTTTTGACACATTTCTGAATTCATTTTTTGTTTGGAAACTCATAAAATTGGCAGGTGTTCTTTTTCAGAATGTATGTAATCAAAAAACGTTTTCCATTTTTAAAGAAAGCAGAAGATCCATCAGAAAAAACTGTCAAAGTTGGCGTTTTGAACCGAATTCCCGATGCGGCACAACAAGAAAGGGGAAAAACTTGTCGTCATGTGACACGAATCGCTTGTAACTCGATAAGTATTTTATTTACCTAAGAGTGGAAACTGTGTTTCCGTTCTAAATCACTTCAATAGTCAGGTCTGCCAATTGTACGTTTAAAATGAGCCAGAAAGTTCGATTTGTTGAGCAGGGAATTTGAGAAAAGAATAAAACGACTTTGTCCATTTTGCAATTTAACAGTGTAATTGCAATAACTTTCCATTGGTACGCTCAGAATAATTTAAGATATGAAGGTATTCTTCTGTGAGCTATAGTTATAAAAAATTTATGTTTGAAAGTCAAGCTGTACCCCTTGAACAACAAACGATTTTCTGATACATAAAGTATACTTTTTTTCGACATTTCGTCTGTTGTTTGCTTTTCATTCATGAATGTTATTTTTTTTTTTCTTTTGGTAATCAAAATTTCCTTTCTTGATAATTGCAATTTTTAATAAATAATGTCAGAGAGAAACTTTTTAAATTTTTAACTGTCTTCGAAGATAATATAATTTTAAATAATTTGGAACAGTTTTTAATAGTTTTTTTTAAGAAGAAAAAAATTATTAAACATTCAAATCCTTACTCAATATTATGCTATATTGTATTTGTTAAAATGCACTTAAAGAAAAAAAAATATGTTCCACATGTTTCGCAATTTATCAATATAACCTTTCCTCTGCATACGTATATGTACAACCAATGCAATAAGTATACGTGCCACCGATAACGTTTATGGTCTAACATTAGAGAAAATAATAAAATTCCTGAACACAGTGAAAAAAAAATAGTGGTATTTAGACCCAATGTAGTGCTTAAATTTTCTGAGGATATTTGATTTTAAAATGGTTTCAGTGAAGTAATTTAAATTTAAATAGTATTTTGCATTAAAAAGCAAACAAAAAAGCTCAACCTTTGATGGGAAAAATATCAACGCAAAACATCGTTCTCGTACCAAATCCTCATACTAATGATTTTTAATTTCTTTTTTCTTGAACCATTTCTTTATTCGAATGAATATCTTTAACTACAGAAAATACATTGCTTTCCAATGGGTTTTAAAATTTTGTTCCTCAAAATCCATGATGAAAAACATCAAGATAAAAATTGTTGGATAACAGCATTAAGTCTGAAGGAATTGAACTTAATTAAACTTCTAATAATAAGTATTAAGATTAAAGTTTTAAGATTAAAAGATCTAGGTATCATTATCCTTCTACAAAAAAGTGTTAATATAACTTATTGAACCATTAACAAGAATGGACTTATCAAAAATATTTACATCAAATAACAGTGATTGGTCTAACGCTAGAAAACGCTACTTCCTGGAATATTGTGTTTCAATTTTATGACAATGGCTGATTTTCAAGTTTTTCGATTGAAATAATTTGATTTTGAATCGTATTCTTATATTTTTTAAAATGTTTTCTACCTTTGGCGAGAAAAGTATCAATGCAAAGCATCTTTCACGTTCTAGATCCTTATACTAATGAACCCTTACCTACTTTTTTCAGAGACATTTTTCTATATAAGCGTTGATGCCTTGCAACTTCTGCGAATGGGCTGACCGTTTTCTTTTCTCTTCAATAGGAATCATTAGCGAGACCTTGGAAAATGATTCTTTAGTTCAGATGTTTTTTTCTTCTTCTTCTTTATTCCACTGGATCTTGGCTGAAGGTAGTAATTTCAGTTCTCTGTCGGTCTGTTATTATGCGATCGCAAGTCCCGACTCGAATAACAACGTCCCAAGGGCAAAACTTCATGGTCAGTAGAATTGGGATTTTACTCCACTAAGGATTGCTTCTGATTCGACTCCACAATACGAGGGGTGGGAAGTTCCCTAGCAAATTAGCTTCACGCCGACACCCCTTTTGAAAAAAAAAAACAAAACAACAGCAAAAATGCATAAAAAGACTGAACCATGAATTAAGTTGCTTTTGGCTTTTCATAGATAGAGAAAGAAAAAAAAAACCTTTTTTTTCTTTCCGCAGCCAGACAATGTGTCCTGATATTTGCCGGGATCACGTGGTTCTGATGTGAAATTAGAGTATTGTTGTCCATACAGAGCTATGCTTAGATTTAGAACTATAATTATTTTCACGTTAGGAAGTTCTTGTGAACGTGTGTATGAGTTAAGTTTTCCTTTTTTTCTTTTACGCGGTTCTTTTTTTATGAGCTTTTCTTATTAGAACGTGATGTGGCATAATTCTGGTTATTTAAAGTTCACAAAGCCAAACCTTCAGAATTCACTTTTGGGAAAGTTTATTACTGTTATTTTTGACGATAAGCAGCACAATGTGAGGTATTTCAATTTCATTGGTTGAATTCTCCTTACGTAATCATTAACTGACCTTACGTGTTTGTGCAATATCAGAATAGAACCAGTAATTTTGCTTTTCATATGCTCAAGCTTAAAAGACTTCGTAAGAGAAATAAAATATTTGACATTGATTTAACTACATATATATGTACAATATTCAAATTCTCCTTTTAATACTAAACAATTCAAAAGAAAAGAAATAAAAAAATGCCAAAAAAAAAAAAAAAAAAAAGACAATGATTTTTTTAATATTTTAAATTTCTCTATTTAAAGTCATAAGAACTGTAAATTAAATACGAATGATACAGTCCTGGTTACCGAACTTTGCCATGCCAAGAAAAGGTTATATGTTCCCTGTAAAAAAGAATTTTTTTTTTTGATTGGCTGTACAATTTCTGTATTTTTACGGATCTCCCCCCCCCCCCCCTTCCCTCAATGAAATGATTTCGTGAATATGAGAAGTTAGCGAATATGGATGTTCTTCAATCCTTGATAGCTAATAGTGCTAAAAGTCCAGTTACTTTGTCATTGTCGCTAAGGCCTTGGGATTGTTTTACACTCTAAAAAGAAGTTCCGTATTTTGCTAATACAATTTCTGTATTTTTACTGTTTATTTGTTTTGCAGTGTGATAATAAAAATAAATCTCACAGATTTAAAGAAAATGAAAATTTAACACTATGTATCAAAGATATTTCCAAATCCATAACTTCCATACAAATGCAGAAATTCTACTGGCAATCAACGTTTTTTTTTTTTTTTGTTTAATTTTTGCAGTGTTCATCATTTGTCAGGTTTCACGTCATAGAATATTAAAAGACATTCACCAGTGTAGACAAAAGTGTATAGTGTCCTTAGAATAGTTTTAAATAGGACGTTGTCATGTATAATATGTTAAATCACATTGCACCATTATATATATATATATATATATATATATATATATATATATATATATATATATATATAAAACAACAGTATTATACCATAAAATCAACATTTTTTTTTTTCAGTATAATAGTAATGCACTCGATTTTCCCCTACATGTCTCCGTGAACTTTCTAAGGTGTGAAAACTATTACATTATTTTCCAATTAATATGTCGCCTTTTTTTTATATATAAA
The DNA here is from genome assembly GCA_963931845.1 of Maratus michaelseni. Taxonomy (NCBI): domain Eukaryota; kingdom Metazoa; phylum Arthropoda; class Arachnida; order Araneae; family Salticidae; genus Maratus; species Maratus michaelseni. The sequence goes on from OZ007593.1 coordinate 249,270,185, forward strand.
TGGTGTCGCCTGGTAGTGTAATACTGCTTATTTTACTATTTATTACTGTTAATTTTACGGTATAATACTGGCAACTGAGAGGTTAGTAATATACCATAAAATCAAGTTTTCTTTCAGTGTTAGTTGCTTCTTGAAGCCAGGATTTCTAAAAGGATTTAATGAAGCTATGCATGTAAATACTCTGTACTTATTCTTGTACAATATTATCGTTATAAATAACTTATTAGTTTGTCACATATTTATTAATCCTTGCTGAATGAGCACATGCATTATCATGGTGAAGAATGACCCCCCTAACATTCACCTCTTGAAGAATATATCTGGAAGACACAGTGATGTACCAGTTATCTGTAACTGTCTTCTGTCCCTCTAGCTTTATGCCTTTGACTAGCCATGTACTTCTGAAGAACACGGCATACGTTACTACTTTCATTGCTCGTTGTCTTTTCACCATTCTTGGTTTGGGGGTCATCTTCAAACACAAGTAGTTTATTTTATTGATATGTTGGGACATCAAAAAATGGTATTGTATCGTCTCATCACCAGTTATGATTTTAAAAATAATGCGGTGCCTATACCATCATTAAGAAATTTTAGGGTTTCTTTACTGATTCTGACATGCTCCACTCTTTGATGTTCTGTTAAATTATGGGGTCCCAAACTAATTTTTTCATATGTAGTTCTTTATGGATAATTTTATGTAAAGTTGCGGATGCAATGCCGAGCTCTTTCTGTATCATTTGATTGTACAAACATTTCTGGTACTTTAGATCTTTATTTCGGTAGCGTGTTATGCGCAGAAGTCAGCTAAGTTAAATTAAACAAATATGACTTTATTTAATAAATATAAGTCAAATCAAATTTGTTATTTTATTAGGAATTTTATGGGCTCGGCGTATTTTACAAGAGACTAGTATATAACCCCCGTCAAAAATGACAGATAGTTGATCTGCGCTGCATTTTCATAAGACTTCATACAAACAAACAGCATGAAGATTTTATTATTGAAAGGTATGTATTGTAGAAAATTGTTTTAAAAATGACAAATAATTTCAACAAATACAAATGATGAGGATTTTTTTTTTACTCAATATTAAATTTTTGAAATAGTTCAAAACATTCAAATTAAATATTAAAAAATAATCCATGTGTGAAAGTTTTTGTAAGAAAGTGTTATTAATGTGTTTCTAAAGAGCTTGACTCACCACATAGCTCATTTTTTGATTATATAAGCAAAATTAAATGGAAATTACTCGGTACTATTTATTCCTTATATTTTAATTACGTTTCATAAAATAAAAATCATTTTATTTACGATGGAAACAAAATTTCAAAATTTGTTTGTATTATCTGCCAGTAGATGGCGCCAAAATATTTAAAAAAGAAGCGTAATATAATACTGGATCAATCACCACAAAGCCTCGCTACGGAAGCTGTCATCGCTATTTCTGAAAAAAGTGTTTACAGAAAAAATTGATTACAGAAATGTTGATATAGATGTTTTATATGAAAATATGCTGAACAGACATGATTTGAGGCAGAAGAAATTATCGCTTAGTTGTCATATGTTTGCATATGTTTTTCATAAGCCTAACATGGCGTTTCGCAACGCTCGGGTTCGCCATGGAAGTAGGTTCGCATCTCCGACTCGGTTCGCTCTGGAATGATTACCTACAATATACTTTCCTACACTTGGATTTGTCGATAGATGACGGCTAAAATAGTTTTTGAAGATTTTAAACAAAATTAAAATATTTAAAAGCTTTAATATGATTTTACAAATATTTTAAGAGCAGAATCAGATGTGAAGCTTTCAAAGAGTCGTTCATTTGTGATTCATTTGAATTTGTGATGCTGAATGGCAACAGTGTTCGTGTGTTTATATCTGGGATTCGGTTGTTTAGTCTGGATTTTTAATTAAGAACTTAAAACATTATAATAGGATATGATATACATGTTTATAGGAAAATATGCTGGACATACAGGATTTCAAGTAGAAGATATTATCATTTAGCTGTCATATGTTAGCATAGGTTTATCATTAAGCCTAACATGGCGTTTAACTACGGTCGATTCGCAGACCAGAGTGGTCACGACCGGAATGGTTACAGACACTTTTTTGCCTTCGGATTTTATCGTAAGTAGATGGCAGCAATGTCAATCGAGATTAGACGCAATTTTATCTAAAGGTGAACTGTGTTAATGTTGATTAGTCAGTTGCCCAACGCACAAATAAGTCCTATGATATCATAATAGAGTTCGTAAAATACAGAAGGTATTGAAATGTTCTAGGTTTCACTATTTCGAACAAGATTGTTCACAAGTTCGTACGGTTGTACGATTCACTCAATTCTTACATTTTAACTTAACTCGGGATGGGTTATAACGTAGAATGTCTACACTGACGGATAAGGTAATTGATTTCTTTGGATTCTCTGGATGAGAATATTCTGAAGTAAATAACTCTGTGCGGTATGCGATATTTTATAACTCCGTGTGCGATGCAGTACACTGCATCACTATGTTAGATGCACTATTCTGTACTCATGTACTGCTATCCTTGACTGGATCTATTATACTGTCGTCCGTACGATTCACGTTGCCACATTTTCAGCCTTTTTCTACGAGAAGGCATCTGAAAAATCAACTCACAACTGAGATATCCGCTTTCACTCGACAATACGGTTTTATCCTATTTCCCTCTATATTTAAATTTTCCTTTTATCTTGTATGCGGTCTTTCATTATTGAGGTTTTCTTATTAGATCGTAACGTGGCATGATTTGGTTACTTAAGGTCTACAAAGCCAAACATTTAGAATTCACTTTTAGGAAAGTTTATTACTGTTATTTGTACCAATAAACAGTATAATGTGAGGTTTTTTTTTTCCCTCAGTCTGATTGCTATAACCGCAGCAGCAACATTATTAGTTTTGAAAAAGAATAAAAAAGTAATAAGATGATTGGTGTGTGGAGAATTTAATATGAGTATTGCGTGTATGATTTTAAAAGATTTAATCTATATTAATAGATTACGACATTGTATTGAAAGAGAATGAACTACAGCTGTTGTCCTCGTAACATGATATAATTTTATCTGACTAACATTATCATCATTTTTAATTTATTACGTTTATAGTATTTTTTCTCCTTGATATAAATAGATAAAACACAGGTGTTAATAAGAAATTTAATTGAATTTATGTCTTTAACTCTTTTAATTTTCAGAACAAATTATATATATATATAACTACAGAGATTGACCTAATAGCCTTTGAACTAGGAATTAACCCACTACGAAACATTAGGAAATAAATACTTAAAATTTCTTTATTTAAATGCATTTGTTAGAAATATATTTACCTAAATAGATGTTAATTTTCAAAGAGGTTTCCTTTTCCTTTGACCTTACAGCATTCAAATGTGGAACAGTTTCGCAGATTTGACGTCAGTCATTCTTATTTATTTCTTCTCAAATAGATTTAACATGTTTCTTTAAACATTGCACATTTTTAATGAGATTTAGAGCAAGATTTCTGTGAATGAGATTTCTTTTTAATATGTTCCAAAAAAAAAAGTCTAAGTATTTTAAATTCGGGGAACTAGCGAAACATTTCATTTTTTTTGTCCCTTAATTCCCCGAGGATTAGGGGACTTCGAGATTGTGAATTTACTTCGTTTTTGAGTCAATGAAACATGGCTAATTGGCTCTTTACTAAACCTTGGGTAGCCTTAAATTTAGGGTGGTTCTCAAATGACCTGCTCAACAACGCGAAACTTTCCGACACAATTTCTGACTCATTTTTAAACGCAAAGGCATAAAACTGGCAGGCCTAACTATGGAAACGATTTGGAATCGAAATGAGTTTTCCATTTTTTGTTAAATAGATTACGTATCGATTTATAAGCGATCCTTTGCCAAAAATTGGAAAACGTGTTTCGAATACATTTTTTCTGAATGAAAACACCTGCCAATGTAATGCATTTGCGAACAAAAATGAATTAAAAATGTGCCAGAAAGTAGCTTGTTTGGATTCGAGAATAGCCTTATAAGGGCTGGTGTAAAATCTTATTGGAAATATCTAGTGCTTTTTCTCAAAATGATTACTAGCCCATGGACGTAAACCTTCCTTTACAATGTGTATTTTATAATATTCTTTGATTTATAATGTTCATTGATCTAATATTCTTTCTTTTATTAATCTTTTATTTTATTAAAGTTATTTTATTTTATTTTATTAAAATCGCAGTTTTAGAGCTAATAATCTTAAAACTTGCCAAATTTTAAGATGGTATCTCACCAAGTAAATAATGATAAAACTTGATGGTAAAACTTGTCAAGTTTTAAGGTGGCATTTTACCGAGTAGGGGAAGAACATTTGCGGGCATTAACGTAATCTTAGATTGAAATTAATTAACCTTGAAATAACGACATTAAGTTGAACTATAAAACAAAATATTTAGCTGAGAAAAAAGCAAGAACCGAAAAAGAGAAAGAACTTCTAGAGATATGCTTGTACAAATGCTTTTTCATGGAGATTTTTTTTCAATATTACATTAGAATGTATTCAGGTGAGTGTTGAATTCGTCTAATGTATTTACTAATATATCTGTGGTCAATAAACTTTGACGGATGGCATAGTGTTTTATTGGTCTGGAAATTAAAGACCTTGTAGATTGTGTCAATCTAGCCTTCTGGTGTTCAAAGAATTTAAAATAATATAGCTTTACAATAAATTACTGGAGATTACAAGGAGCAAAATCTAACAGCAGTATAAAGCATTTTAATAATCATTTGTATCACCGTGATTTCTTAGTAAGAATTCACGGAATCATAATATTTGGTTAGCGAAAGAAACTGCTTTCCTTTGAACTTCTTTTCAAAAAGACCTTGTCAGATTTTACTAAAATTCATTATTTCAACAATTCACTGGCGAACAAGAAAAGATTTTATAAGATCAACACTATATAAAAAAATAAAAAATTGATTATAGCAAATTAATCAATAATTCTATATTAACAGGAAAAGTAATATTTAGAAAGAAAAACTTTCAACATTCCAGACAAAATGTTCAAAATATGTCTTACCCGTTTTACTTACAAAAATAAAACATACATTTCCCCCATGTGACTTCGAAAAATTTTTAACACAATAAATTTCTGCATAACCGGTTTTTTAAGGAGTTTTAGGACTTTTAAAATGTCGAAAAGTGAAAAAAAAATTAACAACAGTATTTTTCAGTATTAGATACGTATTTCTTCTTTCATTTCATATTTTTTTCTGATTATAATGGGGAAATTAGTTTTTATAGATTTTTTTTTAATTTTTACTTTTAGACATTTGTAGGGCAGAAAATTTGAATCACAGATTGCGCGAATGATTACAAAATAATCTTTGCATGTAAAACGAAATTTTTGGTATCTAATTATACTTGAGAGTCTTGTGATTACACTGATCCTAAAAAAATGTTTATTTATAAGTATTTTATGTTGTTAAAACACAACTGTGTTTTTTTCTTTCAAATGCTAAAAGGTGTAAATTAACAACATAATACAAATTAAAATAACTTTTATTCGGTTGTTTGACATGTTTCGACTCACTCCGAGTCATTTTCAAAAACAAATGAGAATATTCCATAATTGCACGGGCTTTGAAGTTATTTTATGTTGTATTATGTTGTTAATTTACACCTTTTAGCATTTGAAAGAAATATATTACAAGGTGTTATAATTTATTGTATTGTAACAAAACTGTGTTTTGTTTACATAAAATTGTCAAAATTTTAGCAATATAACATAAAAAAAAATTCAACAAAAAAAGATGTAAATTTAAGTTTACTTTATAGAGTCTTACCATACACTTATAATAGCTTGAAAATTCCTTGAATTTTTTTTTTTTTTTTTTTTTTTTTTTTTTTTTAACTACATTGCGCGCAATGCCCCAACATCACATTTAGAGAAAAATGATTTAAAGATCTTTCTTTGAAAATATTTCTTTGGTAAATATAGGACTTTTTTATGCGGTTTGCATTAAAGTGTTCAGAAATGATTACTCTTTAATAATGTTTTCTTTCAAAAAATTGAATTTTTTTTACGTTTAAGAGTCCTAAGTTCCCTTAAAATTTAAATAAAGTATCTTAATTTTATAGTGAGGGGAGGGGAGGGAATTAAAGCTTACGTATCATGTTGCGGTAAAGTAACTTCTAAGATATAGATATATAGTTAATATATATAATAAAACTTTCGTTAATAATAACCATTAAACCACATAAATAATCGACAATAGATAAACCGATAATTATAATAAAATACACACACACATATATATATTACTAATAATTTAATAATAATAATTTTAGAATATTACTATTATTTCTTGGTATCATTTGTTTATCTATTGAAATTTCAAATGCATCTTTATAAAATCTTATTCGGGTTCTTTTGAAATTTTATTTTTTATTTTATTTTTTTTATTTACCAACATTAATTTTGTATTGACTTAGGAATGCTAGGGGATTCTATATTGTTGTCTTTTGATGTTAGTTTGCTTAATGGGACTTTATGTATATATGTAAATAGTTTTATTATTTAGCTTTATTATATTTAATCAAGTATTAAACAGTCAATATTATTATTTTTAATCTTATTATTTTTTATTATTTTTATTTTTATTTTTTATTTTTTATTTTTTATGGATATTCAAGTACTTAATTATAATAAGGTTGATTCAAAACATTTTTATTTTTAAACATTTATTATATGTATCTCTTGCAATTTTTATTACTTTCAAACAATTATGGCAGTTATTAGTAAAATGTTAGATACTGGCAATTTAGGCCTTGGTGGATCCAGGACTAATGCTCGGTACAGGAAGATTATTAGGGATCTTCCTGGATCGTTATCAGATAACCTATTCTATTGTCCCAAGCCTGTATTATGTTTTCGAGAGTGTGAATCAAAGCGTTGCTTTACATGTCCATTAGCTGATAAGTCACAGATTTCAAATAATAACAATCTTAATTTGGTAAAATTTTGCAAAGCATACAATGTAATCTATTCATTGAAATGCAATTCGTGTAATATGGAATATATAGGACAGTCTTGTCAAAAATTACATAAGCGGCTAAATTTACATCGTTCTCATATTGATAAATATAAAAAATCTAAATTTCAAACAACTCATAATATTGAATATACTCATTTCAAAAATCATGATTTTAAAAATATTACTATTAAAATACTTAAAATACAAAAAAAATTTTACTGAACGACTTTTTCTAGAATCTAAATATATAAGACATTTTAATACTACATATCCTTATGGATTAAATCAATTAGTATACAAAAAATCAAATCCTGTATTTTCAGATTTAAATAAATATGAAAATTATAAAAATCTTTATTCAGGATTAAATTTTTCAAACATAAAAAAAACTTTAATATCTGGTAGAGGTAAACATAATAACAAAAAATACACTGATGATATTGTGATTCAACAGGAGCTTGATGATCTTGAGGCACAATTTTGTAATGATTATTGTTGGCTTGATATAAGAAAACATGTTTTTAGTATAAAAAAGAAATATTTGAACCAATATTTCAAGGTATTTAAAAAGAATCAATATTCTCCACATTTTTGTGATATCTTTTATGATATTCTACATTATAGAGCAAACATATTAAATACAAATCTTTCTAATAAAACTAAATATAAAACTAATAATACACAATTAATTATAAATTTTTCCAATCATGTATTTAATAATATCAATTTACACAATATAATAAACAACATTACTAACAATTTTCCAATAAAAAATTTTACCATTCACAAGACATACGAATATAATCGCACACTTGGACGTAAAATTTTTAATTACAATTCTTTTGCAAAACAATTGGTCTCTTCAAAAAATTACCCATGTTATTGTAATGACCCAAAATATCAAAAGTACATAAATACAACAAATGGTCATATCATTACTGGTGATCTTAATATTGTAGAACAACCTATTTTACAAAACTTAATGCATAATGGAACAAAATTTCGCCTTCCATATAAGTGTAATATCAAATCCATTATATTGCAGTTTATTCAAGATATTGATTTATTTATATATAAAATTGCTATTGATTACAATAAACCAATCGAGTATTTTAGTGAATGGAGATTTTCTGTTATAGATAAAATGAAAAATGAAATTATAAAAAATTATCATCATATTAAACATGCAGCTTTTAAAAATATAAATAAACATATATCAGAATTACAAAACAAATTTATAATTACTTATGTAGATAAATCTCCAAATAATTATGCTATCATTTGTAAAGAATACTATAAAGGGTTAATTCACAATGCAATCAACACTAGTAATATTTTTAATAAAACTAAATTAAATATTGAAATAAATAATAGAAAATTATTAAATTATCACAAATTACTAAAAATCAAATGTAATAATTTAAATTATCCTTATCTTGTTATAATTCCAAAATTTCATAAAAATCCAATTAAATTTCGCACAGTTACCATCGGATGTAATACATATAATAATAATGCAAGCAATTTACTACTTAATATTTTAAAGCAGATATATAATATAACGATAAAACATAATAACCAACATTGCCTAAAAAACAGTTTTCAACTCATTAATAAAATACATAATATCAATCCGGTAAAATTCATAAAAACATTGGATTTTAATGATTTATTTAATAACATAGATATAAAAGACTTACATAAAACGATGTGTATATTATTTAAAGAATTTAAATCTCAATTAAAATTAAAAGAACATATTTCAGTAAATTTTTTTAAAACTTTACTAAATTTTACATTGCATAATAATTACATCATATATGACAATATTATTTATAAACAATGCCAGGGAATTCCGCAGGGCGGAACCGCATCTAGTATTCTCTCTGACATTTACTTATATTATTATGAAAGAAATATTAGTCCGAACAATGATTATGTATTTTATCGCTATATAGATGACATTATCATATTTTATTTCAATTGTAGTAACTCCTCTATACCGACCCGATAAAAGATGGTGAGTGGTAGCGAGATCGGATCGTTGGCACAGAGAATTTCTCGCATAAATTAGAAAATAGAATTTTATTGTATAACAATGTTAATTCTAATGAAAAATATATACAAGACGTCAATACAGCATTTAATTATTTTTCGTGAGTCAATCGCTTATAAATTAATGACCTCTTGACTCCAAGTGTAACTGAAACAAACAAAAGTCTCTAAACATTACAGACAGTCGTGACTACAAAACAAAGTTCATTCGGACCAAGGCTCGTCCGTTCCTTCTCTTCGGAAGATCTACTAATACTCGTTAATTCTGAGTCTAAGAACTCTCACTCTCGCACTTGGTGTGCTTTTTCACTTCGCTGGGATTTTCACCGGATACCTGCTGTATCAATTCTAGAGGTCGGACCTCACTAGCGCTTACACCACGCTGAGTTCGAAACTGACGTTTCCTTTTCCCTTCTCCAGAGAGTCAACACTCTCCTTTTCGATCTCTCCAAAAACTGTCCTCTCTCTTCTTCATTCTCGCAGGGGACCTTCTTCTAAGGGCGGAGTCTTGTCGTGGCGGGCCCCTCGAAACTCTCCAGCCTCTTAGCAGCCTTGAGATCCCTCTGTTTCGTTTTCACTAAGTCCGTCATTGGACGTTCTAAGGCAAAGGGCAAAGTTTCGGGCGCAAACCTAAAAATCGTGTGCAGAGATCGCTTCTCTCGCAGATGAACTCTTTCCCACGAACTCGGCAAGGATCAAAGCATAAGACCCCTCTTTGGGTAACGCCTTACCACTTCATCACTGTCCGAACTTTCCGCTCACAGTACAATAGAATTCGGCGTCTGCTAGTCTTCAAGGCGAAAATAGCGAGGGAAGGTATGCAGTTAAGTGTACTCACAGGAAATGCTAGAATGACACATAGTGCAGCTGGATGTCGAAGCTCAATTCTTTACACAATGATAAAAATTACACATCACCACTCAATTTTTATCCTACTCAGCTTAAATTAAGCGAAAATGATTTAATTAATAATAATATAAACTTTCTTGACTTAAAAAGCAATATTAATAATAATTATAAATTAAATTTTGATATTTATGATAAGAGATTTGATTTTCCATTTAAAGTAAATATATTTACCAATTTTGCTTCATGTTTACATAAATCTGTTTATAAAAATATAATTATCAATTATCTACATCGAATAAAATACTTATGCTCAGATATAAATAAAAACAAAAATATTAGATTTATTCGAGATCAAGCAAAGATATATGGATATCCAATTTTTATGATAAATTCAATCATCAACTCTTTTAAATAACATTTATTATATCATTTAAATATAAACACGGTATGTAATAAATTTTTGTTTTAATGTGCGATAACATATAACAATAGATATATAATATTACAATTATAACATACATTAATACAATTGTAACATATTAGGAAATTTAATATTTGATTGAACATTATATACACTTTGTATAGTATGTGATTGTGCGTTGCCGATCACACATGTTTAGGGTGTTATTAATGTGCAGTTTTCATACATTTATAATTTAACTTATACAATAACACATAAAATTATACATGGATAACATTGGTAATTATAACTCACAAACATATCTATTTGCAATATATACAAATATATATATAGTTTTTTATTTTTTATTTATGAAATATCAATTTAACATGTATTTTAATTACTGCATTACATTAATTTGATTGTAACACAGTAGTATTACATATAATTATCAATTTTATAAATTTTGAGATAATTTGAATTGTTTATGAATTATTTAATTTGATATTAAAATTAATCTATGAAATCTAAAATATAATTAAGTATTAGTATAAATAATACATTAATTATTTAATAACAAGTCTAAAATATATTTAAGTAGTAGTAACAATAACATTAATTATTTAATTATAAGTCTATAATATATATCAGTAGATTAATACAGCTGGCAGCAAAACACTTTTTTTTTAAAATAATATCTATTTTACATAATATACTCTTATTAAGTATATATGAAATGCTGTGCAGGATGAATAAATTCTGTGTAGATTTATTCATATTGTAAGATTTTATTCGAATTTAATGTAAAACTATTAGGTAGTATTGTTTTTTTTTTAAATTTATTTATATAATTAAATCTAATGAAATGTATATGTAACTAATAAAGTGGTTATGCAAATAGATATTAATTATGAATAATTATAACACCAACAGATGGCGACACTTTACGTGTCAGGTAGATATGATAATATTATTAATATTATTTTTAATTTAACTATAGAGGGAGCTATTGCTTGTATATTAATTTTACTTTCAGGAATTAAAATTAGATGGAGTAATTATATATTCACGGATATAATATTGTTATAAGTGCAATATCACCAGAATAATTTTGTGTATTTTTGAATCATTTTGTGTTGGTGTGTCATCGATGGAGTTGTGTTTAAAAAAAAATGTGCTCTCAACTTGTCTTTCAAATCATTTCTCTCAACTCGATTGTCAAAATTATGTGCGTGCCATGTGGACGTGGATATTATACAGAAGTTTCTATATTTTGTGCATACAGGATAATTATTGTGAGTAAAAATATTTTATCTACAATTTAAAGGTTCTAATTTCCAATATTATTTCAAAAATGATATCTAGTGGTAATTTGGTGAGGTGATTTATAATGTTTTTGGGATCATCGATGTAAGTGAATTATATTATATATTCTTAATGGTTTTTTATTTCCAATTTAAATATTTCCAATCTTATTTTTTCCAATTGTTATCTGGTAATAATTCAGTATACTTGGTTGATTCTACTGTTCTTAGCATCATGCCAGTAGAATTATGAAATACTGAATTATTTTTAAAACACATGTGGGTGTAACCAAGCTGACGAGTACATCTACATGTGTTTTTTCATATCCAATTCTTGTTTGTTCTCTTGTGGTCCAGTTTTCCATTGTATAATGTTCATATTTGATTTATTAATCCATTTGTGTTTACTTAATAGCAACTCCAATCTATATATATATATTTTTCCCCTTTCTCTCTCTCTCTTTATTAAATATTATTCAGGTATGAGTAAATTTGGCCAATTACCATTGAAGCACATGCTATGGTAAAATTATGATTACACATGTTAATTATTAGATATGTGGTATTCTGTTTACACAATATCATTATTTATCTCTTTGTAGATTAATGTAGAATGATATTAGAACTTGATATGTATTTTGAAATTCATAGATATTATAATTATATATATATATATATATATATATATATATATACAAAAATTTAAGATTCTGAAAATTAAAATAAGTGGGGAAAATACTTAAAGATATGTGGAGAAAAAATCCAATGTGCAGAAGATGAAAATTATTACAAGAAGCAATTGGGAACTTATATAGTGGAACCCTTTATCAAGGGCAGGATTCCACTAACGTAAGTAAAATGGTTTTTCTTTTTTTTTTTTTTTTTTTTTTTTTTTTTTTTTTTTTTTTAAGCAATAGCACTTAGACAAACATCTATACACTATTATATGCCACCAAAACAATTGAAGAATAAACGGAACAACAAATGAAACAAGGGTGACATATAGAGACTGTAAACATGGAATACAATCAATTAGGCTGATGCTCTGAGGTCCTCATTAGTTCCCTGGCCTCCCAATATCTGCCAGATATATTGTTACTTGATAGTGCGGGGCACAGTGGTAAATGCTGTGCATTCAAGTTTACATCCTCTCCACAAATAGGGCAATTTGGACTTTCAAGAATGCCAAATCTGAAAAGGTAACTAGATAGACAATCGTGTCCCGTGGCAAGTCTAAATAAGGCAACACTTGTTCTTCTAGGTGCTGCAGGGACATGAGATATTGCATTTTTCCATTCTTTATTTTCGATTTCACTTAGTTTTCTCCTTTCATATTGAGAGTCCATTTTTCTCTTTATAATTCTTGATATTGAATTGAAAGGTATTTCATTGGTTGGTGTTTGTATTATTTTAGTTCCTTTTTTGGCTAGTTGGTCAGCCGCTTCATTCCCGTATATTCCACAATGGGCCGGGATCCATTGTAGTTCCACTTCCTTTCCACTCTCTTTTAGTTGCTTAAAATTTTTCCTGCAGTCCTCAATTCTTCTTGAGTCGGGAATCTTAAAGGAAGTTATTGCTTGAATAGCAGAGATTGAATCCGATAAAATAACTGCTTTTTTGAAATCATTATCTCGTATAATTAGCGTAAGTAAAATGTAATTGATTTCTGTTTGAGTAAATAAATAGCCATGAGCCAAATTTATTAACTCAAATTGCCCGATCAATTACAAAGTCAAATTTAAAGAAAATGGAATAAAAATGCACAAATATGGAATAACTGAATATGATATGCACAAAAATCAATGAATAGGGTGCATTATTAAATGCAAAAACATATTTAATAAAAAATTGTTAAACAAAAAGAGAAATACAGCAGTAAACCATACCGAACCAGTGACATTTTAGTTATGAAAAACCACGTTATCTGTTACAAATGCACATTGCATATATCCGTTATTATGACAGTTAATAAAATAAACTATTTTTACAAATTTAAAAATAATTCAAATACACCTATAAATTATTTTTATCTTATTTTCAAACTTTATCCAATCTTAATAATGATGATAATAATGAAATTTGAAATTAAAATATTTACAGCACAAAAAAAAAAGGAGGAAATGATACGATATACTTAATGATAATCAAATTATTGACTGCGATATATCAATGCATATTTTTAACAGCACCATCTATGAGCAAGAAACAAGAAGATAGCTGTACAATTTATAATTTAATAAACATAAAAAGAGATGTGAGTTTGCAAAAAGCATATGTTAATTAAAACATTTAATAAAACAAATGTATATGAAATTATGAAATAATTAAATTTATTTCTTTTCTTTTCTTTCTTTCTTTTTTTCCTTTTTCTCTTTTTCTTTTTCTTTTTTTTTCTTTTTTGAGAAATTATAAATTCCAATAAATATTAGAACATGCTGCAAAGTAATATAAAACCAAATCTTTAGATTCTAATTGAGTATTTTAGGCGTGTTTATTTGGTGCCGTCTTCTATAATCCGTGCATCATGTGCCGTATGTATCATTCAAAAATAAAGGATCTTTAAATAAATTAAAATGACTGAGTTAATATTAAAATTAAATATTAATAAATATAAGATTTAAAATATAATAATAATAATAATAATAATAATAATAATAATAATAATAATTTAAGACCTTGTGAAAAAGAAATTACATAAAATTGAGGTTATTCATACCTATTGAAAAATTGTATTAAACAATTTACAAGTAATATAACCACTTTTGAATCTAGAAATTAAGTTCATAATGGTAATTTGAGAATGCAACCTAGATATAATAAGATTATATTTTACGTCATATAAAATAAATTAAAAATGTATATTGCTATATAATCTTTTGTATGAATATATCCCTATAATAACAAAAACCTTATAATTAAAGTATAATTAAACATAATATAATAATTTGAGAAAAATATTGTAAATAACTTTAATTATCTAGTAAAAGTTTCGATAATTTATAGATTAAAATATATTGATATATAACGATACCGACTGTAAGATCTAACAACTAATGGATATTCCTATGCTGTACCATAACCATCGTTAACATAAAATACACCAAATATTATCCACTAGAAACTTACACAACCAGCAACTTAATTTTCCATTTTTTAAATAATCAAATAAGGCAAGTACAAAAATTAGCCAATACAACACCACCACCCCATCATTATCATTCAAATGAATGCAGCTGTATTTGACTAAACTTACCTTAAGTCCACAAGACAACACCACCCCACCTCCACTATCATTCAAACGAATGTATCTTCCTAACACTTGATCTATACTTCATTTTAGAGAATTACCCCCCTCTCTTTTTTAATTAAGGGAAGTATATAAATTAACCTATACAACACCACCCTACCTCCATAATCATTTAACATAATGTAGCTTACTAACACTAAGTAAATCTCCATTTTAGAGCAATATAGCTTTTTATTTATTTATTTATTTATATTTATTATTATTATTATTATTATTATTATTATTTTGTGTGTGTGTGCGGAAGAAAAAAAATATGAAAATTATGAAAAAACTACATGTTTAATATTGATTTAATGAGATGTGAAGGATACCCTTAATGAATAGCTTGTTGATATGCCTTTAAATTTATTTGAACAAAGATGATTTATTCTGTGAGCAAAGTTTAGTACGATATTAACATAAACAGATTTATGTAAACAGTATTTATAATTAGTGAATAAATTTACTTTGAACGGAAAATCATTGCGTTTATCGTAAATATCAATGTATAGATTTTTATTATCAGTAAGTATCCACCTGGAGATCAAGGAAGTTAATTTCATTATTTGTAATATCATTTTTGCTTAATTTTAAGGGGACTCGGCACCCAAAGCAATATATATATATATATATATATATATATATATATATATATATATATATATATATATATATATATATATATATATATATTATCAACTTAAAAAAATATTTTTGTATATTATTATGTAAATGTTAAATAGAAATAATTTAATACAAAAAAAATTTGAAAAATAAAATTATTTTTTCGACAAAATTGAAAAAAATTCAATTTTAACCACTTATTTCAAAATGCTACTTGTATTTTATTTTCTTAAATTTTCAGTTAATTTTTTTTGTGTAGGTCATCAATGATATTTTGAATAGATTTAAGGATGATATTTTTTTAATATCAATAGTTTTAGAGAAAAAAAATAACTAAATACTAGTGTAAAAAAGCGGAAAAATGACTGTTTTTTGCACATATGATTTTTTTTAAGTTAACAAAATGTTAAAAATCGGATCCCTCTTACATATTTTATGATGTTCAACTAGAGAAAAATTCAAACAATCTCATATATATCTGGAAAAGCCGTAGCATTTTGAAAACAAAAAATATGAAAAACACGAACTGAGATAAATGGGTTTAAAGATTTCATTTCCAAAGGCGTTGTCGTGGTATTTAAAGGGATAAAATAACAGCAGACGTTTGTTAAATCAGCCGTAACTTTTGTTCTGTAGAGAGTATCAGCCTAAAATTTTGTCAGGATGTAGTCGTAAGTATGTGGTATGTAACAAGATAAAATCTGAAAATCAAAATTTTCGTAGGGTGCCGAGTCCCTTTAAATTATTGTGATATTTTATGAGCAACAGATAATGGGATTGACATTTCGTATAAAAAACTGTTACACCATCAATATACCTGAAGAAATAATAATCATTAAGGGAAATATTTCGTTCGCAATAATATACTAGATAAAGAACTGCAAGAATGCTTGATACTTTACCGCCTTGTGGCAAACCTGTACATTGTTTACAAAGTGTATCATTAAAGTTTGTGTAATTATGATGTAAAATGAAGCAAGTTATTGTTTTGAAATAAGAAATAGAAATAGGCAAGTTTAATTTTAAATTATTCTTATTTTCTTTGAAAAACAAATTAATAATTTTAAACAAATCTCTTATATCAATATTATTAAATAAATCATTAAAATCAAAAGTTTTAACATCATTTATATTATTTAGATTTTTAATATTATTCACAAGTTGAAAACTATTTCTAATGTAATATTTGTTGTCATTTTCTATAGTGATATCATACAATTTAGTTATAGTTAATAATAAATTGCTAGTTTTATTGCTGTAAGTATTACAACAATCCAATTGTAACAATACGGAATTTATTGTAATTTGTGAAATTTAGGTATGACAACAATATAAGGATAATGATAGTTGTAGTATTTCATTTTTTAGAGTTTATAAAAACGGAGCAAGTGTCTATCATTGATGACTGTAGTGAGAGATGTTTTTTTTAAATATGGTACTTGAGTTAATTACATTAGAAATCAATTGTTTGTAAAAATATTTGCAAATAAAGGCATAATTATTCGGTGATTTGTGAACATATATGCTATAATAAATTTAATTTGCAAACTCTTAATATTACAATTTAACTGTATTATATTTAAATTATGATTATACTGAAAATGTTTGTAAAGTTCTATGTTTAATTTGTTAAATACATTAAATTTCAATTCATTAATATGTATATATATATATATATATATATATATATATATATATATATATATATATATATATATATATTTAAAAATACATAGATAGATAGATTATTATTATTATTTAAAGAAGAATATTTATTTGTAATGTAAACTTATGATTATCCTGCTGTGAAAATGGAAATAATGGTGAAAATTCAAAAATATTTTTCAATATCAATGATAGATAGATAGATAGATAGATAATGGATTACTTTCATTATGGCGTTGCTTTAACGATGAGAGATGTGATATGACTTTTAGATTGAGATTATTTTAAATGTCACCAATGCTATTTTTATTAAGATATTCGGGCCAATTATTTAATACAGAGGAAGAGAATTAGTATTTGCGTCAGTAGATTGTATGATTGGACTTCCGATGGAGCATCCTCAATACTTCATTCACGCTATTTGCTTCCTCATGGCATGATCATCCTCTCCAAAATAGATCTGACTAACTATTAAAAATAAAGCAAATAAATAGATTAAATAATTAATTAAAGTTAAGCTGAACTTTATGTATGACTAAGTTTAAGTAGAAAATTTTTAATCATTAAGTAGAAATATCAAATATCCTGAAATAAAAATCTAAACAATTTTATATTAAATTAAGTTGCACATTAAATATGGCTGCGTTTAAGAATTTTTTTTTTTAAATTAATAATAAGAAATATCCAATATTTAAAAATAAATATCTAAATTATTTCATATTAAATCAAGATACATATGAAATATGACTATGTTTAAAAAATTTTTTTCTTTATAACATTAATTAGGAAAGAATTAAGTAGGAATTAGGAAATTAAGTAGGAATATTGAATATTCAAAAATTAATGTCGAAACAATTTTATACTAAATAAAGGTGCATATTAAGTACTAGCAGACTACACCCGCTGCGCTGGTCGGTTTCTCTAAAAGAACCTTGAATCAAACGAAATATATCCGTGAATTTAACCTTGTATTTTAAAGTAATCTGTACCTACCTGGAATATCCTAAAATAATATAAAAACGGATACTTATTTCACTAAGTTATGCTTTTTTAATACGGTTCACTATTACGTTTACAATTTATTACTTACCGTTTTCCATTGATTTATATGTTTTATAGCTACATTTTTTAATAACGTGAATTAACCTATATTATTCACAACTAAAAAGAAATGGCGCATCTAGTATTTGTCGAGAATTAAATAAAAATCATTCACTCGTGACATTTTAATTCACTTTTATATTTTAACAGAATAAATAAGGCTACTATAATTTGTGACTCGTGCTGACACATTGCTGTTATCATTATTTCTTTACGCGTGAAGTTTTCGCTATGGTACTCCATTGTGAAATTTGGTAATTTTTGAAATTCAATATTTGAAAAATGGCATAATCAGTGGATTTGAAATTTATATAAAAAAATACAATTTTTTACTTTTCTAACGCAGTTTGTCTAACAACTTTCTGACAAATACTTTTCGAGCAATTAATTTTTTCACTAACTTCAAATGTTTCATTTTCCGAGATTAATCTGTGGCAACGATTAACGAAAATCCCAGTCGTCAGCAACGCATAGCTTTTTATTAAAAAGGATGAGTATAAGAAGATTTTTTTTTTATCGTTAAGCAGAAGCATCAAATATTAAAAAATAAATATCTAAACAATTTCATATTAAATCAAGATGCACATTAAATGTGACTACGTTTAAAATAAATTTTTTTATAACTTTAAGTAGAAATATCAAATATTCAAAAATAAATATCTAAACAATTTTCTAATAAATATAGATGCACATTAAATATGACTGTCTTTAAGAGGAAAATTTTTAATCATTAAATCGAAGTATAAAGAAAAATAAATATCTTAACAATTTTATATTAAATGAAGATGCACATTAAATCGGACTATGTATAAGAATAAATTTTTTAATCATTAAACAGAATTATCAAATATACAAAAATAAATATATTTTGATATCAATTTGATATCACATCAAGAGGAAGATTAAACGTGTGTATGCTATACTGAAGTGTTTGTAGATTTAAAAAAAAAAAATAGACTTCACATTAATATCTAAATCTAAATATCTAAAGAAATATAAAAATCTCCCTCCTCCCCCCCCCCCCCCACACACACACACACCAAAAAATGAACAGAAAAATTTATAATTATTATGGAATAATTACATATTCTGTTAGTCGAATATTTATTTAAAAAGAATTCAAGTCCTTATAAATTTTGATAAAACTAGTCTTCTTGCACGACCGTAATCATACAAAAATCTTTTCCTGAATAGTTCATGTAGTTAACGAGGATTTAAACTACTCTTTAGGAAAGTTGTAATACTAAAAATCTCAAAGTTTTTACTCCCCCAAATAAAATAATTTTATAAAAGGCCATGCGAACAATAAATTTCAAAAATTTCTAACTACAGAAATAGAGTAAAATTTCATATTTTAAATTCTATACAGTGCATATCATTTTAGAAACCATTTTCGTAAAAAATAAATAAATAAATAAACCATTTTCAATTAAAAAGAGAGAAAACAAAAATTGACACTAAAATAATAATAAAAATATACTAAAATAATAATAAAAAATAATATTTCTATATTTATTTATTTATTTATTATCAGAAATATTTTCCCACCTAATAGAAACAAGAGAGAAAAATCACGCGTCAAGCATAGATCATGAAATACATTCCAACACTTCCAGATAGTTGCAACGGAACATCACCGTTTAAAAAGTTGAAAGATTATACTATAACACATTCAAAACCACATTTTTAAACATTTGAATTTCAGCAATTAGCGTCTACGTAACCGAAAGGTATTCGAATTCTTTTGTGCATGATATATATATATATATGTGTGTGTGCATGACACAGTTGCTACACAATTGCTAAAATTTAGCTTAGTTATAAAACGTATAACATAGTCAAAAATTCACTTTCAGCAATTTCTGCTGAAAGACGAAAATGTGCTCGAATAATTTTATACAACCCTGTATACTATTTACAGATTTTTCAACACGCCTTGTATTAAAATAAATTTAATATTCATATAGATGGCAATGTATACAGTTATTTGCGTAACCCTCTATATGAATTTATTTATATTCAACAAACATATCTCAGTACACTGATACTGAATATAATTCAGCTTCAAAATGCATAACTCAGTTAAGAAACACCCAATTTATGCTTCTATAAAGTAATGTTTAGGAGTAATTTTTTGTAGCCCTGTATGTGATCTATAGAATTTATACACACCCCCGTAATATATAAAAATTTAGGAAAACTTAAAAACGCATTCCACAATTGAAAAAGCATTTATCGCTTATAGATATAATACTGCAACCAACATTTTTTGTGTGTCCCTGTAAATAAATGACAACTTTTATGCACATAATATTCTACAGTAAGCATCTTATACTGTATCTTAATAATGTATATGAATGTCATTACGTTTGAAGTGTAACATTATTAAAGTACACCTCAGACGATTTTTCTCTTAATATTATATTGTAATGGTATTATTTTGAGCGTCCTTTTAAACGAATTATAAATGCGATTTTTCTCTTAATATTATATTGTAATAGTATTATTGTGAGCTTCCTTTTAAACGAATTATAAATGCGAATTTTTTTGCGTGTCCCTGTAAATGAATGATAACTTTTATGCACGTAATATTCTACAGTAAACATCTTATACTGTATCTTAATAATGCATATGAATGCCATTACGTTTGAAGTGTAACGTCATATATGTGTGACGTCATATAAGTGTAACGTCATATATGTGTGTGTGCATGACACAGTTGCTACACAATTGCTAAAATTTAGCTTAGTTATAAAACGTATAACATAGTCAAAAATTCACTTTGAATTTTGAGGTGTTTGAGGTGTTTTGAGGTGTTTTGAGGAGTTTGAGGTGTTTAAGTACACCTCAAACGATTTTTCTCCTAATATTATATTGTAATGGTATTATTTTGAGCGTCTTTTTAAACGAACTATAAATGCGAATTTTTTTGTGTGTCCCTGTAAATGAATGATAACTTTTATGCACGTAATATTCTACAGTAAGCATCTTATGTATCTTAATAATGTATATGAATGTCATTACGTTTGAAGTGTAACGTCATTAAAGTACACCTCAAACGATTTTTCTCCTAATATTATGTTGTAAAGGTATTATTTTGAGCGTCCTTTTAAACGAACTATAAATGCGAATTTTTTTGTGTGTCCCTGTAAATGAATGATAACTTTTATGCACGTAATATTCTACAGTAAGCATCTTATGTATCTTAATAATGTATATGAATGTCATTACGTTTGAAGTGTAACATTATTAAAGTACACCTCAGACGATTTTTCTCTTAATATTATATTGTAATGGTATTATTTTGAGCGTCCTTTTAAACGAATTATAAATGCGAATTTTTTGTGTGTCCCTGTAAATAAATGACAACTTTTATGCACATAATATTCTACAGTAAGCATCTTATACTGTATCTTAATAATGTATATGAATTTCATTACGTTTGAAGTGTAACATCATTAAAGTACACCTCAAACGATTTTTCTCCTAATATTATATTATAACTAGTATATAATCCCCGTCAAAAATGACGGATTGTTGATCTGCGTTCCATTTTCATAAAACTTCCATACAAACAAACAGCATGAAGATTTTATTATTGTATTGTAGAAAAGTACATTTTAAAGCCGGTAAATGGCGCTAAAACAATATTGTTCGCAACAGTGTTCTTTTGTTTATATCTGGGATTCCAATGTTTAATCTGGATTTTTAATTAGGAACTTAAAACATTATAATAGGATATGATATACATGTTTTATAGGAAAAATATGCTGAACAGACATGATTTCAAGTAGAATATATTATCATTTAGCTGTCATATGTTAGCATAGGTTTTTCATTAAGCCTAACATGGCGTTTAACTACGGTCGATTCAAAATATTGCAAAATATTTTTCCTAAAAATATGTTTTTTCGTTGTGCTATTCCAAATTCATAAAACTTTGATACCTGCATTGTTATTCCCATTTGACATTCCTACACTAAATTTTTCCTATTGACGTCTTCCCGCCTTGCTTTTCTGCTAACTTTCCTTCTTACCTCTTTTGCAATTTTAAGGAAAAAAAATTATACTTATATTATTTTTTGTATCTTAATTGTATTTATACTTAATTATCTTTGCATCTTCAATCTTTGAATCTTATATAAACTAATTGTTTGCATCTTATCTAAATTAAATTGTTTGCATTAGTTTTTTAGATTAAAAAAATATTAATTATGATTTAGAAAAATTGTCTGGCTCTGATGGGGCCTTTCCCCCCCCCCCCTTCCCCCCTATGCTCACCATTCCGACTCCAATCAAAAGTATCAAAGCGCACATGCAGATTGATCCTACATCTACATCACTCCACCGCAGCCTGCTGCGAGAGAACTTTTATATTTTTGAATCTTCTGATGCCATCTCCATAGACTGTTCTCATCTAGATGTGAAGTAAACGTGGGCATTACGCCCCACGTAGGCATTCTTCAGTAATCGTCTTTTCTTTCGAAATCTCCAGTGTCTGACACATGTAAATCCGTCAGTTTTTTTTTTTTTTTTTTTTTTTTTTTTTTTTTTTAACGATTACAAAATTTACCCTACTACGTATGATGGGTTAGTAAAAGTAATGAAAAAATTCAGTAAAAATTATGTTACTAAAGATTTTATGAGGTAAAATAATAAAGGAATAAAATTTTAATAAAAAATTAAATTCTAATTCCAAAAACATAGAACCTATTTCCTATTTGTTGATTATAATTCAGCATGATGTGGATGTTGTCCCAGGTAACTGATGTAAAATTTTGTTTACGCACTGTTTTTATAAAATGTTTTCGTGTTGCCAACATTTAATCACTATTTCATTTCTGAGAGATTTACTGCAGACGATTTTGAAACAAAATACTGTTCATTATTTGCATTGCAAATATGTATGTTAAAAAATTTTTAACTAAAGGAAGCGACATGGGCAAAATACTTAAAAAAAATTTGAAAACATAAAAGAAGAAGATTAAGATTTTAAAACATTTTTAGCCATTTTTTTTCAAGAGTTCCCTTTATTAAAATAAATTTCATAAAATTCATTATTGTTCACTCCCATAATCCTAACATAATTAAGCTAAAAAAGTGTTGCAAATTAATTCTTTATGAAGTATAATTTCTTGCTTTAAGGTACTATTAAAAAAAGTATAATAGAATGAAAAGAAACTGAACAAATTAAATTTTAAACCGAACATGAAGAAGGGTTTAAACTTTATGCTGAAAAAGAAGAAAGTAAAAGAAAATAATGACCCTAATCAACAAACTGAAAATATTTTGAAACAAGGTATGTACAAAAAGTAACAAAAAATTTCAGTAAAAATTATGTTACTAAACGGAGTAAATAATGTAAAATAACAAGGCGTATAAAATTCTAACACGAAAATAAATTCTGAGGCCGAAAAAAACCCTTTTAAAAAACATTAAACGAATGAATATTCTTCCCTCGAAGGAAGAATCAACCCTAATTCTTTTCATTTTCATAGCATTTTTAACTTTGAGTCTTTTTTTTTAGGTAGGTTGAGTAATTTAATACGCACACGCTTAAGTTAATCTAAAAGTTGAGTGTTTTTTTTTTTAGGTATTCACGCTTTGTTTGCGAATTTCTTTTAGCTTTTAAATAAAAAGCTTTAAATAATAAAAAAATAAATTCTAATTTTCTAAACTTTACTTTTTTTTTTTTTTCATTTTCGTCATCTTTTCGGGGGAAAAAAAGTAATGTAAATTTAGCGAAACAAACAAGGATAAAGTGTGTTTTTGTTTATTTTTTGTTCTTTTTTTTTTAAAAAAAAAAGGGTAAGGAAATTTGTAATGCATTCTTTGTTCCTGTTAAGTGTATTTTTTTCTTTCATCAGTTCCTTTAAATATGAACTTAAGTTAGCATGAAATGTATCTGAAATACTTATGATTGATTAGTTAAAATCATAATTCATACGCTGCAACAAAGTAAAAAAAAAAAAAAAAAAAAAGGTAAAAAGTGTTAAAACAAATGTTTTTCCTTGCATTCTTGCGTGGTTGAATTAGTTACCGGCCTTTTCTCTCAACAACAGCATTTCAATTATATTTTTTTTATGCACTGAATGATTTAATGCATGTATGGTTAAATAATTTCAAGTTTTTTCAAGCATTGTTTTACCTTCTTTGTAACTTTTTTGTGTTAGGAATAGGAACTTTTACTTATAAAAAAATCAAAAAAGCTTCAAATGTAAAATGTGTCGTTTTTTATATATCGGCGTTGATCATGCATGACTAAATATATGCAAGCTTGAAATTAATTTAGGTTGATTAAGGTTCAAGCCTTTATGCCCCAAAGTTTTTTTCCATATTTGATGACATAAAAAATCCTTTGAACAATGTTACTGTACTAATTTTTTTATACAATAATTTAATGAGCTAATGATTTAAAATCATGTATTGCATTGACGGGCAGATAAATTAGAATAACATAAAAAATATAGAGAGAGACGTGAGTAATTTATCAAAAACTCATACTACCTTAAGGATATTATGTTTCAATAAAAAAATATTATCACGACAATTTATTAATTGCATGTTTACACCAGTCAGTATATCATTATTTAGAAAATAAATAAAGGCATGAAGTATGAATTCACATTTTAATGAGAAATAATGTTTATCGAATTAGATAAATAAAATTTTTTTAATGAGTGTATGTTTTAGAAAAGTAACAGTACAATGTAATAAGTATTAATATTTTTATAAATAATGATGATTAAATGAATGAAAAGAAGTTTTGATTCATTAAGAAATGTTGTTAAATCGAATTCATTTACTTCATTTTTTTATTTTATTATTATCATTTTTTTTAAAAGAAAAATAAGATTTTAATTTAAAAGTTTTAAAATTTTCAGTAGCTAATAATTAAACTAGTGAAAATATTTTCATTCATTAGAAATTTTTTAAACTGATTAACTTATTTAAATTCGAAAAGTAAATTTTTTAATAAAATTTGTACTTTGATAGTGAGAAAATTTTCAACATGATCACGAATTAAAGGTTCAGATTTTCATTTTGTTTTAAAAAGAGCTGAACAATGTTTTTTTACCAAACTTTAAATTATTAGTAAAGTGTAGATTAAAGTTTTCGTTATTACTGTTTTAGATAAAATTTCAGTTAAAAATTTTTAAAAATGTTATATGAAGAAAAAGTTAATGTTGTATGACAGAATAAGTAATGAAATACTCCGTATAAAATATACAAATTATATATTTTAATTTACTACGTGATTTGGGAAATAAATTCATGAAATGATCGTTCATCAGATGCAAAATATCCAAGCTAGAAAGAAACCAGCTGAAGACTTTTAATTTAATTTAATTTAATTTAATTTAATTTAATTTAATTTAATTTGCTTTTTTTTTTTATCGGCGTTGAAATAACATGACTGAATGAGAATGTTGCATAGTAATTGGAATACGGTTATACGTAGCCTTAATTTTTTATTTCTATGTGAATTTGTATATCTCTTTTAAAATTCTTTGAAATTTACTCGTACAGTCGTATAGAAATGCATGAAATATGTAAAAAATCTATATGGAAGAACATCTAAGCATATTTTAAAAATCATAACATACAACCACTAAAGATTAAAATCAAAATTTTGGCTTTAAAAGACAGCATAGTCGCATCATTTGTTGAAACTAATAGTATGCGTCATCCGTGATTTTGTAGGTTATGCGATAATCAGAGAAACACAATGATGAAATGACATTCGCCGGTTATGTAATGTTCTATATCTGTAACAAGGTGATACAAAAGATATTTTTTTGGCAAATGTTTAGTACAATTCGTTCATAATTCTTTAAATTTTAAATTGGAAAAGTGCTTAAAAAAGGGGAAAATTCTATACAAAAATTCACCTGACTGTATTTCATAGATAGATGTTCACATTCAGCCGCTAAAGACACAATTAGAGTTTTGCAAATTTTGTTTCAAAACTTCAAACTTTGTTTCAAAGTGTTGCATCATCAAGTGTTTTATAGAAAATTATTAAATTATCACAAATTACTAAAAATCAAATGTAATAATTTAAATTATCCTTATCTTGTTATAATTCCAAAATTTCATAAAAATCCAATTAAATTTCGCACAGTTACCATCGGATGTAATACATATAATAATAATGCAAGCAATTTACTACTTAATATTTTAAAGCAGATATATAATATAACGATAAAACATAATAACCAACATTGCCTAAAAAACAGTTTTCAGCTTATTAATAAAATAAATAATATCAATCTAGTAAAATTCATAAAAACATTGGATTTTAATGATTTATTTAATAACATTGATATAAAAGACTTACATAAAACAATGTGTATATTATTTAAAGAATTTAAATCTCAATTAAAATTAAAAGATCATATTTCCATAAATTTTTTAAAACTTTACTAAATTTTACATTGCATAATAATTACATCATATATGACAATATTATTTATAAACAATGCCAGGGAATACCGCAGGGTGGGACCGCTTCTAGTATTCTCTCTGACCTTTACTTATATTATTATGAAAGAAATATTGGTCCGAACAATGATTATGTTTTTTATCGCTATATTGATGACATTATCATATTTTATTTGAATGATAAAAATTGCACATCACCACTCAATTTTTATCCTAATCAGCTTACATTAAGCGAAAATGATTTGATTAATAATTATATAAATTTTCTAGACTTAAAAATTAAAATTAATGATAATTATAAATTAATTTTTGATATTTATGATAAAAGAATTGATTTTCCATTTAAAGTAAATATTTTTACCAATTTTGCATAAATCAGTTTATAAAAATATAATTATCAATTATCTTCATCGTATAAAATATCTATGCTCAGATATAAATAAAAACAAAAATATTAGATTTATTCGAGATCATGCAAAACTATATGGTTATCGTATTATTTTGATAAATTCAATTATCAACTCTTTTAAATAACATTTATTACATCATATAAATAAACATGTTATGTAATAAATTATTGTTTTAGTGTGCGATAAAAACATAGCAAATTACAATTAAAACATACATCAATACAATTAAAACATATAAGGACAATAATTAAGTTGTTTGAACATTATTTACACTTTATATTGTTAATTGATTGTGCGTTTGCCGATCACCTTTATTTTAAGTGATACTAATGATCATATTTAAAACATATATAAATACAATTAAAACATATACCATTAATATATATAAGGACAATACTTAAGATGGTTGAACATTATTTACACTTTATATAGCTACTGTGATTGTGCGTTTAGTCGATCACTTTTATATTAAGTGATTCTAATGATCAGTTATAAAAGTCTATAAAATATGCATTGTATTAAAATAACTGTAAAATAACTTATACAAAACACATACAATTATACATGGATAACATTGTTCATAACATTGTTGATTATAAATCACAAACATAACCATATGCAATATATATATATATATGTATGTATGTGTACTGCATTGAATTAAAATAATTATTATTAATTAAATTTTTTGCATAATATTTACTCAATGTAAGAATCTTTGAAATACTATGTAAGATAGATTCAATTCTGATTAAATTTAATTCATATCATAGGATTTTGTACGATGTTAATGTAAAACTACAATGATATTATTATTTTTTACCATTTATATATATTATTAAATCTAATATAATAAATTTGTAAATCAAACTTAATTTTGAATAATTATTATTCCAATAGAGGACAGCACATTACTTGTCAAATAAAAGTTAATAATATTTTTAATTTACCTATAGAGGGCGCTTATCGCTTGTGTATTTAAATTTTACTTTTAAAGATTAAAATTAAATGGAAAATTTGTATATTCACAAATATAAATTTGTTTTTGAGTGTATTTATCACATAAATAAATTTGTGTGTTTTAAATCAATTTGTGTTATGGTGTAATAATTAAGGTGATATTTCAAAATATGTTCTCTCAACTTAGCCTTCAAATAATTTCTCTCAACTTGACTATATCATCAAGTATTTGATATCTTATGATGTGCGCCATGTGGTCATATTGATATAAATTAGACCTTGTGTTGTTTAAGTATTTTGGATAATTATTGTGAGTAAAATATTTTATCTATTCTTTACAAGTTTTTTATTTCCAATTTTATTATTTCCAACTGTTATCTGGTAAAAATATTTTATCTATTCTTTACAAGTTTTTTATTTCCATTTTTATTATTTCCAATTGTCTTCTGGTAATAATTCAGTATACCTGGATGATTATACTGGTCTTAGCATATATGCCAGTATAATTATGAAATACTGAATTATTATTTAAAACACGTGTGGGTGTACATCCAGGCTGAAGATTATACCAACACGTGTTTTTTCATATCCAATTATAATTTAAATCTACTGTTATCCAATTTTCCATTATATTTAGTTCATATTTCATTTCTTAATCCATTTGTATTCACTTGATATTAACTCCAAATTATTAACATATTATGGTTTATTATAATTTTTTTTTCTCCCTCTCTCTTTTTAAATGATCTTCATATTTTCAGTATTTTTGGCCAATTACCATTGAAGCACAAGCTATGGTAAAATTATGATTGCACTTGTTAATTAACTATGTGGTATTCTGTCTACACATTATTATTAATTATCTCTTTCGAGATTTAATTAGAATGTTACAAGAACTTGATATGTTTTTTGAAATTCAAAGATATTATAATTATATATATATATATATATATATATATATATATATATATATATATATATATATATATATATAATTGTAATATCTTTGAATTTAAAAAAAAAAACATATCAAGTTCTTGTAACAATCTAATTAAATCTCCAAAGAGATAATTAATAATAATGTGTAGACAGAATACCACATAGTTAATATATATATATATATATATATATAATATCTATGAATTTCAAAATACATATCAAGTTCTAATATCATTCTACTTTAATCTACAAAGAGATAAATAATGATATTGTGTAAACAGAATACCACATATCTAATAATTAACATGTGCAATTATAATTTTACCATAGCATGTGCTTCAATGGTAATTGGCCAAATTTACTCATACCTGAATAATATTTAAAAAAGAAAGAGAGAGAAAGGGAAAAAAAAAATTATAGATTGGAGTTGCTATTAAGTAAACACAAATGGATTAATAAATCAAATATGAACATTATACAATGGAAAACTGGACCACAAGAGAACAAACAAGAATTGGATATGAAAAAACACATGTAGATGTACTCATCAGCTTGGTTGCACCCACATGTGTTTTAAAAAATAATTCAGTATTTCATAATTCTGCTGGCATGATGCTAAGAACAGTAAAATTAACCAAGTATACTGAATTATTACCAGATAACAATTGGAAAAAATAAGATTGGAAATATTTAAATTGGAAATAAAAAACCATTAAGAATATATAATATAATTCACTTACATCGATTATCCTAAAAACATTATAAATCACCTCACTAAATTACCACTAGATATCATTTTTGAAATAATATTGGAAATTAGAACCTTTAAATTGTAGATAAAATATAGAAACTTCTGCATAATATCCACGTCCACATGGCACGTACATAATTTTGACAATCGAGTTGAGAGAAATGATTTGAAAGACAAGTTGAGAGCACATTTTTTTTTTATATACAACTCCATCGATGACACACCAACACAAAATGATTCAAAAACACACAAAATTATTCTGGTGATAATACACTTATAACAAAATTATATCCATGAATATATAATTACTCCATCTAATTTTAATTCCTGAAAGTAAAATTAATATACAAGAAATAGCTCCCTCTATAGTTAAATTAAAAATAATATTAATATTATTATCATATCTACCTGACACGTAAAGTGTCGCCATCTGTTGGTATTATAATTATTCATAATTAATATCCATTTGCATATCCACTTTATTAGTTACATATACATTTCATTAGATTTAATTATATAAATAAATTAAAAAAAAAAACAATACTACCTAATAGTTTTACATTAAATTCGAATAAAATCTTACAATATGAATAAATCTACACAGAATTTATTCATCCTGCACAGCATTTCAGATATACTTAATAAGAGTATATTATGTAAAATAGATATTTAAAAAAAAAAAAAAAAAAAAAAGTGTTTTGCTGCCAGCTGTATTAATCTACTGATATATATTATAGACTTATAATTAAATAATTAATGTTATTGTTACTACTACTTAAATATATTTTAGACTTGTTATTAAATAATTAATGTATTATTTATACTAATACTTAATTATATTTTAGATTTCATAGATTAATTTTAATATCAAATTAAATAATTCATAAACAATTCAAATTATCTCACAATTTATAAAATTGATAATTATAAGTATTACTACTGTGTTACAATCAAATTAATGCAATGCAGTAATTAATATACTTGTTAAATTTAATGTTTCATAGATAAAAAAATAAAAAACTATATATATATTTGTATATATTGCAAATAGATATGTTTGTGAGTTATAATTACCAATGTTATCCATGTATAATTTTATGTGTTATTGTATAAGTTAAATTATAAATGTATGAAAACTGCACATTAATAACACCCTAAACATGTGTGATCGGCAACGCACAATCACATACTATACAAAGTGTATATAATGTTCAATCAAATATTAAATTTCCTAATATGTTATAATTGTATTAATGTATGTTATAATTGTAATATTATATATCTATTGTTATATGTTATCGCACATTAAAACAAAAATTTATTACATACCGTGTTTATATTTAAATGATATAATAAATGTTATTTAAAAGAGTTGATGATTGAATTTATCATAAAAGTTGGATAACCATATATTTTTGTTTGATCTCGAATAAATCTAATATTTTTGTTTTTATTTATATCTGAGCATAAGTATTTTATTCGATGTAAGTAGATAATAAATAAGAGTTCTACATCAGCGGCGTACGCGGCGTATGACCTCTGTGCTCTGTGAAGGTCAGCGGAAGTGGCAGGTGTGGACACCGGATGTAGTGGGTGGGGATAACAGGCATGTTGAGACAGGAAGTGAACAGGAAGTGTAGATAGGAAGTTTAACCGGAAATGTGACAGGAAGTGAATGCGATAAGGGAGAGAGGGGGAGGGATTATTTTTGTGGGGGGCTTAATTTTCTTTGTTGGTTTTAATCCTTCTAGTCGAGTGGAGTTGAGTTGTAGGAATCCTGCTATCAGAATGAATTTAGTTTGAAAGTATTATTAGCAAAATGTTAGATTTTTTTTTTTTTTTTTTTTTTTCACCTGAAATAAAAATTTTATTTGCTAACTAACACCTAATATAAAAATGGAAATCTTTCTGACTTTGTTTTACTTTATAAAAGTTTAACGTGAAATTTATTTTTAGACTGGAAACGCGACAGGAAATAAGATCGGAAACGGGATTAGACATGCTTTTTCCAAAAAGGGTTTTCAGGAAGCAGTAAACATGTTTTAGGAACATGTTTGGGAGCTTGTTGGAACAGGACAGGTGGTTTGTGAGACCGGAAGTAATTAAGATGAGAGAGATAAAGAAGGTGCATGATTAGACATATAGATTTTGTTCTTTGTAGAGGGTGAAATTTTGTTTTATTTTTTATTTAAAGTGTTTTCATTTTTTTTTAAATTTATTTAAAGCGTTTCAAATTATTTTTTATATTATTTTTTTTTTGTAGTGTTTTACGTATTATTTTAATTTTTAGTGACATTAGAACCTGCAATTTCCGTATCACACATGTCTTATCTTAGGTTACCAAGGATGTGTGTTGTTATCTCTTTAAATGCGAGAGATGGTTACTTCAGACCTGCGTTGAGATATCTTTATCATAGTTTTAATGAACTGCAGTAAATTGCCTTTAGCTATTGAGTAATTCGCGAGTTTTGGTTTAATATGAATGCTATTACATCTGTTTGTTTAATTTACAAGCACATTTCTCTTACAACATTCTGTCAACAGATCATTTCCATATTCGAAATAATAATTTAGAAGGAAAATTTTTATATGAAAATACTATGAAATGTCATTTATAGAGATTGACAAAAATAGCATGCTTGTTTCTTTCTCGTATTAACCTTATAATCATTTATTTTAGAAATATAGATTTATAGTTTTGTTACGAAAAATAACGTGTTTATACATTTTAAAAACGAAAGCAAAGTGATTTTAAAAAATGTAAATATAAGCTATACACCCACGCATTTTTGTTATTGAATTAAATTACAAGGCTTAAAATTGTATTCAGCATAATATTTTCTTATAAAAGCCGTTTCACAAACTTGTATACTAAAAGTAATGTGTCATTTTTAGGGAAAAAGTTAATTCAAGTCTTTGAGACTAATCTTTCAAAGGAAAAAAAAGATTTGTCATACTTTCTCTTACATTATATCTTCCGTTTTTTAAGTTTACAAATTTGTGGAGTAACTTAAATAATCGTTTTTATGCTAATTAAACAATATATTTTTTTAATTATATGTTTGTTTTTTTTAAATTAACTTGTAATAGCTTCTTTTTTTTTTTTTCTTTTTCTTAAAAGGGTACTGTAGAATAACTTATGTCACAAATACTACATCCTTCTTTAGTTAAATATGTTTCACTTAAGACATGACAAAGTGTCTTAGAAACATTTCATTTTGGAGTTAAGTGATTAAACAAGAAAAATATTATTTATAAAAACACAACACATAAGACTAGCGGCTGAGAGGTTCTACTCTCAAAGTTGATAGATGGAAGGTGTTAGGTTTAAACCTCTCTCAAGGTCGTCGACCTAACCGTTCGGAGTTTTCTTCGAACCTTGTCAATACGAGTTAGGAGCCCTTAGAATGACCCCTAGAGTGACCTATATCCCTAACTACAACCCTATATTTAACCAACCAGTCACAACACATAAGACATTTTAGATCATTACATAAGACATTTTAGATTATTACATTTAGTTAAGAAGTGATTTGACGTGCAAAATATTATTTATAAAATCATACAATAAGAGAATTTTAAAGATTTTTTCCTTTTAAATGAACAATTTTTAGTGACTATTTAACTTATTAAAGAGAGCGGGTATTTTGTTTAGAGTTATACGATTAAAATAAATTTTCAATAGATTTGACTTTATACAACCAACATTTTTAAAAAAGGGAATGGAATCTAGTTTTTATAAATTAGCGTTTTTCAATTTTACAAATACTTCACACCCCGTCTTTTTTCCCCCTCTTTTAGTAGACTTTACATACATAAGACATAAAAAGCGTTTTAGAATACATCATTTAGAAATTAAGTGGTTTGATAAATAAAATATTATTTATAAAAGCAATAGATACGAGAGTAATAAGGATTTTTACTTACATATGTACGAACTTCTGATAGGTAAGACTTTCTAAATCATTGTGCAAGAATTAAGTGGTTATTGAACTTATAACATTATAGGATGAAATAATCACGTGACGTATTTTTAAACCAATAAAATGTCAGTATTTTCAAACAAATAAAAAGTTAGTATTTTTACACGAGCGCCCTCTATCATTATATAAATTTCAATGAAACGAGTTCATAACATTCTACTGTGACCTGATATCGTTGTAATAGGTTGTATTTTTCATTTAAGTTATTGTGGAACGAGTTATGAATTCTTATGTTGGTGATGTAACCAACTTGGAGTGTCAACACTCATCACCAGAGTTAAATAATCAAGAGATGGATTCTACACTTTTATCCAAAGAAGGACTCGTTTCGAATTATGAAGTGAAACTCACCTCATCAGGACTAAAGAAACAGAAGTTACCCCAAGTAGATAATAATTAGGGGTTCTGCATCAGCGCAGTTCGCGCAGTCGACCTCAAGGTTGAAGGAAGGTCATGGAGCCGGAAGTAGCAGGTGTGGACACCGGAAGTTGTGCGGGCTGTGAAGGTCACCGGAAGGGACAGGTGTGGAAACCGGAAGTGGCAGGTGGGGATAACAGGCATGTTGAGACAGGAAGTGAACAGGAAGTGTAGATAGGAAGTTTAACCAGAAACGCGGCAGGAAGTGAGTGCGATAAGGGAGAGAGGGGGAGGGCTTATTTTTGTGGGGGGCTTATGCTAACCTGAAATAAAAATGGAATTATTTCTTACTTTGTAAAAATTTAACATAAAATGTATCTTTTTTTTTTTTCACCTGAAATAAAAATTTTATTTGCTAACACCTAATATAAAAATGGAAATCTTTCTGACTTTGTTTTACTTTCTAAAAGTTTTACATGAAATTTATTTTAAGACTGGAAACGCGACAGGAAGTAAGACCTGAAACCGGATTAGACATGCTTTTTCCAAAAAGGGTTTTCAGGAAGCAGTAAACATGTTTTGGGAACATGTTTGGGAGCTTGTTGCAACAGGAAAGGCAGTTTAAAAGACTGGAAGTGATTAAGCGATAAGAAAAGTACAGGAATATACACGTAGATTTTGTTCTTTGTAGAGGGTGAAATTTTATTTTATTTTTTATTTAAAGAGTTTTCTTTTTCTTTTTCTTTTCTTTTCTTTTTTTTTTTTCATTTAAAGCGTTTCAAATTATTTTTTATTTTATTATTATTATTATTTTTTTTTTTTGTAGTGGTTTACGTATTATTTTAATTTTTAGTGACGTTAGAACCTGCAATGTTCTGTACCACACATGTCTTATCTTAGGTGTGTTGTTATCTCTTTAAATGCGAGAGATGGGGCTTCAGACCTGCGTTGAGATATCTTTATCATAGTTTTAATGAACTGCAGGAAATTGTCTTTCCCTATTGAGTAATTCGCGAGTTTTGGTTTAATATGAATGCTATTACATCTGTTTGTTTAATTTACAAGCACATTTCTCTTACAACATTCTGTCAACAGATCATTTCTATATTCGGAATAATAATTTAGAAGGAAAATTTTTATATGAAAATACTATGAAATGTCATTTATAGAGATTGACAAAAATAGCATGCTTGATTCTTTCTTGTATTAACCTTATAATCATTTATTTTAGAAATATAGGTTTATAGTTTTGTTACGAAAAATAACATGTTTATACATTTTAAAAACGAAAGCAAAGTGATTTTTACCAATGTAACTAACCCACGCATTTGTGTTATTGAATTAAATTACAATGCTTAATATTGTATTCACCGTACTATTTTCCTGCAAAAGCCGTTTCGCAAACTTGTGTACTGAAATTAATGTGACATTTTTAGGGAAAAAGTTAATTCAAGTCTTTGAGACTAATCTTTCAAAGGAAAAAAAAGATTTGTCATACTTTCTCTTACATTATATCTTCCGTTTTTTAAGTTTACAAATTTGTGGAGTAACTTAAATAATCGTTTTTATGCTAATTAAACAATATATATTTTTTAATTATATGTTTGTTTTTTTAAATTAACTTGTAATAGCTTTTTTTTTTTTCTTTTTTCTTTTTCTTAAAAGGGTACTGTAGAATAACTTATGTCACAAATACTACATCCTTCTTTAGTTAAATATGTTTCACTTAAGACATGACAAAGTGTCTTAGAAACATTTCATTTTGGAGTTAAGTGATTAAACAAGAAAAATATTATTTATAAAAACACAACACATAAGACTAGCGGCTGAGAGGTTCTACTCTCAAAGTTGATAGATGGAAGGTGTTAGGTTTAAACCTCTCTCAAGGTCGTCGACCTAACCGTTCGGAGTTTTCTTCGAACCTTGTCAATACGAGTTAGGAGCCCTTAGAATGACCCCTAGAGTGACCTATATCCCTAACTACAACCCTATATTTAACCAACCAGTCACAACACATAAGACATTTTAGATCATTACATAAGACATTTTAGATTATTACATTTAGTTAAGAAGTGATTTGACGTGCAAAATATTATTTATAAAAATATACAATAAGAGAATTTTAAAGATTTTTTCCTTTTAAATGAACAATTTTTAGTGACTATTTAACTTATTAAAGAGAGCGGGTATTTTGTTTAGAGTTATACGATTAAAATAAATTTTCAATAGATTTGACTTTATACAACCAACATTTAAAAAAAAAAAAAGGGAATGGAATCTAGTTTTTATAAAGTAACGTTTTTCAATTTTACAAATACTTTACACCCCGTCTTTTTCCCCCCTCTTTTAGTAGACTTTACATACATAAGACATAAAAAGCGTTTTAGAATACATCATTTAGAAATTAAGTGGTTTGATAAATAAAATATTATTTATAAAAGCAATAGATACGAGAGTAATAAGGATTTTTACTTACATATGTACGAACTTCTGATAGGTAAGACTTTCTAAATCATTGTGCAAGAATTAAGTGGTTATTGAACTTATAACATTACATGATGAAATAATCACGTGACGTATTTTTAAACCAATAAAATGTCAGTATTTTCAAACAAATAAAAAGTTAGTATTTTTACACGAGCGCCCTCTATCATTATATAAATTTCAATGAAACGAGCTCATAACATTCTACTATGACCTGATATCGTTGTAATAGGTTGTATTTTTCATTTAAGTTATTGTGGAACGAGTTATGAATTCTTATGTTGGTGATGTAACCAACTTGGAGTGTCAACACTCATCACCAGAGTTAAATAATCAAGAGATGGATTCTACACTTTTATCCAAAGAAGGACTCGTTTCGAATTATGAAGTGAAACTCACCTCATCAGGACTAAAGAAACAGAAGTTACCCCATGTGCGTAAGATGTGTAACACAGCATTTCCTCGAAAAGTTAACTTAGTGTTTCATATGAAAAGTCATCTAAAGGAAAAATCTTTTTGCTGTGAGGTGTGTGCTGAAGTTTTTTCACAAAAGAGTGATTTACGTAATCATCAAAAGATTCACAAATTGCCCAAATACAAGTGTAGTGATTGCAACGAGATATTTTCAAGAATGTCTGACTTATTAATACACAAGAAGACCCATAAGATTCGTAAACAATATTCATGTGCAAAGTGTTGTGAAATATTTAAGTGTGAATCGGATTTTTTACAACATTGTGATACTTTTCATAAAGTTTTACCTAACATTGCGAAATCACCCTGTTTAAAAGATTTGTTATTTGAACTTATAGTGAAGCTTATAGATTAGTTCGAACTTATAGTGAATTAAAAGACAAAATGATATGCAAAATATATGAACTAGAATTAACAGACCAAAACATACATGTACATGCTGAGAATGCCTTTTTAAAGTTGTACAACGGCTTTGAAGATTTCACAGAACGAGTGTTTAATTGGACATTATGAAAATTTTTGAAATTAGAATTGATTACAGCTCAATATGACAGGCTTATTTGATTTGTATTATTTTAAATGATTAATAAATAGTTTGATTGCGAAAAAAGTGTTTTCTTTAGCATACACTGTGTGACTTTTAAACTAATGTTGTGTATTTTGAATGTGTCAGAGAAAACAGGAGTGTGTTGACATTTAAAAAAAAAGATTTCACATAATATAAAAGTTTTACAATAAAAATTGACTTACCTAAAGTTTTTTCAAGATAGTCACGATATCCTTTCCATTACAATTATTTTAAGGAAATAGAATTTAATTTTGTTGTGAATAACACTTTGTTGTTAACATCACGTGGTTTGTCTTATCATAACTATGAGATCCTAAGATCACTTCCTATTAACATGATAACGAAGAGTCAAAAAATGACTAATGCAAGCCGATTTTCCTGCCTAAACTTGTTATCAGCTTGCATGAGTGACTCATCTTTACATGTGTGGATTTGTATGTTGAAAAAATGATTGCTATGTTTAACCCGTGTAGACGATTTTTATCCGGAAGCTGTTTGAACTACCAAATTTCAGATAGCACACATTTTACTAGAACATTTAAATATTTTAATGTCTTTTCGCCCGCAAATTGGAAACTTAGGATTATCACCTTTACATCGAGACATGGAAGGTAGAAAAATAATAACTTTATACTTAGACAATATTTTAATTTAAGAAGAATTAGACTTAACACATTGTTAGAGTTTCTTTGAAAAATATCTAGTTGGTTGTAAATTTTAGAAAATTCGACCTAACGAAATTAACACACTTAAAAATATCTAGTTGGTTATACATTTTATAAAATAAGCAACAAATAAACATTTCGATACATTGACAAAAGAAAATAATTAAGTTTAAGTAAACTTTACACTTAGACAATATTTCAAACTAAGAAAAATAATAACTTTACACTTATATAATATTTTCAACTAAGGAAAATTAATAACTTTAAAAATCAGACTTAACACATTGTTAAAGTTTTTTTAAAACAACACAACATTTTCAAAGCAGTGGAAATAGTATACCTGAAAAAAATTCAACTTAGTGGAATTTAATAGTGAAATTTTTTAACCTCACTCATTTAAAAAATAAAACTTTGTAAATTTTTTCCATTTTTAAAATAAAACTTATTTAAAAAATAAATAAGCAACTATTAAACATTTTGAATGTCTTAGACAAAGTGTGTATAAATTTGTTGAAATTATATAAAACATGAAAAATTTCATTACTTTTAAAAGAAATTTTATTTTTGGTGAAATAAACTCGAGGTATTTATTATATGTTACTTAAACTACATGAGATTTGATTGAAAATGTGTTACTTTTAATCACTCACAAGATAAGACATGATGTTACAATATACACATAGGAATGACATAGGAATTTCAGATGGGTTTTTCTCCCACACATGACGTCACTGATAACATATTTACTGATCAAGTCATAAAATCATAGTTTAGGGTAGGTTTTTAAGCACGAAGTTTAGTTGAGATTTAAGATATTTGAGAAATATAAACTACAACTTTGGCTACTTTTTGAAATTTCCCCCTACATAAGAAAAAGAACATAGAAAAATAAAATGAAAAGTCGTATTTGAATGGAATCAAATTATTATCCTTTCACTTAACAGCTGAATGCGTCGGTAATTACATCACAAAGGCACTGATAACAACTGATTGAATATATTGTGTTTCTTTTTTAAGGTTAAATTGATTTAATATTCAAGTTATTTCTTAATGATACACTTAAAAACAATAAACTTAATTAGCATTCAAAAAGCAAACGATCACATTATTGTGTAAAACAATCAAATGTTTTAAAAGTCACGAGTTAAAATTTGAAATGACTTAGAGTTTAAGTAGAATTTAGATGTGAACCTTTTAAAATGAAATAATAGTTTTTTGTATCGCCCTCTATCGGTGGGTAATAGAATTAAGAGATAATTAAAAGTTTTAACTTGAATTCGAGCCCACAACAAAAATTATTTTTCGGTTTTATAATTTAGGGTAGGTTTAACTGAGCAAGCCATGATATTTCAGTATTTATAGACGATTTAAGATATTCGATAAAGGAAATCATCTGAATTTTTAATTTAATTGAAGGGTTTACTGCTTAAAGTACTACAAAATGAGTACAACACGATGCATAGTTTTTTAATTAATTATATTTTTCGAAAGATTAAATTGACTTATTGATAAACTTAGGATTTATGTTTAAAGTGAATAAATTTGACATGTTAGGTTCACTTAATAACAGAGGGTTGAATAAGTTATTTTTAATAAAAATAAAGTTTACTAAAAGTTTTTAAAGTTAAAAAAATATAGTTTAAAAAAATTTAAAGTTTACAAAAAGTTTAAAAATCTTTAAGTAAATCAAAATTAACTTTTTAATTTTAACTATTGAGAGACTATAACTGTTTATCCTTGTAACCAACTGGTGCATATCAACTATATACTCTGTATCTGCATATGCGCAGAAAAACATAGACATTTAATCTAACTTGAGTTCGACTTTAAATTATTTGCCAACTTTTAAGTTTAATTACTATACACAACTCGATTACCTTTCCCACAAAACACCTTTCAGAAACAAAACAGAAATTAACACTTACCGAAAAACACGTCCACTTTGGGTGTTAGTCTTCACGCAACTAACGTTTCTCCCTTATCTTTGCTAGGGGGCGCTGCAATCGCCGCTAGAGGCGTTAGTAGTCTTCAGGTGTGTGATAAGAATAAACTTTAAATCCAACTTACACTCGCTCAGTCATTCTTGCTTCTCTCTACCTTGCTAACAACCGTTTGCTGCTGGCTCATTGTTTGGTTGTTTAAACTTGTTGAATGACGTCATCATGTGTTTGTCTAAACTTGTCCAGTCTTGTTTTTATGCAGTACGTCTATTTAGATGAGTCATCACTCGCTTATCTTGGTTGACTTGTCCAAACTTGTTTTTGTGTGGCACGTCTATTTGGGTGAGTCATCGTTCGCTTATCTTGCTTTACTTGTTTGAACTTGTCTAGTATCCACCACCTCATCTCTTTTGTCATAGCTTGAATATACTTTACACCAATCACTTAAATATAAAAGTCTTGTCACAACTTACTTAAACTTTGATAAAAATATTAATTATTTATAAATTTCATCAAATTCTTATTTTTCTGATACATTTACTATGTAATTTTCGTTCAAAAATATGGTAAAGCCCGATTTTAAATCGAAGTCTAAGATAAATTCCCCAAATTTGTAACATTTTAACACTAATAATAAATATTGTAAGCACCCAGTACATACAAGTTTTGTAAAAATAATATTACTTATAGCTAACTCGTTATGTCCCATGATACAAAACTTCAATATAACTAAAATCAGTGTTAAACAAAAATCTAATCACGTGTCTTTATATATTATTTTGAAATGCAAAGCATTATAGCTAAACGAATGATATAAGGAGTAGTTAGAATAGTTCTTATATTTTTGTTAGTAAAAAATTTATACACATTATCTTACAAGGTTGCAATATTCAACACACGGTTCACCATATTTAAAAACGATTCACCATGATTTAAAAACTTAGTAACATATTTTAAATTTATAAATTTAAATTAAAACATATTTTTATAAATAAACAATTATAAATACTTAAGTATTTTTAATTTAAATTTATAAATTTAAAATATGTTACTAAGTTTTTAAATCATGTTGAATCGTTTTTAAATATGGTGAACCGTGTGTTGAATATTGCAACCTTGTAAGATAATGTGTATAAATTTTTTACTAACAAAAATATAAGAACTATTCTAACTACTCCTTATATCATTCGTTTAGCTATAATGCTTTGCATTTCAAAATAATATATAAAGACACGTGATTAGATTTTTGTTTAACACTGATTTTAGTTATATTGAAGTTTTGTATCATGGGACATAACGAGTTAGCTATAAGTAATATTATTTTTACAAAACTTGTATGTACTGGGTGCTTACAATATTTATTATTAGTGTTAAAATGTTACAAATTTGGGGAATTTATCTTAGACTTCGATTTAAAATCGGGCTTTACCATATTTTTGAACGAAAATTACATAGTAAATGTATCAGAAAAATAAGAATTTGATGAAATTTATAAATAATTAATATTTTTATCAAAGTTTAAGTAAGTTGTGACAAGACTTTTATATTTAAGTGATTGGTGTAAAGTATATTCAAGCTATGACAAAAGAGATGAGGTGGTGGATACTAGACAAGTTCAAACAAGTAAAGCAAGATAAGCGAACGATGACTCACCCAAATAGACGTGCCACACAAAAACAAGTTTGGACAAGTCAACCAAGATAAGCGAGTGATGACTCATCTAAATAGACGTACTGCATAAAAACAAGACTGGACAAGTTTAGACAAACACATGATGACGTCATTCAACAAGTTTAAACAACCAAACAATGAGCCAGCAGCAAACGGTTGTTAGCAAGGTAGAGAGAAGCAAGAATGACTGAG
The DNA here is from genome assembly GCA_963931845.1 of Maratus michaelseni. Classification (NCBI taxonomy): domain Eukaryota; kingdom Metazoa; phylum Arthropoda; class Arachnida; order Araneae; family Salticidae; genus Maratus; species Maratus michaelseni. Next base: position 249,312,351 of record OZ007593.1, read on the forward strand.
CGAGTGTAAGTTGGATTTAAAGTTTATTCTTATCACACACCTGAAGACTACTAACGCCTCTAGCGGCGATTGCAGCGCCCCCTAGCAAAGATAAGGGAGAAACGTTAGTTGCGTGAAGACTAACACCCAAAGTGGACGTGTTTTTCGGTAAGTGTTAATTTCTGTTTTGTTTCTGAAAGGTGTTTTGTGGGAAAGGTAATCGAGTTGTGTATAGTAATTAAACTTAAAAGTTGGCAAATAATTTAAAGTCGAACTCAAGTTAGATTAAATGTCTATGTTTTTCTGCGCATATGCAGATACAGAGTATATAGTTGATATGCACCAGTTGGTTACAAGGATAAACAGTTATAGTCTCTCAATAGTTAAAATTAAAAAGTTAATTTTGATTTACTTAAAGATTTTTAAACTTTTTGTAAACTTTAAATTTTTTAAAACTATATTTTTTTAACTTTAAAAACTTTTAGTAAACTTTATTTTTATTAAAAATAACTTATTCAACCCTCTGTTATTAAGTGAACCTAACATGTCAAATTTATTCACTTTAAACATAAATCCTAAGTTTATCAATAAGTCACCTTTCGAAAAATATAATTAATTAAAAAACTATGCATCGTGTTGTACTCATTTTGTAGTACTTTAAGCAGTAAACCCTTCAATTAAATTAAAAATTCCGATGATTTCCTTTATCGAATATCTTAAATCGTCTATAAATACTGAAATATCATGGCTTGCTCAGTTAAACCTACCCTAAATTATAAAACCGAAAAATAATTTTTGTTGTGGGCTCGAATTCAAGTTAAAACTTTTAATTATCTCTTAATTCTATTACCCACCGATAGAGGGCGATACAAAAAACTATTATTTCATTTTAAAAGGTTCACATCTAAATTCTACTTAAACTCTAAGTCATTTCAAATTTTAACTCGTGACTTTTAAAACATTTGATTGTTTTACACAATAATGTGATCGTTTGCTTTTTGAATGCTAATTAAGTTTATTGTTTTTAAGTGTATCATTAAGAAATAACTTGAATATTAAATCAATTTAACCTTAAAAAAGAAACACAATATATTCAATCAGTTGTTATCAGTGCCTTTGTGATGTAATTACCGACGCATTCAGCTGTTAAGTGAAAGGATAATAATTTGATTCCATTCAAATACGACTTTTCATTTTATTTTTCTATGTTCTTTTTCTTATGTAGGGGGAAATTTCAAAAAGTAGCCAAAGTTGTAGTTTATATTTCTCAAACATCTTAAATCTCAACTAAACTTCGTGCTTAAAAACCTACCCTAAACTATGATTTTATGACTTGATCAGTAAATATGTTATCAGTGACGTCATGTGTGGGAGAAAAACCCATCTGAAATTCCTATGTCATTCCTATGTGTATATTGTAACATCATGTCTTATCTTGTGAGTGATTAAAAGTAACACATTTTCAATCAATTCTCATGTAGTTTAAGTAACATATAATAAATACCTCGAGTTTATTTCACCAAAAATAAAATTTCTTTTAAAAGTAATGAAATTTTTCATGTTTTATATAATTTCAACAAATTTATTCACACTTTGTCTAAGACATTCAAAATGTTTAATAGTTGCTTATTTATTTTTTTAAATAAGTTTTATTTTAAAAATGGAAAAAATTTACAAAGTTTTATTTTTTAAATGAGTGAGGTTAAAAAATTTCACTATTAAATTCCACTAAGTTGAATTTTTTTCAGGTATACTATTTCCACTGCTTTGAAAATGTTGTGTTGTTTTAAAAAAACTTTAACAATGTGTTAAGTCTGATTTTTAAAGTTATTAATTTTCCTTAGTTGAAAATATTATATAAGTGTAAAGTTATTATTTTTCTTAGTTTGAAATATTGTCTAAGTGTAAAGTTTACTTAAACTTAATTATTTTCTTTTGTCAATGTATCGAAATGTTTATTTGTTGCTTATTTTATAAAATGTATAACCAACTAGATATTTTTAAGTGTGTTAATTTCGTTAGGTCGAATTTTCTAAAATTTATAACCAACTAGATATTTTTCAAAGAAACTCTAACAATGTGTTAAGTCTAATTCTTCTTAAATTAAAATATTGTCTAAGTGTAAAGTTATTATTTTTCTACCTTCCATGTCTCGATGTAAAGGTGATAATCCTAAGTTTCCAATTTGCGGGCGAAAAGACATTAAAATATTTAAATGTTCTAGTAAAATGTGTGATATCTGAAATTTGGTAGTTCAAACAGCTTCCGGATAAAAATCGTCTACACGGGTTAAACATAGCAATCATTTTTTCAACATACAAATCCACACATGTAAAGATGAGTCACTCATGCAAGCTGATAACAAGTTTAGGCAGGAAAATCGGCTTGCATTAGTCTTTTTTTTTTTTTATCTTCGTTATCATGTTAATAGGAAGTGATCTTAGGATCTCATAGTTATGATAAGACAAACCACGTGATGTTAACAACAAAGTGTTATTCACAACAAAATTAAATTCTATTTCCTTAAAATAATTGTAATGGAAAGGATATCGTGACTATCTTGAAAAAACTTTAGGTAAGTCAATTTTTATTGTAAAACTTTTATATTATGTAAAATCTTTTTTTTTTTAAATGTCAACACACTCCTGTTTTGTCTGACACATTCAAAATACACAACATTAGTTTAAAAGTCACACAGTGTATGCTAAAGAAAACACTTTTTTTCGAAATCAAACTATTTATTAATCATTTAAAATAATACAAATCAAATAAGCCTGTCATATTGAGCTGTAATCAATTCTAATTTCAAAATTTTTCGTAATGTCCAATTAAACACTCGTTCTGTGAAATCTTCAAAGCCGTTGTACAACTTTAAAAAGGCATTCTCAGCATGTACATGTATGTTTTGGTCTGTTAATTCTAGTTCATATATTTTGCATATCATTTTGTCTTTTAATTCACTATAAGTTCGAACTAATCTATAAGCTTCACTATAAGTTCAAATAACAAATCTTTTAAACAGGGTGATTTCGCAATGTTAGGTAAAACTTTATGAAAAGTATCACAATGTTGTAAAAAATCCTATTCACACTTAAATATTTCACAACATTTTGCACATGAATATTGTTTACGAATCTTATGGGTCTTCTTGTGTATTAATAAGTCAGACATTCTTGAAAATATCTCGTTGCAATCACTACACTTGTATTGTTTGGGCAATTTGTGAATCTTTTGATGATTACGTAAATCACTCTTTTGTGAAAAAACTTCAGCACACACCTCACAGCAAAAATATTTTTCCTTTAGATGACTTTTCATATGAAACACTAAGTTAACTTTTCGAGGAAATGCTGTGTTACACATCTTACGCACATGGGGTAACTTCTGTTTCTTTAGTCCTGATGAGGTGAGTTTCACTTCATAATTCGAAACGAGTCCTTCTTTGGATAAAAGTGTAGAATCCATCTCTTGATCATTTAACTCTGGTGATGAGTGTTGACACTCCAAGTTGGTTACATCACCAACATAAGAATTCATAACTCGTTCCACAATAACTTAAATGAAAAATACAACCTATTACAACGATATCAGGTCACAGTAGAATGTTATGAACTCGTTTCATTGAAATTTATATAATGATAGAGGGCGCTCGTGTAAAAATACTAACTTTTTATTTGTTTGAAAATACTGACATTTTATTGGTTTAAAAATACGTCACGTGATTATTTCATCCTATAATGTTATAAGTTCAATAACCACTTAATTCTTGCACAATGATTTAGAAAGTCTTACCTATCAGAAGTTCGTACATATGTAAGTAAAAATCCTTATTACTCTCGTATCTATTGCTTTTATAAATAATATTTTATTTATCAAACCACTTAATTTCTAAATGATGTATTCTAAAACGCTTTTTATGTCTTATGTATGTAAAGTCTACTAAAAGAGGGGGAAAAAAGACGGGGTGTGAAGTATTTGTAAAATTGAAAAACGCTAATTTATAAAAACTAGATTCCATTCCCTTTTTTAAAAATGTTGGTTGTATAAAGTCAAATCTATTGAAAATTTATTTTAATCGTATAACTCTAAACAAAATACCCGCTCTCTTTAATAAGTTAAATAGTCACTAAAAATTGTTCATTTAAAAGGAAAAAATCTTTAAAATTCTCTTATTGTATGATTTTATAAATAATATTTTGCACGTCAAATCACTTCTTAACTAAATGTAATAATCTAAAATGTCTTATGTAATGATCTAAAATGCCTTATGTGTTGTGACTGGTTGGTTAAATATAGAGTTGTAGTTAGGGATATAGGTCACTCTAGGGGTCATTCTAAGGGCTCCTAACTCGTATTGACAAGGTTCGAAGAAAACTCCGAACGGTTAGGTCGACGACCTTGAGAGAGGTTTAAACCTAACACCTTCCATCTATCAACTTTGAGAGTAGAACCTCTCAGCCGCTAGTCTTATGTGTTGTGTTTTTATAAATAATATTTTTCTTGTTTAATCACTTAACTCCAAAATGAAATGTTTCTAAGACACTTTGTCATGTCTTAAGTGAAACATATTTAACTAAAGAAGGATGTAGTATTTGTGACATAAGTTATTCTACAGTACCCTTTTAAGAAAAAGAAAAAAAAAAAAAAGAAGCTATTACAAGTTAATTTAAAAAAAACAAACATATAATTAAAAAAATATATTGTTTAATTAGCATAAAAACGATTATTTAAGTTACTCCACAAATTTGTAAACTAAAAAAACGGAAGATATAATGTAAGAGAAAGTATGACAAATCTTTTTTTTCCTTTGAAAGATTAGTCTCAAAGACTTGAATTAACTTTTTCCCTAAAAATGACACATTACTTTTAGTATACAAGTTTGTGAAACGGCTTTTATAAGAAAATATTATGCTGAATACAATTTTAAGCCTTGTAATTTAATTCAATAACAAAAATGCGTGGGTGTATAGCTTATATTTACATTTTTTAAAATCACTTTGCTTTCGTTTTTAAAATGTATAAACACGTTATTTTTCGTAACAAAACTATAAATCTATATTTCTAAAATAAATGATTATAAGGTTAATACGAGAAAGAAACAAGCATGCTATTTTTGTCAATCTCTATAAATGACATTTCATAGTATTTTCATATAAAAATTTTCCTTCTAAATTATTATTTCGAATATGGAAATGATCTGTTGACAGAATGTTGTAAGAGAAATGTGCTTGTAAATTAAACAAACAGATGTAATAGCATTCATATTAAACCAAAACTCGCGAATTACTCAATAGCTAAAGGCAATTTACTGCAGTTCATTAAAACTATGATAAAGATATCTCAACGCAGGTCTGAAGTAACCATCTCTCGCATTTAAAGAGATAACAACACACATCCTTGGTAACCTAAGATAAGACATGTGTGATACGGAAATTGCAGGTTCTAATGTCACTAAAAATTAAAATAATACGTAAAACACTACAAAAAAAAAAATAATATAAAACATAATTTGAAACGCTTTAAATAAATTTAAAAAAAAATGAAAACACTTTAAATAAAAAATAAAACAAAATTTCACCCTCTACAAAGAACAAAATCTATATGTCTAATCATGCACCTTCTTTATCTCTCTCATCTTAATTACTTCCGGTCTCAGAAACCACCTGTCCTGTTCCAACAAGCTCCCAAACATGTTCCTAAAACATGTTTACTGCTTCCTGAAAACCCTTTTTGGAAAAAGCATGTCTAATCCCGTTTCCGATCTTATTTCCTGTCGCGTTTCCAGTCTAAAAATAAATTTCACGTTACACTTTTATAAAGTAAAACAAAGTCAGAAAGATTTCCATTTTTATATTAGGTGTTAGTTAGCAAATAAAATTTTTATTTCAGGTGAAAAAAAAAAAAAAAAAAAAAATCGAACATTTTGCTAATATTACTTTCAAACTAAATTCATTCTGATAGCAGGATTCCTACAACTCAACTCCACTCGACTAGAAGGATTAAAACCAACAAAGAAAATTAATCCCCCCACAAAAATAAGCCCTCCCCCTCTCTCCCTTATCGCATTCACTTCCTGTCACATTTCCGGTTAAACTTCCTATCTACACTTCCTGTTCACTTCCTGTCTCAACATGCCTGTTATCCCCACCCACTACATCCGGTGTCCACACCTGCCACTTCCGCTGACCTTCACAGAGCACAGAGGTCATACGCCGCGTACGCCGCTGATGTAGAAGTCTTATTTATTATCTACTGATGTAGATAATTGATAATTATATTTTTATAAACAGATTTATGTAAACATGAAGCAAAATTGGTAAAAATATTTACTTTAAATGGAAAATCAAATCTCTTATCATAAATATCAAAAATTAATTTATAATTATTATTAATATTGATTTTTAAGTCAAGAAAGTTTATATTATTATTAATTAAATCATTTTCGCTTAATTTAAGCTGAGTAGGATAAAAATTGAGTGGTGATGTGCAATTTTTATCATTGAAATAAAATATGATAATGTCATCTATATAGCGATAAAATACATAATCATTGTTCGGACTAATATTTCTTTCATAATAATATAAGTAAAGGTCAGAGAGAATACTAGATGCGGTTCCGCCCTGCGGAATTCCCTGGCATTGTTTATAAATAATATTGTCATATATGATGTAATTATTATGCAATCTAAAATTTAGTAAATTTAAAAAAAAATTATATATATATATATATATATATATAAGAATTATTTAAGATGAATTTAAATAGCTAATTTGAATATTTATATTTTAAAAGAAATATTTGTATTTATCAAACATCGCTGTCTCTATCACTTGAGCAAATTAATATATTTGGATTATTATTATTATTATTATTATTATTATTATTAGCTCAAACATATAATTTGAATAGTTATTTTTCATAAACAGTATTTCTGTTCATCAACTTTTGATTTCTCCATTACTTTTTCATTCTATGGTATATTCATTATCTTTAATATTGTTGACTAAGCATTTTTAAGAACAGTTCTTCTTTAACAACCAATCTGTGCACGTTTTCATCAGTAAAAAAATTATTATTATTATTATTAAAACCCTATTTAGTGTACGTTCAAACAACTAATTTGAATATTGACCTCATAAAAGAAATAATTCTATTTATTCATCGAATTTCACTGTCATCCTATCACTCGTTCATATTTATTATCTTTAACACTGTTTACTAAGCATTTTAAAGTACAACTCTTCTTTAAGAAGGAATCTGTACAAGCGTTGAACAGAAACAAAAATAATTATTATTATTGAAACGCTATTTAGGATATGTTCAAACAGCTAATTTGAACCTTATAAAACAAATATTTCTGTTCATCAATCAACATTTCTATTCATCAAATTTCACTGTTATACTATCATTCTATGATATTCATTATTTTTTCTTTGTTGACTAAACATTTTTAAATGTATTCTTGTTCAAGAAGCAACCACTTTATACAGGTTTTGGACAGAGAAATATATTTGGCATATTATTTGATCACTATTATTATTATTGTTATTATAATTATTATTATCATCATCATCATCATTATTATTATATTTATTATTATTATTTTAAGATTTAAGTTACATTATAATTTGAATATGCTTTTATAGAAAACATTCCCTATTCATCAAAGAACACTTTCCCTTTCAGTATCACCTTATGATTCTTATTTCAATATCTTTTACACAGTCTCTTCATTCATCCCTCAGAATCGATCAATATCACGCACCACCCACATCGGATTACCCCAACCCTTCCGCTGATTGGTAAAAAATGGGATCAACCCCTTATCCCTACAGTATCATTCGATTAGTCCTTACCGAGTATACGAAACTGAATTATATCAAGATTCAGTCTTATCCGCTTTAGCAGATGTTTCATGCTTAGCGCCCCACGTTAACATATGTCGCGCATTATTCAGCCTATCGCAAAAAAATAAAGAATTGAATCCCTACCCAACATTGAACTTGTTAATTATCAATAAGTTTCAGTTATGTTATATCGTTGGGAATACAGCTGATTGACAGAAATCCTAATGCAGCTGTTTTGAAATGAAGAGATATACTCAAATGTCATTGGTTTCCTTCAACAATAGGCTGCAAATTCTTCATAGAAGCTTTTAATTTTTCACCGTGCACTTGTCAGTTTAAAATTTAAAGAATTATAAATGAGATGTGGTGTACAAATCCATATAAATATTAAAATTTCCTAAATAACATTTTTCATCAGTTACGGCAAATATGAAACATGAATGTCATTGCATCATCAAGTTAAAACACTTTATGGTACTCTTTACAAATATATATACACATATATATATATATATATATATATATATATATATATATATATATATATATATATATATATATATATATATATATATATATGGTGTGTGTGTATGTTTCTCTTTATACAGTTTTTATAGACTGTTTTTAAAACCAAGATTATGTATTTAAAAACACTTTATCATATTTATATAATTAAAAAAATAATGATATATAAAGGTGAAATCATCGCGATTTAATTACAAAATGATGCAAAAGAAATAATACAAAAGGAAAATTTCCCATATTCCAACGAAATCATGAAAGAAACATTTTATTGTTATTAAACCTCGCTTCTTACGTAAATAATTATCGATGACTTGTTTCCTTAATATGTATTAGTTTTAGACGATTTCTATATGAAAAAATACTTTACATCAAATTATCCATTGTAACTTATCTTGAAATGCATTAGATGCATAAATTCCACGATGTTGCAAAACTTTGCTGCCATTGAAAGGGAGACTTAAAGTATAATCTTTGAACATTCACAAACATTGAATAATATGTTCTTGAGTTTACCATTATATGTGCTAGACTAGAACAATGGACCAGAAGAGAAAACTTATTTCTAGCGACAAAATCCATTAATTTTATGCGTCCAATTCTCGGCTTTGAAATTGCTCTTGGATCAATATTCTCGTATTGTTGCTTTTAGTAGCTTTTTTTGGTTTTAACATATATAATCTAATTTACAGCTGATCATTGACTTTTTCATCTTAGTTTTTCATTATCACAAGAATACATTTATGAAGCGGAATTTACATAAGAGGCACACAATTATTTTGGATTATTCTTTTAATTCTTGGTTTATTTGGGCAAAAGTGTAATATTTAAATGCATTATATCATAAATTATTATGATTTCGTAAAGACAAAAATGGTCCAAATTCTTTGAGCTTGAACCAATTCATCTGCCAACAGGTTCGTTTATATATTTTGTTAAGATTCTTGATTTGGTGCTAATGATTAAAATGCACTATCTAATACGTTTTCTTTGCAATAATTTTCCCAGACTGCATCAATGAAAGCTTATTTCCAACATATAAATATGTTTAATGGTACAATAGCAAGTATTTATTCTTCGTTTAATTAGCTAATATTTCTTATAATAGACAAACACCAAAGATTATGCCAAATATGTATATATAAATACATTTAGCTTTATATATTCTGATGCTGTCTTTTTCCAAATTTTCATTTATGCATGTGTTTCAGAATTTTCTTTTAATTTTGAAGTACCATACATACTATTTTTCTTTTCGAGCTTCATTTTCAAAGAAAAATGATGCATAGTTTTTATAAGCAACACAACTTGCTTTCTATAAGCAAATATATATATACATTATATATATATATATATATATATAACCTCTGTGTTTATACAAACATTTCATAACTATTAAATTATTAATGATGTATAAAGCAATGAGTTTCAAAATATTGCTTATACTAAAACTTTATATTTATTCACCGCTGAACAAGTTAAGCATTATAGGAATAAATCTGGGTATATATATATTTTTTAATTTATGTATACATTTTACAAATAGGTAACCTTTTAAAAAGTAGTTGTTTTCTAAGGGACACATTTTATAAATTAATTTTACCTATCAATCGTTCAAAATAGTTGATAACATTATTATTCACATATAATTGATAACTTTTTTATTAACAGGTAAATGATAATTTTAGATATTATGGATATATTTTTATAGTTGATATTTTGATAGTTTAGATATGATAGTTGATGGATTTTTTGATTGATAGATTTGATAGATATTTTGATTTGATAGATTTTTGATAGTTGATAGGATTTTTTGATAGTTGATATTTTGATAGTTGATATGATTTTCTGATCGTTCATATTTTGATAGTTTAGATATTTTTGATAGTTTAGTTGATAACTTTATTATTCACAGTAATAACTATCTATTGAAAAATATTTATGATTGATATTTTGCTAACTGCTGACAGTAACATTAGGCGGTTTTACTACGTTTCCTTGGTGTTTATCATAAAGCCTTTTTCTCCTGTCTTTTTCATAGTATTCAAATTGTTTTTCTACTGTTCTTATGGAATTTTAGTCATTTGTTAGTTTCTACTTTCAAAAACCATGCCTCTGTTGTGTGTTTTGCAGCCTGATCACATACCGTCCATATACTGTGTTTTAAATCAACTTATTCTCCGGAATGTTTTGGCAGTTCACTTGCACTTACAAGTTTACGAAAGGGGCTTAAAAAACTCTTAATACTGGATATACTGTGCAAGTCTGTGTGCAGTATCTGTGCAGTAATCTGTGCATCTCTAATTACTCACATTTCACCACACAAATTAGTTACGAAATGTATGGTTATTCATTTATTCGTTTATTTATTTTTTCCTTGTAATAATTTTTTTAATTAAATTCATTTCAGTTGTAAAATGTCTTTTATTTTTATGGCCACAATATTGATTTTTCTTAGATTTATCTTTGTTATATATATACAATCGAAAGTTTATACTACAAGAATAAACTCTTCTCTTTAGAATCTATCGCTCTCCCTTCTAACTCTTCCCTTATGCATATAGGTCTCTGCATTTCCTTTAATCCCACACTGCATCCTTTTGTTAAAGCTGAACTTTGATAAATGGTGTGAAAAGCTGTCACCGTCACTGGATGCCGGAGAGGCGAGCATAGCCTTTAGAGGGCAGGATCTGATGACTCCTTTCATATTCAAATGAAGGAAATTTGAGGAAAGTTGAAGCAGTACTGATCTGAAGCAACGGAACGGTGTAAAAATTTTGTTTGACATTCAGCTATCTTAATTTCTAGAGTTTTTATAAAAGAGTTCAACTTTTTAAATTCATTCAAACAAGATGAGAAAAACCGATTAAATCATTTTCAAATCATTCATTTTCAGTGATAGACGACGCTGTTTTGGATGATCATTCAGGCGCAGTTACAAAAGCAGTTTTGTCTCTTTATACATAATGTTTTTAGATATTTTTATTCATTCTCGAAAGAGTCGGATTTTCCTACCTATTAAAATGTTGCTAATGACCAATTTTTCACGAATTTCTTTTTGCAAAAATCGATTTCAAACATCACCTGTGGTAATTTTTTCTGAAAGATTATTATATATTATTTTTTTTATCGAAAACTATACAAACTTTGGAACATGTATAAGAATATACATATTTAGCTCGATTTCAGAACTGTCTAAGAGCATAACAAGTTTGGATTTCAGAGCAATTTTTCTGCGCATATTTACTTTATACAAGCTTGGTTTTTCAAAGTAATCATGATGATACTGATAGCAATAATGCATCTTAGTTATGATTATTATACTTACAAAGACTATTGTCAGTGTTTGACTATCGTCACAACTGAACTTTGAACTTACGTAATAGATGTGGAAATTTATGCCATCGTTACTGGGTGCCGGAGATGCGAACATTAGACTTTAAAGAGCAGGATCTGATGACTCCTTTCATATTCAAATTAAATAAATTTCCAGAATGTTTCAGCAGTACTGATCAGTAGCAGTGGAACGATGTACAAATTTTATTTGACATTCAGTTATCTTAATTTCTGGAGTTTTTAAAAAATAATTAGGCTTTTTAAATTTATTCGCGCAAGATGATAAAAACTGATTAGAAGATTTTGAAATCTATCATTTTAAACATTTTCCGACATTTTGCATGTAGTTATCGATTAAATAAAGTGATCTAAACTTTTATCTATATATTTTATGACCATTATCAAGAAGATATATTTGTATAACTAAGAAAAGTATATGATTATTCTCCTTAAAAAAAATAAAAGAAAAGAAGAGAAAAAAGAAAGAAACAAAAATATTCATATAAGACTTATAAAAGAAATCCCCTTGATATCCATGGTTAAATATATAAATAATGTATGAAAATGTAAAATTAAATTAAAGTAATTAATAAATATATATTATAAATCACTAGTTGCAAACAGCAAATTTTAAGTTCTGGGTTTTAGAGTCAGGTTGATAAAAATAAAATTAATGAAAATTTTTAAAGGTCGCGTAGTTAAAAAAAAATTAGACAATACTAAATATTGATATTTAAAAAAAAATGGAGACTGTAGTAAGTAAAAATAAATCATTCAATTGATATTTTTAGTTAAATTCTTGCTAAATTAATTCAAGCTTAATAGGATGTAAATTAGAAGCTTAAAATTATTTCACTTCATTAGTTGAGTAGACTGGACTGACAACACCATCTGTCGTCTTATATCTATGGAATCACTTACACAATATATCAAATTTCAATACTTAATTAATTTAAAAGCAACTAATTAACAATAAAAGCATATTTCTAACCCTTTAAGACCAGACCTACACAATTGTGTAGGTGATCCTAAGGGAAAAAAAAAACAACAATTTCCTCTTTTCCTGCGATTTAAAGTCAAGCCTGCACCACACAATTGTGTGGATCCTCCTTGACGTAACCTGACAATGTAATTTTTTTTTCAATCAAATATGATCCCATTAATTTGGTTTAAAAACCAAGCTTTTAATTTCTACAAAACTCTTCAGGTCTTAAAGGGCTAAAGGAACTTTCCAGTTATTTACCGTCAAATCTTGATGGGTATACCCGTCAAGTATGACCCATCTAGTATGAGTAAGTACAGAAACCAAGTGGGTATAACGGTGGCAGGTGAATATAACGTCATATGAATTTGAGGAACGTATTGAATCATGATAAAAAACCGATTATGGAAATATTGGCACATTTTAACATTTTGAAGTTCTCTATACAACATGTTTAAATTTGAATTAATTTTTATAAGCAAACTTTCTTAAAATCCCGGACAACGCCGGATACTTCAGCTAATATCTATATAATAATAAATTTTGTTAATGTTGCAATAAATTGCTTTTAGTGCACGTGCAATAGAATTTTTATACAAAGTTTTCTGTATGTAAGGCTGAGTGTATTTAAAACTGTACTAAATTATAATTAAATCAAAATTTAAACTCCGATATCATCCTCTAACGCTGCGTTACGACATGGTGCCTTAAATATAAATAATATCTGGAGAAAAATGTTTAAATTTTGTTTATTGGTGTATAAAGCGAATGAAGTAAAATTTATCATCGGTTATAATTCAAAACTTTCAGGTTATTAATTTCATACTTCATGTTTCATATAATAAAATTTGATAATTACAAAATATTTATGCATGGGTTTTTAAGTAATATTATCATACAAAATCAGCATGATAATATTATTATTTTAGAAAACATAAAAAAAAAAATATATATAATTACAGACAGTTAAAAAAACACGCTTTTATAAGCATTTGAAGCATTTTATTTGTTTATTTTAAATATCACGCCTGTGCTACAAATCATGACTGGAATTCGTGTTGTTTCAAAACTTTTCCATCTCAGTAGGTCAATTTGGCGTGGGCCCCGATTATAGAAAATTCACCGCTTTTATTTATATTTGGTAGAAAGCACGGACTAAGTTAGTTTATTATTATTATTATTTTAATGTTCAGTTTCTTTTTAAAATATCGCAAAAAGGAAAGCAAAAAGTAATATTTAAGTCATTTTACTCAGAATTTCTAAATGTTTTTCTCAACATATAATCATAGTTTTATTAATAATGATTCTTTGATTGATAATTACATTATGTAAATATAAAAATATTGAACTGCCATCGGGGACACACAGCTGTACAACATTTCTAGAACTCTAGCACATCAAGAAGTGGGTGTAAAATGAATTCCAAAATTCCATCTTTACATATATGATCCCAGTTAAATTAAATAAAATCGTGTCAAAATATGTAAAAGCAAGTAAGCCAAATGTGAAAATTTAATTAAAAATTTAATTTTAATTAAAAATTTAATTTTAATTTAAAATTTAATTTTAATTAAAAATTTAATTTTAATTAAAAATTTAATTTTAATTTAAAATTTAATTTTAATTCAAAATTTAATTTAATTTTAAGATTCAATGGTTCGTGATGAACTGAATTTGATGAGCACAAATTTAAACGTAACATTTTTTATTAATTTATTATTTTTTTTGTTTTAGTCAAAACTAAGTGTTTTTATTCCAAATTTCAAAGATTAGTTATTTAATTTGTAGACAGACAGCAAATCGTAATTTCTACCCTTCATGCATATAATTTAACAATTTATTTTTTATTTATTTCTTAAACTATTTTTAATTTATTGGTACCAGTTTTATTTTTATATGACTATTTTTGACAGAATTTGTGTGGGTTGTACGCTAAATGAATTCATCTTTTGATGAAATAAAAGGTATCTACGTTCACCAGCTACTTTTTAAGAACAATTATTTTGTCCGTTGCCATACTAATAAGATCTTATTAAAATATATATTATAGAGGGGTTCTTTATATATATATATATATATATATATATATATATATATATATATCTTTATTCTTCTCAAACATTTTTTTTTCTTATGGCCTGAAAATTATACTTCAACTATAAAATTATTCTGATATGGTTGACCAATCCTGGGTGTTATTCGCTATCAGCTATTGCAGTTAAATTATCCGATACTAGCAAATACGAACCAGGTAACCTTTCATTAGATCAAGCGAAATCCTCTTCCATTATCATATGAACAAAATGTCCACGGTAAAAAATGGCTTCTTTTTCTCAGTATTTTTAAAAAGAAATAAAATAACAAGATAGCAACATTTTTGATAAAATAATTCAAATATGTTTTCTAAACCACATTTTTACTTTTTTCATTTTTATTATACCTCACTCGTTTCCTTCTTGATTTGCTTTAGTACCTCAAAAAATATTCTAAATTACTTCCAAATTTCATGAAATTGGACTTTGAAGATATACATTTAAATCGGGATTAAAGCGTGTGTCCATTAAATGTATTAAAAGACCTATTTTTAGAATCTACCTTTAAATTGTGTATTATTTTCGAATAAAAATAAAATAAAAACTTTAAAATTCTGTGAAGTATATCACTAATCCCATAAAGGGTAAGGAAGTGCGGTGTAGTGTTTCAATACTTATTTTACCCAAAATTTGTATCTTTTTTAAGGAGCTTATGCTAATCTTCTGTAGCATTTCCTATGACCAGAGCCATGATTACGGGTGATTTCTTTGGTAGTAAAGTATAAATTCAAACGCTTGAAACTGCAATCAAAGGATATTTTTAAAGACTTATTTCTCAGAGTTGAAAGAATGTTGTCAGTGTAAATAAAAGTTGCTTTCCACTCCACGAATTCGGTATTCTTTAGACAAAGTTTTAAAATATTTTTTTTATTTCTCCTATTAGTTGTTGAAAACATGAATATGTTATTTAAATCGGTTCTAAAAAAATAAAATAAAAAAATAAAAATAAAATAAAATAAAATAAATAAAATAATAATAATGATAATAATAATAATATTAATAATAATAATAATTCTCCGCTTAACAAAGCTAAACTTTCTGACACATTTTCTGACTCGTTTTTAAACATAAAAAAATAATACTTCCAGGCAGGATTATTGAAGTAATTTATAATTTGTAACATTTCTTTTTTCATTTTCAGATAAGTGAAATAAATCTTCAGTTATAAGCGATTATTGTCTGAAGACGAATTTTTTCCCCTTTCCTGTGCTGTTGCGTCCAGAAATTCGGTTGAAACCGCCAACTTTGGCAGCATTTTCTAAAAATCGCCTACATTTACCGAAAAACGGGAAAAAAATATTTCGAATGCATAGTTTCTGTATAAAAGCACCAGAGAATACGATTGCGAATAAAAATGAATTAAAAAATGTGTCAAAAAGTAGCCAGTTTGGATTTGAAAACAGCTTTAAGAACTCATGTATGAGAAAAAAATAGTGACAAAAATTAAAAATAATTGTTCTCCATAAGTATAGCAGAAAATATTTTATTGAAGACTATTCAAATATTACATTAGTGTGCAAATTAATTGAAACATTGAGACACTACAGTTAGTCTTTCGATTCTAGACATATTTTAATTTCTTAATTTCTTAAGAAGTACAAGGCGACATGTTTTTCATCTTCGGCCATCTATTTGAACTCACTTTTTCTAGTGAAAATTCAGTTCCCAGTGCAATCAGGGAGCCGACAAAAAGTTTAATTAGAAAATATTTTAGAAATATCTAAAACTTAATATATCACCAATACCTTTTTTATTTCTGTATTATATGGGAATGGAATTTTTACAAAATTTTTACAAATTTTTACCCTATATTTTTGGCTGCTAAGTTACGAAAGAAAAGAAGAGCTGGATTTTGAGTACGCGCACAGTAAAATATGTTTTCCTATAAATGGTTATCGAATATTTAATGTATTCATTGCACACGTTTTTCCTGTAAATATCTCATGTTAGGATTTATTAAATTTGCAATAAATTTCCTTGAAATTTCAGCATGCTATAATAAAAAAAACATGCAAAAAATTGATGACTTTTTTTAAAAGATACTTTTATATTTTCGTGCATTACCTACTATTTTTACGAAAATGCATAGAAGCGTTACCGAGAAAAAGTATCTGCAAAAGTTACAGCTCAGTTCATTTTTTTTATTATACAGGGTGCTTACAAATATTGTTTTGCTTATTAAATATATTGTTGGTTTATTAACTAGATGTTGGATGTTTAATTGGACACTTACTTACGAGAATGAATTTGTTATAAAAATGATGTATACTTCTTGCGAAAAAAACCTCCTTTAAATTTAAATATTTTCACACTCAAAGTAAATGGAGGTAAGAAAATCGCTTACCTGTTTTCATCATTGAATCCATCAGTTGTCGTTTAGGTCACGTAATCCACCGTTTTAGCTTTTCCATAAGCCGTTCGCTGCAATGGCACAACCTAGTTGTAATGATGAGAAAAGTGTTGATTAAATAATCATGCTCCTGTGTATTGTGTGAAAATACATCGCTTTTGTAAGGAAAAAAGGTTCCAGTTTGTTAAAAACTTGGATATGATGTTTCAATTAATTTCTACGTTAAAATATCAGTACGTTGTATATATGTTACGGCTAAAGCAAGAATCAAAGTTAAACCAGCTTTAATCGGTTAAAGTGGAGATTACCAAGGCTTTGCGGTTAAAGCCTGAAAAGTTCCCAACGCTTCCACCTTTAACCGGCTAAAACTAGGTCTAACCAATCCTAGTCGGTTAAAGACCGAAAAGTTCCCAACACTTGCACTTTTAGCCGGCTAATACAGGGTCTAACCGATTCGTGAGGAAATCCAGATCGTGATAGCTACGCAGTTGGTTAGTATTGTATCATCCCTTGCTTGTGTGTGTTTGTTTTGTAACGTGTTGACGAATTTATCTAAAAAATGGGGATCGAAAATGTGTTCAAATCAACTTTCTATGATATAAATTACTGACCTCTGCTTTAATGAATTTCATGCATTCTAGAGATAGCTGTAAAGCGAGTTTCGTGTGTCCAGTGATGTTTTTTTTTCGATTAATGTGCTCGAAGCGCTCATACATAAGTTACTGCGGCCGCTGCTTGAATGAATTTCGTGTACTCTAGAGATTGCTGTACAGCGAGTTTTGTGTGTCCAGTGATTTTCTTTTCGGTTAATGTGCGTGAGAGGCCCATACATAAGTTACTTACCGCTGCTTGAAGGATTTCGTGCATTTTAGAGATTGCTGCAAAACGAGTTTCGTGTGTCCAGTGATGTTTTTTTTTTCGGTTTATGTACACGAAGCGCACATACATAAGTTACTCACCTCTGTTTGAATATATTAATACATTGATGTCCTTATTCATGGTTTACTTTTATCTATGTATTACCTTATAATATATTGCTTTATAAACATATATAACGCAACTTTGGGCTTTAAACGACTAGGATTGGTTAGATCCAGTTTTAGCCGGTTAAAGGTTGAAGCGTTGGGCACTTTTCGGGATTTAGCCGAAAAGCCTTCGTAATCCCCACTTTAACTGGTTGTGAAAACTACTTTGAAAAAAGTGAAAACTACTTTGAAAACCGCAAACAACGAAGAAAAAAGCGTGCGCTGCAATTTACATATATGTTAGTATAGTAACAGAAAGGGAAGACAGTTTCTATTTAAAATCACAAGGAAATTTTACTTTATGTTTGTATCAGAACTTATTCAGAACTTATTCAGGGTTATAACAGAATTTTCGTTGGTAAGTATGTATTCAAATGTCCCCCTTACATAGCCAAATATAACAAAAAATTCGTTTAATGCTTTTGTAGAAATGCGAAAAAAATGTCTGAAATTTAAATTTTATTCACCTTGATTTATTACTTTGCACACTACTGAACTTAAAATAATGTATTTCTTACGATGATTTTCGTTAATTTATTTTCAAGTTTTTAGTTTGATTATGCTATAGAAACAGTATTGGAACAAAAAATGTCTCATTATGAGATCAGTTTATATCTTTTATAAAATTACGTCTTAAACAAAACTAGAAATGCTGTACTGTATTTTGTATGATTTTTTTTTGCAGCGAAAGAAAAACTTTTACAAAAAAAGTATGATTTTTTTTCTATATCAATTTAGATGTTAATTTATTTTCTGAAAACAAACAAAAAGTTATAATTTGGTATCAAAAACAATAAAAATATTTTTTTAATAGCTAAATTTGCTTTAAAACACAAGTCGCGAGTCTTTGAACTCTATCATGGCTAGTTTGAATTTTTTAGAATCTTCGTGGGTACACGCACATAATAATTTCTCCGTCAGTGTGTTGAGAGCACACTATCACATATAAATGTATATAAATATATATACGTAAAAAAATTTAATTGCAAATGGTTATAAGCCTCTTTACAACTGTTAAAGGTGCAAAATAAATAAATAAATAAATAAATAAAACAATACCTCAAAATCTTGTGTCTTTCAGTGCAAGTAAGATGATTAATAATTTTGTCGCTGCAGAAAAAATCATAAAAAATACTGTACCGATAAACAATGTATCTTTATGTGTAGAATTTAATTCATAAATTGATATTTTTTATATAATTGCGTCACAATGACGTTACTTTTGCTAACTCGAGGCTAACGAAAAAGAAAGGCTACCGCGGTGCTTTACGCGTATCTTTTTTTACAGACCGCCGGAGTCACGTGATGCTCGAATGCTCCAATGAAGGTGTGCAAAAAGAGCAATACGTCACTCTAGCGGTCTGTAAAAAAAAGTTAAGTGGAATGCATCGCGGTAGCCTGTCTTTTTCGTTAGCCTCGTGCTAACTTTTGATTATACCAGCTTCAAAATTAACACCCGAATCCCCAGTTTCAGTACTAACGGAGTAAAATGGCTCTTTACGTCAAAAATCACAACATTTTGATGCAATTTTAAAATTGGTTTTAGTATTATGATAAATTGTAAGTTTAGTATGTTACATTTTGATGGAAGCATTCCCCTATTCTAAAATTGGGGTCCCAAATTTTCAAACGACATGATTTTGTAAAATGGTGTAATTTACAAATTTTTTTATTTCACTGGTACTGAGATTGATTCCTTAAACTGGAAAACGAAAATGGTGCCACCCGAGAAAATGATGTCATGTTTAAAAAAAACATTAATTCATAAAGCTGGGGGGGGGAGGGGGGGTCGCGTTTAATTCATATGCTCGTTTTCAAATTCAACTTGGCTTGAAGCATTTATAAAATGATTTTCATTCGTAAATGCTTAAATCTTTCTTTTAAAAAAAAAATGTTACTTGTATTTTTTAATTCTCGTCACAATTGCGTGAATTTTAAAAGTAACAGCACTATTTAAAAAAAAAAAAAAAAAAAAAAAAAAAAAACTCTTTTAACCGTTTATGTCCCAACGCTAAGTTAAAGTAGTACCATTAAAATTAACTCTTCATAAAATTTCTTTAAAACATCGACTGTCAGTAATACAATTTGAAATAAGTTCTAGATACCTTTTGTTTTATCATGTTCCAAAAGCATTATTCGTTGTACAAAGCAAAAATCTATAATTTAAGGGATCATAGAACCTTCCAAAAATGTAATCTTTGTATATATATATATATATATAAACCAATATATTAAACTGTAATCATTTCTGAACATTTTAAAACAAAATTAATGACAATCTTAATTGTTAAATATGGAATATTTCAAAAGAAAGAACTTTAAAGTCATTTTTATCAAAATGTGATTTTGGGACATTGCGTGCAAGGTACAGTTAAAAAACTTTTCAATATTTTTTTCATGAAATTTTCAGGATATATAGTGTAAAAGAACTCTTTTTATAAAGTTAATTTAAAACATCGACTGTTATCCAATGGTTGGAGTATCATATAGTTGAGATTTTTTCCAACAGCGCGAAAAATGCCGGCACCAGGACTCGAACCTGGGTACTTTGTCTGAGTCGTGCCACGCTCTTCTTACTGAGCTATCCCAACATATCCCGGCTGGCATATTTCACTCTTATTTGTTGGACAAGGCTGCGAACTGCAGCGCTAATTTCATTCATCATAGCTATAACTATAGCATTTTTACATGATGAGTTTGAGCGTTGGCACGGCAAGCCAAAGTACCCTGCTTCGATTCCAGGTCCCAGCATTTTTCGCTCTTTTGGAAAAATTCTCAACTATGATCTCCAACCATTGGATATAATTTACCTTAGCTGAAAATACATTCCTCTGTTCATTATGACATCGACTGTTAGTTAGACAGTTTGAAATGAGTTCTAAATACCTTATTTTATCATGTTCCAAAAACATAACATTGGCTCTATAAAGTGAATCGATATTTTCATCTTTGTTTGGTGAAAACATATTTTTTCTTGGTGTTAATACATTGTTAAACCTTTGAATGTTTTATATAAGTAAGATACAGTTTTATTTTTTAAGTACAAAAATATTTTATCTAAAAACTCTTTTTAGGTTCAGTGTAAAAACAAATCACTCAAATGTAATTATATACCAAAATTTTTGTTTTACATGCAGAAATTCCTTTGTAATCGTGCGCGCAACCTGTTATTCCATTTGTTTTGCTCGACAAGTTTAAAACACCCTATAACAACTAATTTTACTCATTATGTTCTCAAAAAGATATGAAATGAAAGAAGAAACATGTATCTATTACCACCTTCAAAAATTGTGTTTCGGTATTGTATACTTTTAAAGATATAAAATGACAAAAATGGTCATTCTTTTTTTCACTTTTCGATATTTTAAAAGTCCTTATGACCCTTTAAAGTAAAAACATGTCCGTTAATAACGCTCACGTCCTACTGATGATGGTAACACATGGAACACTAAATTTAATTTTTTTGCAATTTTTGAAACTTCTAAACATAGTAAAATTTAATTTTTTACACTGTCTAATATGAACAAAAAATTTTTCTCAAATGCAATTTCTTTAAAAACTGAGTCTCAATTTACAGTTTTTTTATGGTTTTTAAAATAATTTTCAAGCATGAATTTTTTTAAATGTCTATCTCTATTGCGGGTAGTCCGATTACGAAAGATTAACCCATTCGCACTTAAAACATTATAAATAGTTCAATATTTGTTTCCGGCTATTATTCCATGAAATTAAAACTTAATCAATGAATAAATACAATAATAAAATGCTATAAATTAAACACAAATTTAAAACAGACATGTCATTAAATTACACGTTTAAACCCGGACCCGGTCAACGTCAGGCGGGTCTGCTAGCCATAAATAACTGCTCTGTAAAATGAAATTTTTATCTTTAAATTCAAAAGAACTAACTCTCAATACTTTTGTTAATCTGAAAAAGATTGTGCAGAATATACCTGTATAGAATTACAGGTATATTGTGCAGAATATACCTGTAATCGATTTCTCTTTGTAAATTACCTCTTTTACGTATGTTGTATTCAATATTCATTATTTTATCACAAAACCATTGATAATAAATGCGTGCAAATTGCAGAAAATAATATTATTATAATAAACCAAAACTTAAACTGCCACCCAGACAGTGATAGGAAAAACTCCATAATTCACGTAAAATAACGAGAGCTGAATACTTTTAATTCTCTTAAAATAACTATCACATGTAATAATGATAAATAAAATCTAACAAATGATAAATGAATTATATATGAATGAATATATAGTTTAGTAACACCATAACTAGTCTAATGCATAATTATAATTATCACAATGCATTATTCTCTACATTATGAAAGGGTCTGCATTGATGTCTAGCTCGGAATCATGCCCGACCTCTGAAACGTATCTCCTTTTGTGATGCATAGTGTATTACAACACGCAATCGATCATTTGCATGCATTAAGTTGCATCATTGTATATTAATATAATTTGATTAATCTCTTCAAGAACAATGTAAGTATTTCTGTTCCTATTCATGCAAAAAAATAACTTTTAAGTTTTCATCCATATTCATGTCAGCCAGTAAGGACGCTGAACCTTTTCAGATAGGCGCTGCGTGCCAATTTTTTTCACAAAAGATTTTACAGGACCATGATTTGCCAAATATATAGTATATATTATGATGATGACTGCGTTTATTGGCACCCGACTTAGAACGAACTTGAATTGGGTGTCGAAAAATGGATTCTGTTTTGTTTATTTTGTGCTTTTTTAAAGTGACAACGTGGCTGAGTTGGACGTGCGTGGTTTTTCAAAGGACATTTATTTCATCTGTAGCTATGGTTCAGTGCTGTGTTCCTGGTGAAGCATTCTTTTAAAACCCATTAGGCGCCATTGCTCCCATTTTGGGAACATTGCTTTAAGATTTTTTTCTGAAGTGCGTATTTTATAAATTGTTAAAAGGTTCATGTTATTTGCATTTTGAATATATTAGATGACATCTGAAATTTTTTTGTTAAGTTTCATTAGAAATTTCTATTTTTTAAAACGTGTTAAAAAAGGCGAAAAATAGCTTTTTGGCAGTATTCGAAAAAAAAAAACTTTATAATAAAAATTATATTTTTTAGTTAAAATATGTTCATAACAGTGTATTATGTTAAACAACGTCAATCCGGAATTAATATGTATAATAGATCAATCACAATTACCGAAATAATAAAATGTTCCCAAAATGGGAGCAATGGCGCCTAATGGGGGTAAGGTTTTTGAAAACTTGTACATATGCCTCCGTGCATTTGTGGTATTTATTTTTCAACTTATTAGCTATAGAAGGTATAATATCATTCTGAAACTAATATTTTTAGAAGATTTCATATAAATTAGTCCAACTTTTACATTTATAATAAAAAACAAAATGAAATTACCAGTTCCATAAGCATTTTCACTATCCATCTCTCTATTTTTCATCATTTCATAATTTTTTCTGATTATTTTACATGGAAGATGATTGAACAATTATTTAGATTTGGATGATTTTTCGGATGTTCCGGAAATCGTTTGTTTGCCACCCGATTACAGTATTGTAACATATGAGGGAGATATCTTCCTTATATGTATGTCGCATAAATTATTTTCTATTACATATGTAATAGAAAATAATTTATGTGATGATTTATCCCATGTTATATTTGGTGGAGTAGAACTTTCTGTAAATTCTAAATCAAGAGACAATCAAGAAATATCTAATTTAGTGTTTAAAAAAGACAAAGTATTAAACACAGGCTTGATATTTTAGATGAAAGTTCAGGCGAACTTCAAATTGGATATGGAAAAAACTAAACAAAATGCAAAAACAAAAAAAAATATTGTTAAAAAACCAATTTCAGAAAACGAAAAAAATGTAATATAATGCTGCATAAAAAATGTTCAATCATTTTCATGTAAAATAGTAGGACAAAAATTATGTATTGAAAAAAAATAAAGAGTTGGATAGTGAAAATGCTTATGGAATCGGAAATTTTATTTTTTATTTTTATTATAAATGTAGATGTTGGACTAATTTATATAAATTAATCGTAAAATATCAGTTTCAGAATGATATTATCCCTTTTATAGCGAAAAAACTGAGAAATAACAAACATAAGTGCACGGAGGCATAAGTAAAATTTGTGAAAAAATTTACTCCCACTAGGCGCCATTGCTCCCATTTTGGGAACATGCTATTTTTTCTAAATATTCGAATTTTTTTAATTTTTTTCTTCAGAAATACCTTAAAGACTTTCTATTCATAAATAAAAAACAACTGTTTCATTAAAAAATTGCTTAATATATATAGCGGCGCCTAATGGGTTAATACTGTGGCGTAGAGCCCGGTGGGGGAGCGTTTGTTACGTAGCTTTGAAATATGAGTATGTACATTTTGATTTTGCTATGTTGCGTTCTGACCGAAATCCACTGCCACGAATACATATTATTTCTGTCTACAGTCTGCCTTTTTTAATTTAACCCACTGCCGACGACGCCGCAGCCTGTCTTTTGGT